>CM062292.1:442544204-442586939 GCA_031216915.1 Pictodentalium vernedei
GAACTTGATCTACTTGATCTGTAAGTATCCATAATAAAGCTGTATGCACAAAATTTTCTCAATATGTTCATCCATAAGGAAAAAAAATCAGGAAAACAATTCTGGACAGACTGTAACTTGATCTGCAAGTATCCACAACTAAGCTATATTCCAAAACTTTTCTCAATATGTCCAACCATAATGAAAAAAAGTTCGGAAAATGAAAAAAAAATCTGGAAAACTCTAAAAATTCTAAGTTCAAAGGCAGTAACTCCACCAAAAATCAACTGAGTGGAACAAAATTCGGACTTGATCAGTAAGTATCCATAACAAAGCTATATATAAAATTTTTTCTTAATATGTCAATCAATAACGAAAAAAAGTCTGGAAAGTTAAAAAATTTATAGTAATTTATATATTTTTATACTTACCAATGACCCAGACTTAGCTGGTGCTAACTCCACAAAAACCAGGGCCAAACACAAATTTTGCCCCCCAATCCCCAAAATTTGCATCCAAAACAAAAAGAAATCATGTCCTAAAGGACCTCCATAGTACGACTCTACTGCGCATGCGCAGTGACGCAGTCGTCCCGAAATTGGCGCCAAATATCATTCTTACTGGCAGTGCCTGGTCAGCGCTATGTACTCAGCGGGGAGGCAAGAGTTCCCAACTCAGGGAGGGCCATCCCCGTCTGGGTCATTGGTAAGTATAAAAAATATATAAATTACTATAAATTTTTTAACATTTTTATACTGTACCAATGACCCAGACTTAGCTGAATAGTAAACAGGCTGGAGGGCCTAGGACATAGAGGAAAATCCAATAAGCTCAATTATATAATAAAGAGGTAACCCCTTAAGGAGAAAAGGAGTATTAGGCTTTACATGTATCTTTCTTATTTAATATTAAATTAGAAAGATACACTACCCTTAATAATTGAGCACAATAACATTCATGTTCTCTATTAACATCCAGTATAACCCTTATACTAATTATTTTTAAAGCAAGCCAATAAATAAAGTAGTCCAGAGAATTGAGACTCTTTATAATCATTTAAAAGTGTCCGAGTATTGTATATTAAAGCCCTTTTGACACTTGACATATACAAATGCTTCACACCGAGCTACACTTTAAAAATAAGACATGAATGAAATTAAACATTAATATTACACTTTAAAACCATCCCGGAAGCGACTCAGAAATACTGTCTTGGAGGAGGCATTCCCTTGCTTTTCACTATAAAGCAGGTGACCTAAGGGAACACCCGCCCCCCCCCCCCCCCCCTTCCCCTTGCCCTGGTCAAATAGCCCAGAGCGAAGAGGGCAGCCGGACGGAGTCACTGCCGGAACAGAAAGCCTGCATAACTATAGTTGCAACTGTTTAGTGGACGACATTCTGAGCAACAGATAACGGACCTAAACAATGCAGGTCTCCAGAAATGGACTCAATATTTCTGAGATAAAAATTAGTAAATGTGGAAGGCTGAGACCAATAAGCAGCCTTCATTAAATCTGTAATAGCAACACTATTAGCATAAGCCCAGGAAGTAGAAAGAGCTCTTACTTCATGAGCAGAAATCTTAAGCACAGACTGCTGAGAAGAAGATAAATCTTCATACGCAGTACGGATAGTTAACTGAATCCATCTAGCAATAGAATGGACTGAAATGTCCTTTCTATTAGGCATCAAAGACAGAAAGAAACGTTTCCGTCCCTTTCTGATGAACTGAGATCTCTGTTTATAGATACGTAGTGCTCTAACAGGACAGAGTAAAGGCCTACGCCCGTCTGAAGACGGAAGAGCCTTAATAACAATAGGTTCCGGATATTTATTAGGAGCCTGATTCTTAGCTAAAAAACCGACATTAGTAGTGAAGGTGATAGTGTTCCCAACACTACGATAATGAGAATCATCCACCGATAGTGCATGAAGCTCACTGACTCTTCTGGCAGAAGAGAAAGCTAAGAGAAAAGCTGTCTTATAAGATAAGAATTTGAAATCTACTGTCCCAAGAGGTTCAAATGGCTTTTCCTTCAATTTAAGGAGAACCCAAGCTAAATTCCACTTAGGAATTAATCTAAGAGTTCTGGGTCTATTTATCGAAAAGTTTCTAACCAATTTCGATAAAGAGACATTAGATCCAATTTGTAAACTATCATGATGTGCATAGGTATCAGATAACATAGATCTATAACCCTTTATAGTAACAGGCTGCAGTTTGATTTCGTCAAACAAGTATACTAGAAAGTTTGCAATGTCTGGTATAGAGGGATCAAATATATCTACAGAATGATCCCTACACCAACGACGGAAAACCTTCCACTTAGCCGCATAGTTTAGCGAAGAGGAGGTCCTCCTACAGTTAGAAATCGCGTCCACTGCTCGTCCTGTAAAGTGCTTGCCATGCAAGAAGGACCGCACAACGGAAAAACGTGAAGGTTGAGACCTTGCGGGTTGTGATGGAGTTGGCGCGATTTCCCCTGCGAAAGAAGATCCTCTCGTGGAGGAAGCTTCCGCGGTAGGTCCCACAACAGACACCTGAGTAGATTTATCCACGGTCTCTGTGGCGACAGAGATGCTACCAACAGAATCTTGCATTGAGATTGTTTTATCTTTAGCAATACTTGTTGAATTAACGGCGCTGGAGGATACGCATATCCTATCATTCCGTCCCAAGGGATCGACAGAGCGTCTACTGCAAATGCTCTTGGATCCGGACACGGGGACACATACGTCTGCAACTGATTGTTGAGATGTGTCGCAAATAAGTCTATCATTGGCCGTTCCCATTGGTAGCAAATCTGATTGAATACTTGTTTGTTGAGAGTCCACTCCGACGGCAACAAGCGACCCTTTCGTGAAAGGGAGTCTGCTAGCACATTCAGACGACCCGGTATGTGACGGACCGAAAGAAGAACGTGATGTTCCAACGCAAACAGAAGGATTCTTTCCGTTAGATTGAACAACGGAACTGAATGAGTGCCTCCCTCATTCCGTATATACGCCACTACTGTCGTATTGTCGGATAGGATTTGGAAATGAGCATCGTGAATAATGTCCATCCAGTGACGTAACGCAAGCCAAATTGACATCATTTCCTTGATGTTTATGTGCTTGCACAGGAATTGCGGATCCCAAAGACCCTGGCATCTCGAATCCGTTGGGATTAATGATGCACCCCAACCTGTTTGACTGGCATCCGTCATAATGGTAAAACTCGGATCCGGCAACTGCAGCGGAACTCCTTGAGTTAACCACTGAATGTTTGCCCAAGTCTGAATCTCTTGTTTCACTTGATCTGACAAGAGAACGTCTACATCGAGCGAATGAATTTTCACACTCCAATTCTGAGTCAGGAAAATTTGAAGAGGCCGAGTGCGTAGCCGTCCCATCGGAATGAGATCCGCGGCGGCTCCGCACAGACCTATCAGTCTCATAAATTCTCTCGCCGTGACTTTGTCTGCATTCAGACAATAGCGAGCGTAACAACTGACTAATTTCGCTCTGGTTAACGGCAGACGAACGAGATTGTTGTGCGTCTCGAAGCTCATTCCCAGATGAGTGAATGACTTGGACGGCACCAGATCCGACTTCTCCTCGTTTACTATGAAACCGAGACGTCGGAGCAATAGAAGAAGATTCTGAACATCGTTCTGAAGCGTTAACTCGTTGCCGTACCTCTGAAGAATGTCGTCCAGGTAGGCCGACGTTACCGCAGACGAATGAGCTCGGAAGTAGATCATTACCGAGTTCATTACCCGAGTGAAAGCCCAGGGTGCTAGATTCAATCCGAAGCACATGGCCCGGAACTGATACACCACTCCTAGGACTGCGAAGCGTAGATACTTTCGGAATGTCGGATGTACCATGACGTGAAAGTACGCATCTTTGAGATCTATGCTCGTTGCATAATCGTTCACACCGAATACTCGCTCTGACCGATCGAATCGTCTCCATATAAAACTTCGGAGCGACGATCAGCTTGTTTATCCAGCTCAAATCTATGACTGGACGGAACGAGCCGTCTGGTTTTGGAACCAGAAACAGATGGCTGTAGAATCCCAGCGATTCCTGGTTTTCTACGACCTCTACCGCGTTCTTCATTAAAAGAGACTGCACCTCTGATACCAGAGCGTCTCTTTTCTGAGGATTTGACGGAAGATGAGTCCACTTTGGACTTCGAGTTAATGGAGGCTTTCGTTTGAAGGATATCTTTAGACCTTCCGAAGTCACTCCTCTCACCCACGGGTCGTCCGTAATCGACGCCCACTCTTGAGAAAACTCGACAACCTTCCGCCAACCGGAACGCGATAGAGGTTTAAGCCATCACCTCCTGGATCTGCGAGGCCTGCGGTAGGAGAAACCACGTCTTCCACGACCCGCACCTCGCCTCGTCGACCTCGGGGCGTCCGACCGATTGTCCCGGCCTGAAGGACGTCCCGAACGAGAGTCGCTATCCTGACGGTCTCTCGAATAAGAGCCAGAGGACGCACCGGAACCTCTATAGGAACCTCTCTTGGGCGCATAAGACCCAGAAGTGCCCGCCTTATTCGTGTCTGCTGTATCCGACCTTTTAGGAGCGGATCTGAACAACAGAGAATCACTAGCTTTCTTTTTAATATTATCATAAATAGCGGAAAGCTTGCCGTCAAAGAGAAGATCTCCTGAGACCGAAGCGACTCTAAGAGAGTTCTTCACCTTAGAATCCACTAGTGTGGATGTAGCCAGGGCTGCGTCACGTCTAACCAACTCCAGATTTGCCACTGAAAGGGCGGAGTTACACGTGGAATAAGCTACTGCCCTTGAAAGAAGTCTTAAGGAGGATTGTATATCCTGAAACTCTTCCCCTTGAAGGCGCAGTGATAACGCCTTAGTAAGGTGATCTGCGTAAGATAAGGCATCTAAATTGGCTCTGTTAGACGCAATAGCTGTTTCCAACACTGCGGTTGGAATAGAAGCTGACGACGGTAATGATAGCTCTAAGTCTTCCGCCTCGTCGTCCATACGCAGAGGAACTCTCGGTATACCCTGACCTGCCGTGTCGAATTTATTCCTTGCATTAATGAAAGGCAGGTTGAGAGTATTTGCGGACAAGAAACCTGCTTTCCCCGTCCTGGAAGCAAGTTTAAAAATAGCGTCGTTCAATAATTCAAATGTTCTTGCAACATTATTGGACTGCGACGGAAACTCGGGAGCGATGTCCCTGAACCGCTCAAAAAATTCAGAGTCCAATGACGCTATAATTCTCCTGTCCGGAAGCGCAGCAGTCTGGCCCGACGGAACAACTTGAGGAAGAAAGTGCCGGATGAAGTCCACGGCAGCTTTATGTTGTTCCGAAAGGGATAGCTCCAATTCATCCGTATCCCTTTCACGATCCGGTCGGACCTCCCGATGTTCCCGGTCGTCCGCCCCCGATGCTTCGGCGGAGCGTACCGACCCAGCGCCGTCGGATAATTCTTGATCCGACACCGTTTCTGTCGGCTGCTGGGATGCTGCGATAAGCTGTGCTATCTGCACTAGAATGTCCGACGTCGAGACCTGCGGAGGAGCGGTCTTTCGCTGCTTCGCCTAGGGCAGCTCCGCATCAGATGGCTCCCGCATACTTTTCCTATGCGAACGTCCGGAGTCCATCGGTCTCGAATCCCTGGCTGCCGGATGGTGTGACCTGGTCGCCGAAGAATCCTTCATCGGCGAAGCTGGCAAAATATCGGAGGTCACGCAGCCAAGGTGCGGTCGTGTGCGCCGATGAGAAGAGGAAGCCTTAACAGTCTCTGCGGACTGCTTATACAACGGAGCATCCCGAGCGACGGACGTATGCTCCGCTAAAGACACATTTTGTACCACAACATCTGGTCCCAGATGTTGTTGTACGAGAGAGGGGCCTCTCTCGCTCGCGGCCCGGCTGGACCTGGACGAGCTAGGAACCGGACTAAAAGGCTTCCTCCGTTCTCGTTCACTATCCGCCGTCACTGGGTGTGCATCTATTATTTTTATAGTGCTCGCATCACCCAAAATTTCCTCTTGGACCGAATCGGACGAACCCGGCTGCCGAACCATTCGGTGAATGGACGCTACACCGGGCGAGCTAGCGGACGACATTTGTCTAATCTCCATGAGCACTTTTGCCGCTAGCTCTGAATTTATTTGTGACGACGGACGCACACTTGAAGAAGATAACATGGAAACATCACCCTGTTCTGGTTCCTCTGAAATAGAAACTGAGAGAGTAGAGTGACCTTGTGGAGAAAGAGCCGGCATCGCTCTTTCTCCAGAAACAACATATCGTGACACACGTTTCCAATGTTTCTCATCCCAATGTTCACATATAGGACAGGGATTAATGCGAGAACACTGACTACAATTAATACAATGATCATGAAAGTCAGAGGAAGATTTCTTCCTATTACAATTTGAACAAAGTCCCTTCATTGTGAAAGAACAACAATAAGTCCTAGTTACTCGCAAAAACCCCTGACACAAAGATACATAATAACATGATCCATTAATAAATGAAAAAACAATTGCAAAACAAAATAATTTTGAAAAAATATTTTTTCAAAGAAGCCCAAGTTGCTGAAAAGTAACGTTGAGCCCCGATGGATCCGATGGCAAAGTGTGGTCAAAAATTTTAAAATTATATAAAATAATTAATGAGACACTTTCGGATAATATAAATGTATCTTATAATGAGATAAACTACCACAAAGGCAAACAGCCCCCCTCAAAAAAGGCTGTTGCCAATGAAAACAAACAGTGTAAACACACTAGAAAACATGACTCCAGGCACTGAAAAAACTGGCCCGGAATCAGTCATCAATTAACTCTATCTGATGCAAAACAGAGACTCCCTGGGGAGAATCTGCAGAACATCAGATGGAAGATGCAGAACACAAACGTTATACACCCATGGGTGAAAACGTAACTATGGGGAAAATAACAGAAAACATTCTGTAACCAAGCAACTCTCCCAGGGAATTTTAGAAATGAAACTTCTCAAAAATATGCCAAAAGCATGGGAGAATTGCAAGGGGGGACTTTAGAAGGCTAGGGGAGAGGAAACACTGAATAAGCAGTGCAACAATTAGCAAGAATGACAACAAGAGGCCCATGCCTCGAAAATAGGCAACTTAACATAATTTCAACAAAAAATTTTAAGTACAGCCCTGATTATTTTTTGCCACTTCTTTTTTCCTCTCCTCCTTCTATCCTCCTTAGAATCACATTTTCTCCAAAAATTACGTGTCTGGCATCCTTTAAACTGAGATTTACAAGCACAAAGATCAGTGAGATGTTGACTGATGAAGGGCCAAACAGAGAATGATATTTGGCGCCAATTTCGGGACGACTGCGTCACTGCGCATGCGCAGTAGAGTCGTACTATGGAGGTCCTTTAGGACATGATTTCTTTTTGTTTTGGATGCAAATTTTGGGGATTGGGGGGCAAAATTTGTGTTTGGCCCTGGTTTTTGTGGAGTTAGCACCAGCTAAGTCTGGGTCATTGGAACAGTATAAAAATACGGTAACTAAGTTCAAGGGCGGTAACTCCACCAAAAATCAACTGAACGGAACGAAATTCGAACTTGATCTGTAAGTATCCATAACAAAGATGTATGCCAAAATTTTCTCAATATGTCCATCCATAACGAAAAAAATCCGGAAAACAATTCCGGACAGATGGATGCCAATGCTATCACATAATACAACAGTTTTTTTAAAACAAGCGTATAAAAAACAATGCAAAAAGTTCATGGGGACAGTTTATTTATTTATTGGTGTTTAAGGGCACATATTTCTGCGCAATGGCTAATCATGACCACAACAGTTTTATGGGTGGAGGAGGTCCGAGTACATGGAGAGAACCACCGAGCAATGGTGAGCAACTGTCAGCTCCCCAACATACTAACTCCACACAAGCAGGGTTAACATTGGTTGAAGACAGGTGCACCATCGACGTGCAGTACGCCTTAGTACATAATGACACCATGCCGCCATGTGGACAATAGGAGTGAAGTGTCTTGCCCAAGGACACAACGCAATTGCCGCAGGTGGGATTCAAACCGAGGACCTGCACCTTTACCTACTGAGCCACCACGCCCCCTACCCCCCCCCCCCCCCAACAGTTTTTTAAATCTTACACAAGAGGTATAACTGTGGTATGTGTGGACAAAACTTACAATATGCAGATATCCTTTCCTCCATACTGATCAAGACCATGGCAAGGGACATCAAAACTCGACAACCAATGCTGTAGTTGTAATACAAAGCATTCATAGGGACTGTTTTTTAAGTATAAGGGCCATAACTCTGGTATAATCCATGGATGAAACCAACAATATGTGGATATCCTTTCCCCATGCTGGTCTCTCAACATGCCAATGGGCATCAAAATATGACAACTGATACATGAGTTATAATGCAAAATATTCATGCAGAAAGCTTTCAAAGTATAACAAGGGCCATAACTCTGGTACATGGATGAAACTCACAATATGTGGATATACTTACCACCATGCTGGCCTGTCAGCATACCAAAGGACCACAAAATTTAACAACCAATACTTTAGGTATTATGTTAAATGGTTGTACAGACAGATGGGCAAAGCACTCGACTATACATGTATACTCCTCAAAACCTCTTGTGGAGGTCAGGGGCATAACAAAGCCAAGTTACTTGTGAGAAATAACTACAGGTCTTTAAATTCCACCAAATCTACCCTGGTAACTTGTGTCCCGAAATAACAGGAATGTTCACAAATTTAAGGGCTAAGATTCAGTATGATTTATTTTTTTCCGCTTTCTTTTCCATTTTTGTTGAAGTGATTTAACCTGGAAGAGCCTGGAGATTTTTAATATTTTTGCTACTCCATGTCTGTCTACATCCCGTGGTTTTACAGTTGTTGCTAGCTTGCTAGGGAAGTCTTGGCTGCCCATGTAGGCAGCCAAGACTTGCCAGGAAACAACTGAAAAGGTTCTTATGATTTAACTTTACAAGTTTATCAAGAGATACTCATAGACTGCATGCTCTTTACCTGTTCTGAACTGGACTGAACTGCCTTGAATTTATTTCACAATATACATCTATATGAATATACAATAATTTCAAAACAATCAAGTTTAAACATTCTCACATGTATATTGTTGAGGTACTACGTAGCCAGCGTGGCTGTCTTCCCACTGACCCACAGAATAAATATTAGCAAATAAGTTTAAAAAGTAAGATAAAACACTAAAGGAGGTAAAAAAACACAAACAGTGGGAAAGGAAATGAAAATAAGAAATACAGATTGCCAAAAGATCGCATCAATATCAGAAGCGACACTTGAGATAGTTCAATGTACATTCGTAGGCAGACTTGGAGAAATCGGGCCATTAATGACATTGATATGAACATAATTTACGACACCATTGCTTCCCAAGTTCTGTTGCCATAAAAAGTGATCAGAGTTGGAATAATAGGGTAACAGATATTCTGAGCACCAATGCCACCTGGGAAAACCAGAAAATGTCATTTCAGACAGTCAATATTGCCCAAAAGTTGCTTCAGTAGGTATGAACTGCAGCTGGCTAGGCAAGTCTGTGATGTCTCCAATACAGACCAATCAAAAAGCCTGCCCTAATACAGTGGACTCCAGTTAATTGGATAACCACTTTGCCAGTTAAAACTATTCAATTAATTATTTATTATTTACTGGTGTTTAAGGTCACATACTTATGCACAATGGCTAATCATGACTGTGACAGTTTTACGGGTGGAGGAAGCTGGAGTACCCGGAGAGAACCACCGAGCAATGACGAGCAGCATTGTAACTCTGCACTGCAGCACAGGCAGTGTTAAACTGGATGAAGACATGTGCACCATCGATGTGCAGTACGCCTTAGTACACGGCGCCATCGTGCCCCCATGTGGACAATCAGGGTTAAGTGCCTTGCCCAAGGACACAATGCGGGAGTTCGAATCGATTGCTCAGACGTCACCCATCCGAGGACTAACCGGGCTCGAAGTTGCTTAACTTCAGTGATCTGACGAGAACCGGTTACCGAAAACTACTCAATTTATCAAATAACAGGAATCTGATCACTTTTCTGTATTCTGGAGATAAACTGAATATTTAACTCTTACCCCGCTGAGTATTTTCAGGATGTTTTTCATCAAATCTAGTCATGGCTGCTGTGAAGCAGCCATGACTAGATTTGATGAAATTTTCATCTAAATATAATGTAAGAATTCATTGGAGAAAAAATCCATTCAATTTATAGAAAGAAAATTGGATTGAAAATGACCTAATTATACTTATTTCAGTGGCAAGAAAAATCTTGTCCTGGGCAGGAATATCTGCCAGCAGCATGCAAGAAGTTAATCTATTATATTTTGTTTTAAAGAGCTCATGGTGCTTTGTCAAACAAAATATAATAGATTAAATGCCTTTCTTAGATGTACTGAGGCCAAAGAGATCTATAAACATGGAGAATTTGGTGGCTATCAAGGTAATGTCTTAACATATTACATTTTTTATTCAATCAAGAATTGACTCTATAACATTTATGCAAATAACAGGTCAAAATTGTACTGAAGGTATGGTAAATGGTTTTGTTTAGAAATTATATTCAATTAACAGGGTTATTCAATTTCCTGTCCACTTTCCTCCCCTAGTGTAAAATCTCACCTGTCGAAAAAAAAATCAAGAGAACCTATTTAATTTTGAGATGCTACTTTCCTTTATTTTTTCTTGACGCGGTTTTGATTCTGCACTATTGTATTTTGAAATTCCGACCCACTGGTTTCAATGTGTCGTGATCGAATCAAGACTGATTGTGAAAGAGGTTGCTTTTAAGATCACAGTACTGCAGGGCAGATTGGACATGATCTAAACAATTAATCTGGAAATAGCCATTTCAAGTTTTTTTTTTGCTAAACTCTTCAATAAAAGCAAATACATGTAACTGACTACTTGGCCATATAGATATTACAGGTCATATAACCTCCCAGGATTTCTGAAAAAAAAATATATTATGAGACGGCAATTTCCAGTTTATGTTAATAGCAGAAGACAGATGAAGAAAAGAAACGAAAGTTAAAAAATTTATAGTAATTTATATATTTTTTATACTTACCAATGACCCAGACTTAGCTGGTGCTAACTCCACAAAAACCAGGGCCAAACACAAATTTTGCCCCCCAATCCCCAAAATTTGCATCCAAAACAAAAAGAAATCATGTCCTAAAGGACCTCCATAGTACGACTCTACTGCGCATGCGCAGTGACGCAGTCGTCCCGAAATTGGCGCCAAATATCATTCTTACTGGCAGTGCCTGGTCAGCGCTATGTACTCAGCGGGGAGGCAAGAGTTCCCAACTCAGGGAGGGCCATCCCCGTCTGGGTCATTGGTAAGTATAAAAAATATATAAATTACTATAAATTTTTTAACATTTTTATACTGTACCAATGACCCAGACTTAGCTGAATAGTAAACAGGCTGGAGGGCCTAGGACATAGAGGAAAATCCAATAAGCTCAATTATAAAATAAAGAGATAACCCCTTAAGGAGAAAAGGAGTATTAGGCTTTACATGTATCTTTCTTATTTAATATTTAAATTAGAAAGACACACTACCCTTAATAATTGAGCACAATAACATTCATGTTCTCTATTAATATCCAGTATAACCTTTATACTAATTAATATTAAAACAAGCCAATAAATAAAGTAGTCCAGAGAATTGAGACTCTTTATAATCATTTAAAAGTGTCCGAGTATTGTATATTAAAGCCCGTTTGACACTTGACATATACAAATGCTTCACACCGAGCTACACTTTAAAAATAAGACATGAATGAAATTAAACATTAATATTACACTTTAAAACCATCCCGGAAGCGACTCAGAAATACTGTCTTGGAGGAGGCATTCCCTTGCTTTTCACTATAAAGCAGGTGACCTAAGGGAACACCCGCCCCCCCCCTTCCCCTTGCCCTGGGTCAAATAGCCCAGAGCGAAGAGGGCAGCCGGACGGAGTCACTGCCGGAACAGAAAGCCTGCATAACTATAGTTGCAACTGTTTAGTGGACGACATTCTGAGCAACAGATAACGGACCTAAACAATGCAGGTCTCCAGAAATGGACTCAATATTTCTGAGATAAAAATTAGTAAATGTGGATGGCTGAGACCAATAAGCAGCCTTCATTAAATCTGTAATAGCAACACTATTAGCATAAGCCCAGGAAGTAGAAAGAGCTCTTACTTCATGAGCAGAAATCTTAAGCACAGACTGCTGAGAAGAAGATAAATCTTCATACGCAGTACGGATAGTTAACTGAATCCATCTAGCAATAGAATGGACTGAAATGTCCTTTCTATTAGGCATCAAAGACAGAAAGAAACGTTTCCGTCCCTTTCTGATGAACTGAGATCTCTGTTTATAGATACGTAGTGCTCTAACAGGACAGAGTAAAGGCCTACGCCCGTCTGAAGACGGAAGAGCCTTAATAACAATAGGTTCCGGATATTTATTAGGAGCCTGATTCTTAGCTAAAAAACCGACGTTAGTAGTGAAGGTGATAGTGTTCCCAACACTACGATAATGAGAATCATCCACCGATAGTGCATGAAGCTCACTGACTCTTCTGGCAGAAGAGAAAGCTAAGAGAAAAGCTGTCTTATAAGATAAGAATTTGAAATCTACTGTCCCAAGAGGTTCAAATGGCTTTTCCTTCAATTTAAGGAGAACCCAAGCTAAATTCCACTTAGGAATTAATCTAAGAGTTCTGGGTCTATTTATCGAAAAGTTTCTAACCAATTTCGATAAAGAGACATTAGATCCAATTTGTAAACTATCATGATGTGCATAGGTATCAGATAACATAGATCTATAACCCTTTATAGTAACCGGTTGCAGTTTGATTTCGTCAAACAAGTATACTAGAAAGTTAGCAATGTCTGGTATAGAGGGATCAAATATATCAACAGAATGATCCCTACACCAACGACGGAAAACCTTCCACTTAGCCGCATAGTTTAGCGAAGAGGAGGTCCTCCTACAGTTAGAAATCGCGTCCACTGCTCGTCCTGTAAAGTGCTTGCCATGCAAGAAGGACCGCACAACGGAAAAACGTGAAGGTTGAGACCTTGCGGGTTGTGATGCAGTTGGCGCGATTTCCCCTGCCAAAGAAGATCCTCTCGTGGAGGGAGCTTCCGCGGTAGGTCCCACAACAGACACCTGAGTAGATTTATCCACGGTCTCTGTGGCGACAGAGATGCTACCAACAGAATCTTGCATTGAGATTGTTTTATCTTTAGCAATACTTGTTGAATTAACGGCGCTGGAGGATACGCATATCCTATCATTCCGTCCCAAGGGATCGATAGAGCGTCTACAGCAAATGCTCTTGGATCCGGACACGGGGACACATACGTCTGCAACTGATTGTTGAGATGTGTCGCAAATAAGTCTATCATTGGCCGTTCCCATTGGTAGCAAATCTGATTGAATACTTGTTTGTTGAGAGTCCACTCCGACGGCAACAAGCGACCCTTTCGAGAAAGGGAGTCTGCTAGCACATTCAGACGACCCGGTATGTGACGGACCGAAAGAAGAACGTGATGTTCCAACGCAAACAGAAGGATTCTTTCCGTTAGATTGAACAACGGAACTGAATGAGTGCCTCCCTGATTCCGTATATACGCCACTACTGTCGTATTGTCGGATAGGATTTGGACATGAGCATCGTGAATAATGTCCATCCAGTGACGTAACGCAAGCCAAATTGACATCATTTCCTTGATGTTTATGTGCTTGCACAGGAATTGCGGATCCCAAAGACCCTGGCATCTCGAATCCGTTGGGATTAATGATGCACCCCAACCTGTTTGACTGGCATCCGTCATAATGGTAAAACTCGGATCCGGCAACTGCAGCGGAACTCCTTGAGTTAACCACTGAATGTTTGCCCAAGTCTGAATCTCTTGTTTCACTTGATCTGACAAGAGAACGTCTACATCGAGCGAATGAATTTTCACACTCCAATTCTGAGTCAAGAAAATTTGAAGAGGCCGTGTGCGTAGCCGTCCCATCGGAATGAGATCCGCAGCGGCTCCGCACAGACCTATCAGTCTCATAAATTCTCTCGCTGTGACTTTGTCTGTATTTAGACAATAGCGAGCGTAACAACTGACTAATTTCGCTCTGGTTAACGGCAGACGAACGAGATTGTTGTGCGTCTCGAAGCTCATTCCCAGATGAGTGAATGACTTGGACGGCACCAGATCCGACTTCTCCTCGTTTACTATGAAACCGAGACGTCGGAGCAATAGAAGAAGATTCTGAACATCGTTCTGAAGCGTTAACTCGTTGCCGTACCTCTGAAGAATGTCGTCCAGGTAGGCCGACGTTACCGCAGACGAATGAGCTCGGAAGTAAATCATTACCGAGTTCATTACTCGAGTGAAAGCCCAGGGTGCTAGATTCAATCCGAAGCACATGGCCCGGAACTGATACACCACTCCTAGGACTGCGAAGCGTAGATACTTTCGGAATGTCGGATGTACCATGACGTGAAAGTACGCATCTTTGAGATCTATGCTCGTTGCATAATCGTTCACCCGAATACTCGCTCTGACCGATCGAATCGTCTCCATATAAAACTTCGGAGCGATGATCAGCTTGTTTATCCAGCTCAAATCTATGACTGGACGGAACGAGCCGTCTGGTTTCGGAACCAGAAACAGATGGCTGTAGAATCCCAGCGATTCCTGGTTTTCTACGACCTCTACCGCGTTCTTCATTAAAAGAGACTGCACCTCTGATAGCAGAGCGTCTCTTTTCTGAGGGTTTGACGGAAGATGAGTCCACTTTGGACTTCGAGTTAATGGAGGCTTTCGTTTGAAGGATATCTTTAGACCTTCCGAAGTCACTCCTCTCACCCAAGGGTCGTCCGTAATCGACGCCCACTCTTGAGAAAAACTCGACAACCTTCCGCCAACCGGAACGCGATAGAGGTTTGAGCCATCACCTCCTGGATCTGCGAGGCCTGCGGTAGGAGAAACCACGTCTTCCACGACCCGCACCTCGCCTCGTCGACCTCGGGGCGTCCGACCGATTGTCCCGGCCTGAAGGACGTCCCGAACGAGAGTCGCTATCCTGACGGTCTCTCGAATAAGAGCTAGAGGACGCACCGGAACCTCTATAGGAACCTCTCTTGGGCGGATAAGACCCAGAAGTGCCCGCCTTATTCGTGTCTGCTGAATCCGACCTTTTAGGAGCGGATCTAAACAACAGAGAATCACTAGCTTTCTTTTTAATATTATCATAAATAGCGGAAAGCTTGCCGTCAAAGAGAAGATCTCCTGAGACCGAAGCGACTCTAAGAGAGTTCTTCACCTTAGAATCCACTAGTGTGGATGTAGACAGGGCTGCGTCACGTCTAACCAACTCCAGATTAGCCACTGAAAGGGCGGAGTTACACATGGAATAAGCTACTGCCCTTGAAAGAAGTCTTAAGGAGGATTGTATATCCTGAAACTCTTCCCCTTGAAGACGCAGTGATAACGCCTTCGTAAGGTGATCTGCGTAAGATAAGGCATCTAAATTGGCTCTGTTAGACGCAATAGCTGTTTCCAACACTGCGGTTGGAATAGAAGCTGACGACGGTAATGATAGCTGTAAGTCTTCCGCCTCGTCGTCCATACGCAGAGGAACTCTCGGTATACCCTGACCTGCCGTGTCGAATTTATTCCTTGCATTAATGAAAGGCAGGTTGAGAGTATTTGCGGACAAGAAGCCTGCTTTCCCTGTCCTGGAAGCAAGTTTAAAAATAGCGTCGTTCAATAATTCAAATGTTCTTGCAACATTATTGGACTGCGACGGAAACTCGGGAGCGATGTCCCTGAACCGCTCGAAAAAATCAGAGTCCAATGACGCTATAATTCTCCTGTCCGGAAGCGCAGCAGTCTGGCCCGACGGAACAACTTGAGGAAGAAAGTGCCGGATGAAGTCTACGGCAGCTTTGTGTTGTTCCGAAAGGGATAGCTCCAATTCATCCGTATCCCTTTCACCATCCGGTCGGACCTCCCGATGTTCCCGGTCGTCCGCCCCCGATGCTTCGGCAGAGCGTACCGACCCAGCGCCGTCGGATAATTCTCGATCCGACACCGTCTCTGTCGGCTGCTGGGATGCTGCGATAAGCTGTGCTATCTGCACTAGAATGTCCGACGTCGAGACCTGCGGAGGAGCGGTCTTTCGCTGCTTTGCCGAGGGCAGCTCCGCATCGGATGGCTCCCGCATACTTTTCCTATGCGAACGTCCGGAGTCCATCGGTCTCGAGTCCCTGGCTGCCGGATGGTGTGACCTGGTCGCCGAATAATCCTTCCTCGGCGAAGCTGGCAAGATATCGGAGGTCACGCAGCCAAGGTGCGGTCGTGTGCGCCGGCGAGAAGAGGAAGCCTTAACAGTCTCTGCGGACTGCTTATACAACGGAGCGTCCCGAGCGACGGACGTATGCTCCGCTAAAGACACATTTTGTACCACAACATCTGGTCCCAGATGTTGTTGTACGAGAGAGGGGCCTCTCTCGCTCGCGGCCCGGCTGGACCTGGACGAGCTAGGAACCGGACTAAAAGGCTTCCTCCGTTCTCGTTCACTATCCGCCGTCACTGGGTGTGCATCTATTATTTTTATAGTGCTCGCATCACCCAAAATTTCCTCTTGGGACCGCATCGGACGAACCCGGCTGCCGAACCATTCGGTGAATGGACGCTACACCGGGCGAGCTAGCGGACGACATTTGTCTAATCTCCATGAGCACTTTTGCCGCTAGCTCTGTATTTAATTGTGACGACGGACGCACACTTGAAGAAGATAACATGGAAACATCACCCTGTTCTGGTTCCTCTGAAATAGAAACTGAGAGAGTAGAGTGACCTTGTGGAGAAAGAGCCGGCATCGCTCTTTCTCCAGAAACAACATATCGTGACACACGTTTCCAATGTTTCTCATCCCAATGTTCACATACAGGACAGGGATTAATGCGAGAACACTGACTACAATTTATGCAATAATCATGAAAGTCAGAGGAAGATTTCTTCCTATTACAATTTGAACAAGTTCCTTTCATTGTGAAGGAACAACAATAAGTCCTAGTTACTCGCAAAAACCCCTGACACAAAGATACATAATAACATGATCCATTAATAAATGAAAAAACAATTGCAAAACAAAATAATTTTGAAAAAATATTTTTTCAGAGAAGCCCAAGTTGCTGAAAAGTAACGTTGAGCCCCGATGGATCCGATGGCAAAGTGTGGTCAAAAATTTTAAAATTATATAAAATAATTAATGAGACACTTTCGGATAATATAAATGTATCTTATAATGAGATAAACTACCTCAAAGACAAACAGCCCCCCTCAAAAAAGGCTGTTGCCAATGAAAACAAACAGTGTAAACACAGAAGAAAACATGACTCCAGGCACTGAAAAAACTGGCCCGGAATCAGTCCTCAATTACACTCTATCTGATGCAAAACAGAGACTCCCAGGGGAGAATCTGCAGAACATCAGATGGAAGATGCAGAACACAAACGTTATACACCCATGGGTGAAAACGTAACTATGGGGAAAATAACAGAAAACATTCTGTAACCAAGCAACTCTCCCAGGGAAATTTTAGAAATGAAACTTCTCAAAAATATGCCAAAAGCATGGGAGAATTGCAAGGGGGGACTTTAGAAGGTTAGGGGAGAGGAAACACTGAATAAGCAGTGCAACAATTAGCAAGAATGACAACAAGAGGCGTTTGCCTCGAAAATAGGCAACTTAACATAATTTTAACAAAAAATTTTAAGTACAGCCCTGATTATTTTTTGCCACTTCTTTTTTCCTCTCCTCCTTCTATCCTCCTTAGAATCACATTTTCTCCAAGAATTACGTGTCTGGCATCCTTTAAACTGAGATTTACAAGCACAAAGATCAGTGAGATGTTGACTGATGAAGGGCCAAACAGAGAATGATATTTGGCGCCAATTTCGGGACGACTGCGTCACTGCGCATGCGCAGTAGAGTCGTACTATGGAGGTCCTTTAGGACATGATTTCTTTTTGTTTTGGATGCAAATTTTGGGGATTGGGGGGCAAAATTTGTGTTTGGCCCTGGTTTTTGTGGAGTTAGCACCAGCTAAGTCTGGGTCATTGGTACAGTATAAAAATATTATCTGCAAGCAGGCCACAAAATTTGAGAGGAACGATTTTATCGTTCCTCTGGTGGTTATCTAAATGAAAAAACAGAAAACCACTAAGTTACAAAATTTATAGTAATTTATATATTTTTTATACTTACCAATGACCCAGACTTACCTGGTGCTAACTCGAAAATATCTAGGGCCAAACGCAAATTTTACCCCCCAATCCCCAAAATTTGCATCTAAAACCGAAAACTACATGTCCGATATGGTCCTCCATACTTTTAGTCCACTGCGCATGCGCAGTGTCAAGGAGGTCTCGAAATTGGCGCAATTATCATTCTTACAACCAGTGCCTGGTAAGCGTTATGTCCTCAGCGGGGAGGTATGAGTTCCCAACTCATGGGAGGGCCATCCCCGTCTGGGTCATTGGTAAGTATAAAAAATAAATAAATTACTACAAATTTTTTAACATTTTTATACTGTACCAATGACCCAGACTTAGCTGAATAGTAAAAAGGTTGGAGGGCCTAGGACATAAATGAAAATCCAATAAATTCAATTACATATAATAGAACTATCCCCTGAAGGAGAAAATGAGAGATAGGCTTTACATGTATCTTTCTTATTTGTATCAAAAAGAAAGACACAACACCATTCTGTAATTGAGCGCAATAACATCAATGATCTCTATTAACATTCAGTATAATCCTTTATACTAATATTTTTAAAGGAAAGCCAATAAATAAGGATGTCCACTCAAAATGAGACTCTATATACTCATATAAAAGTGTCCGCGGATTGTATATTAACGCCCGATTAATACGTGATATATACAAATGTCTCACACCGAGCAACACTTAAAAAATATTACATAGATGAGTAAACACTAGCTTTACTTTAAAACCATCCTGGTACCGACTCGGAATTACTGACTCCAAGGGAGGTATTCCCTTGCTTTACACTATAAAGCAGGTGACCTAAGGGAACACCTGCCACCCCCCCCCCCCCCTTCCCCTTGATCAAATACTCCAGAGCGAAGAGGGCAGCAGGACAGAGTTACTGCCGGAACCGAAAGCCTACATATATATAGTTGCCACCGTTTGTTGGACGACATTCTAAGAGAAAAATAACGGATCTAAACAATGCGTATCTGCAGAAAAGGACTCAATATTTCTCGGATACAAATTAGAGAAAGTGGAGGGCTAAGAACAATATGCAGCCCTCACTAGATCTGTAATAGCAACACTATTAGCGTAAGCCCATGATGTAGAAGAGCTCTTACTTCATAAGCTTAAAACTAAAGCACAGACTGCTGATTGAAGATATTATCATAAGCAGTACTGATAGTAAATTGAATCCATCTGACCATAGAATGGACCGAAATGTGGGACATGCTGTGAAAGCTTCCTCCACAACATACGTCTGAGTAGATTAAACCACGGTCTTTGTGGAGATAGAAATGCTACCAACAGAATTTTGCATTGAGATATATAACTTGAGCAATATCTGCTGAATCAACGGCGCTGGAAGATACGCATATCCTATTATTCCGTCTCACGAGATCGATAGAGCGTCTACTGCAAATGCTCGAAGATCCAAACATTGTGACACATACTTATGCAACTGATTGTTAAGATCCGCTGGAAGCTCCAGGGACTGCATTCCTGCATTTATATAATATGCGAATGTCCCAACTAGAAAGGCCTTGTGTCCTTGGCTAGCAGATGGAGTGATCTGGTCAACGTGTATTCCGTGGTCGGCGAAGCAGGAGCACCAGGTACGTTCAATCCTGCATTTATATAATATGCGAACGTCCCCTGGAAATCTGTGGTCACATAGCCAAGGTGCGGTCGTGTGTGTTGAAGTGAGGATGAGGAAGCCAATATAACAGCTGCGTTGGACTGTCTATGCAATGGAGCGTCCCGAGCAGGAGGAGTGGATGTAAGCTCCGACTAACGAATAAACATACAACAACATCGCGGCGCAGATGTTGATGCAAGAGGGAGGGGGCCTCTCTCGCTCGCGGTCGGGTGGACCTGGACAAGCTAGCTACTGGAATAACAGGCTTCCTCCGAACTACCCTCGGATCCGTCGTTGCTGGGTGTGCACATTCGATGTTTTATAGTGCTCGCATCACCCAATCTGCTTCCCTGGACTGCAACAGACGAACCCGGATGCCAATCCATTCGACACCGGGCGGACTAGCGGACGATCAATTGCTTTCGATCCTACTAGGGAACTCTTCAGCAATTGTCGTAATACCTTCAGCACTTTCCGCTCGCCCTAATGTTGCAACGACGGAGACACACTTGTTGAAGACATCACGGAAACATCACTCTGAATTCTGAAAAAGAAACTGATAATATAGAGTGACCCTATGGAGAGAGGACCGTAATGGACCCCTCACCGCTAACAAAATACTGTGACACACGTCTCCAACGTTGCCATATCAATCAACACACACAGAGCAAGAATTAGTGCAACTACATTGACTATAAGAAACACAATGAACCTGTGAATTAGAGGAAGATATCCTCGCATTACAATTGAAGAATATTTTTTCAACATGAAAAAATATACACAGTCATATTACTCGCACTAACCCTTGAAATAAATATACATAATATATTATAATCCATTATAACATTTCAAAAGAAAATAATTTCAAAAAAAAAATTTTTTTGAAAAAATGTTCAGAAGAGCTCAAGTTCCCAATGGGAACAATGAGCCCAAATGGATCCCCAAAAAAGCCTAAGTGTGGACAAAATTTTTAAATCATTTCAAAAAATTAATGTAACACTTACGGACAATATTAATGTATCTTGCTATGAACTGAACTAAGGAGAGGACAAGTAACCACTATAAGAAGTAACCTTTGTCAACATAGACAAAAAGTGTAAACAAACCGGAAACATGACTCCAGGCACTGATAAACCTGGCCCGAAATCAGTTACCAATTTAAACACTATCTGATGCAAAACAGAGACTTCCAGAGAAGAAACTGCAGAACATCAGATGTTAGATGCAGATCAAACCGCCTAACCACCCAAGGGTGAGGACGTAAACATGGGGAAAACAACAGAAAATAATTCTGCTTCCAAGCCAAAACTCCCAAGAAATTTTAGTAATAAACATTACAAAAAATAAGCCAAAAGCATGGGAGAATAGCTAGGGGGAATAAAGGAAAGAGAGAGAGGAAACACTGATTAAACAATGGAACATTCATAGCAAGAATGACCACAACAAGGTCATGCCTCGAAAATAGGTAACATGAATAATTTTGTAAAATAATTATAAGTTACAGCCCTGAACATTTGTTTCCACTGTTTTTTCCTCTTCTCCTTCTATTTCCTCCTTATATCCACCATTTCTCTCATAATTATGTGCCTGGCATCCTTAAAACTGAGATTTACAAGCACAAATAACAGTGAAGTATAACTGTATTGAGGGCCAAACAAAGAATGATAATTGCGCCAATTTCAAGACCTCCTTGACACTGCGCATGCGCAGTGGAGTAAAAGTATGGAGGACCATATAGGACATGTAATTTTCGGTTTTAGATGCAAATTTTGGGGATTGGGGGGTAAAATTTGTGTTTGGCCCTAGATATTTTAGAGTTAGCACCAGCTAAGTCTGGGTCATTGGTACAGTATAAAAATATTGTTCATCTGGAACTACAAACAGTTCGTCAAAAAGTTAAAAAATTTATAGTAATTTATATATTTTTTATACTTACCAATGACCCAGACTTAGCTGGTGCTAACTCCACAAAAACCAGGGCCAAACACAAATTTTGCCCCCCAATCCCCAAAATTTGCATCCAAAACAAAAAGAAATCATGTCCTAAAGGACCTCCATAGTACGACTCTACTGCGCATGCGCAGTGACGCAGTCGTCCCGAAATTGGCGCCAAATATCATTCTTACTGGCAGTGCCTGGTCAGCGCTATGTACTCAGCGGGGAGGCAAGAGTTCCCAACTCAGGGAGGGCCATCCCCGTCTGGGTCATTGGTAAGTATAAAAAATATATAAATTACTATAAATTTTTTAACATTTTTATACTGTACCAATGACCCAGACTTAGCTGAATAGTAAACAGGCTGGAGGGCCTAGGACATAGAGGAAAATCCAATAAGCTCAATTATAAAATAAAGAGGTAACCCCTTAAGGAGAAAAGGAGTATTAGGCTTTACATGTATCTTTCTTATTTAATATTTAAATTAGAAAGATACACTACCCTTAATAATTGAGCACAATAACATTCATGTTCTCTATTAATATCCAGTATAACCTTTATACTAATTATTTTTAAAACAAGCCAATAAATAAAGTAGTCCAGAGAATTGAGACTCTTTATAATCATTTAAAAGTGTCCGAGTATTGTATATTAAAGCCCGTTTGACACTTGACATATACAAATACTTCACACCGAGCTACACTTTAAAAATAAGACATGAATGAAATTAAACATTAATATTACACTTTAAAACCATCCCGGAAGCGACTCAGAAATACTGTCTTGGAGGAGGCATTCCCTTGCTTTTCACTATAAAGCAGGTGACCTAAGGGAACACCCGCCCCCCCCCTTCCCCTTGCCCTGGGTCAAATAGCCCAGAGCGAAGAGGGCAGCCGGACGGAGTCACTGCCGGAACAGAAAGCCTGCATAACTATAGTTGCAACTGTTTAGTGGACGACATTCTGAGCAACAGATAACGGACCTAAACAATGCAGGTCTCCAGAAATGGACTCAATATTTCTGAGATAAAAATTAGTAAATGTGGATGGCTGAGACCAATAAGCAGCCTTCATTAAATCTGTAATAGCAACACTATTAGCATAAGCCCAGGAAGTAGAAAGAGCTCTTACTTCATGAGCAGAAATCTTAAGCACAGACTGCTGAGAAGAAGATAAATCTTCATACGCAGTACGGATAGTTAACTGAATCCATCTAGCAATAGAATGGACTGAAATGTCCTTTCTATTAGGCATCAAAGACAGAAAGAAACGTTTCCGTCCCTTTCTGATGAACTGAGATCTCTGTTTATAGATACGTAGTGCTCTAACAGGACAGAGTAAAGGCCTACGCCCGTCTGAAGACGGAAGAGCCTTAATAACAATAGGTTCCGGATATTTATTAGGAGCCTGATTCTTAGCTAAAAAACCGACGTTAGTAGTGAAGGTGATAGTGTTCCCAACACTACGATAATGAGAATCATCCACCGATAGTGCATGAAGCTCACTGACTCTTCTGGCAGAAGAGAAAGCTAAGAGAAAAGCTGTCTTATAAGATAAGAATTTGAAATCTACTGTCCCAAGAGGTTCAAATGGCTTTTCCTTCAATTTAAGGAGAACCCAAGCTAAATTCCACTTAGGAATTAATCTAAGAGTTCTGGGTCTATTTATCGAAAAGTTTCTAACCAATTTCGATAAAGAGACATTAGATCCAATTTGTAAACTATCATGATGTGCATAGGTATCAGATAACATAGATCTATAACCCTTTATAGTAACCGGTTGCAGTTTGATTTCGTCAAACAAGTATACTAGAAAGTTAGCAATGTCTGGTATAGAGGGATCAAATATATCAACAGAATGATCCCTACACCAACGACGGAAAACCTTCCACTTAGCCGCATAGTTTAGCGAAGAGGAGGTCCTCCTACAGTTAGAAATCGCGTCCACTGCTCGTCCTGTAAAGTGCTTGCCATGCAAGAAGGACCGCACAACGGAAAAACGTGAAGGTTGAGACCTTGCGGGTTGTGATGCAGTTGGCGCGATTTCCCCTACCAAAGAAGATCCTCTCGTGGAGGGAGCTTCCGCGGTAGGTCCCACAACAGACACCTGAGTAGATTTATCCACGGTCTCTGTGGCGACAGAGATGCTACCAACAGAATCTTGCATTGAGATTGTTTTATCTTTAGCAATACTTGTTGAATTAACGGCGCTGGAGGATACGCATATCCTATCATTCCGTCCCAAGGGATCGATAGAGCGTCTACAGCAAATGCTCTTGGATCCGGACACGGGGACACATACGTCTGCAACTGATTGTTGAGAAGTGTCGCAAATAAGTCTATCATTGGCCGTTCCTATTGGTAGCAAATCTGATTGAATACTTGTTTGTTGAGAGTCCACTCCGACGGCAACAAGCGACCCTTTCGAGAAAGGGAGTCTGCTAGCACATTCAGACGACCCGGTATGTGACGGACCGAAAGAAGAACGTGATGTTCCAACGCAAACAGAAGGATTCTTTCCGTTAGATTGAACAACGGAACTGAATGAGTGCCTCCCTGATTCCGTATATACGCCACTACTGTCGTATTGTCGGATAGGATTTGGACATGAGCATCGTGAATAATGTCCATCCAGTGACGTAACGCAAGCCAAATTGACATCATTTCCTTGATGTTTATGTGCTTGCACAGGAATTGCGGATCCCAAAGACCCTGGCATCTCGAATCCGTTGGGATTAATGATGCACCCCAACCTGTTTGACTGGCATCCGTCATAATGGTAAAACTCGGATCCGGCAACTGCAGCGGAACTCCTTGAGTTAACCACTGAATGTTTGCCCAAGTCTGAATCTCTTGTTTCACTTGATCTGACAAGAGAACGTCTACATCGAGCGAATGAATTTTCACACTCCAATTCTGAGTCAAGAAAATTTGAAGAGGCCGTGTGCGTAGCTGTCCCATCGGAATGAGATCCGCAGCGGCTCCGCACAGACCTATCAGTCTCATAAATTCTCTCGCTGTGACTTTGTCTGTATTTAGACAATAGCGAGCGTAACAACTGACTAATTTCGCTCTGGTTAACGGCAGACGAACGAGATTGTTGTGCGTCTCGAAGCTCATTCCCAGATGAGTGAATGACTTGGACGGCACCAGATCCGACTTCTCCTCGTTTACTATGAAACCGAGACGTCGGAGCAATAGAAGAAGATTCTGAACATCGTTCTGAAGCGTTAACTCGTTGCCGTACCTCTGAAGAATGTCGTCCAGGTAGGCCGACGTTACCGCAGACGAATGAGCTCGGAAGTAAATCATTACCGAGTTCATTACTCGAGTGAAAGCCCAGGGTGCTAGATTCAATCCGAAGCACATGGCCCGGAACTGATACACCACTCCTAGGACTGCGAAGCGTAGATACTTTCGGAATGTCGGATGTACCATGACGTGAAAGTACGCATCTTTGAGATCTATGCTCGTTGCATAATCGTTCACCCGAATACTCGCTCTGACCGATCGAATCGTCTCCATATAAAACTTCGGAGCGATGATCAGCTTGTTTATCCAGCTCAAATCTATGACTGGACGGAACGAGCCGTCTGGTTTCGGAACCAGAAACAGATGGCTGTAGAATCCCAGCGATTCCTGGTTTTCTACGACCTCTACCGCGTTCTTCATTAAAAGAGACTGCACCTCTGATAGCAGAGCGTCTCTTTTCTGAGGGTTTGACGGAAGATGAGTCCACTTTGGACTTCGAGTTAATGGAGGCTTTCGTTTGAAGGATATCTTTAGACCTTCCGAAGTCACTCCTCTCACCCAAGGGTCGTCCGTAATCGACGCCCACTCTTGAGAAAAACTCGACAACCTTCCGCCAACCGGAACGCGATAGAGGTTTGAGCCATCACCTCCTGGATCTGCGAGGCCTGCGGTAGGAGAAACCACGTCTTCCACGACCCGCACCTCGCCTCGTCGACCTCGGGGCGTCCGACCGATTGTCCCGGCCTGAAGGACGTCCCGAACGAGAGTCTCTATCCTGACGGTCTCTCGAATAAGAGCTAGAGGACGCACCGGAACCTCTATAGGAACCTCTCTTGGGCGGATAAGACCCAGAAGTGCCCGCCTTATTCGTGTCTGCTGAATCCGACCTTTTAGGAGCGGATCTAAACAACAGAGAATCACTAGCTTTCTTTTTAATATTATCATAAATAGCGGAAAGCTTGCCGTCAAAGAGAAGATCTCCTGAGACCGAAGCGACTCTAAGAGAGTTCTTCACCTTAGAATCCACTAGTGTGGATGTAGACAGGGCTGCGTCACGTCTAACCAACTCCAGATTAGCCACTGAAAGGGCGGAGTTACACGTGGAATAAGCTACTGCCCTTGAAAGAAGTCTTAAGGAGGATTGTATATCCTGAAACTCTTCCCCTTGAAGACGCAGTGATAACGCCTTCGTAAGGTGATCTGCGTAAGATAAGGCATCTAAATTGGCTCTGTTAGACGCAATAGCTGTTTCCAACACTGCGGTTGGAATAGAAGCTGACGACGGTAATGATAGCTCTAAGTCTTCCGCCTCGTCGTCCATACGCAGAGGAACTCTCGGTATACCCTGACCTGCCGTGTCGAATTTATTCCTTGCATTAATGAAAGGCAGGTTGAGAGTATTTGCGGACAAGAAGCCTGCTTTCCCTGTCCTGGAAGCAAGTTTAAAAATAGCGTCGTTCAATAATTCAAATGTTCTTGCAACATTATTGGACTGCGACGGAAACTCGGGAGCGATGTCCCTGAACCGCTCGAAAAAATCAGAGTCCAATGACGCTATAATTCTCCTGTCCGGAAGCGCAGCAGTCTGGCCCGACGGAACAACTTGAGGAAGAAAGTGCCGGATGAAGTCTACGGCAGCTTTGTGTTGTTCCGAAAGGGATAGCTCCAATTCATCCGTATCCCTTTCACCATCCGGTCGGACCTCCCGATGTTCCCGGTCGTCCGCCCCCGATGCTTCGGCGGAGCGTACCGACCCAGCGCCGTCGGATAATTCTCGATCCGACACCGTCTCTGTCGGCTGCTGGGATGCTGCGATAAGCTGTGCTATCTGCACTAGAATGTCCGACGTCGAGACCTGCGGAGGAGCGGTCTTTCGCTGCTTTGCCGAGGGCAGCTCCGCATCAGATGGCTCCCGCATACTTTTCCTATGCGAACATCCGGAGTCCATCGGTCTCGAATCCCTGGCTGCCGGATGGTGTGACCTGGTCGCCGAATAATCCTTCCTCGGCGAAGCTGGCAAGATATCGGAGGTCACGCAGCCAAGGTGCGGTCGTGTGCGCCGGCGAGAAGAGGAAGCCTTAACAGTCTCTGCGGACTGCTTATACAACGGAGCGTCCCGAGCGACGGACGTATGCTCCGCTAAAGACACATTTTGTACCACAACATCTGGTCCCAGATGTTGTTGTACGAGAGAGGGGCCTCTCTCGCTCGCGGCCCGGCTGGACCTGGACGAGCTAGGAACCGGACTAAAAGGCTTCCTCCGTTCTCGTTCACTATCCGCCGTCACTGGGTGTGCATCTATTATTTTTATAGTGCTCGCATCACCCAAAATTTCCTCTTGGACCGCATCGGACGAACCCGGCTGCCGAACCATTCGGTGAATGGACGCTACACCGGGCGAGCTAGCGGACGACATTTGTCTAATCTCCATGAGCACTTTTGCCGCTAGCTCTGTATTTAATTGTGACGACGGACGCACACTTGAAGAAGATAACATGGAAACATCACCCTGTTCTGGTTCCTCTGAAATAGAAACTGAGAGAGTAGAGTGACCTTGTGGAGAAAGAGCCGGCATCGCTCTTTCTCCAGAAACAACATATCGTGACACACGTTTCCAATGTTTCTCATCCCAATGTTCACATACAGGACAGGGATTAATGCGAGAACACTGACTACAATTTATGCAATAATCATGAAAGTCAGAGGAAGATTTCTTCCTATTACAATTTGAACAAGTTCCTTTCATTGTGAAGGAACAACAATAAGTCCTAGTTACTCGCAAAAACCCCTGACACAAAGATACATAATAACATGATCCATTAATAAATGAAAAAACAATTGCAAAACAAAATAATTTTGAAAAAATATTTTTTCAGAGAAGCCCAAGTTGCTGAAAAGTAACGTTGAGCCCTGATGGATCCGATGGCAAAGTGTGGTCAAAAATTTTAAAATTATATAAAATAATTAATGAGACACTTTCGGATAATATAAATGTATCTTATAATGAGATAAACTACCTCAAAGGCAAACAGCCCCCCTCAAAAAAGGCTGTTGCCAATGAAAACAAACAGTGTAAACACAGAAGAAAACATGACTCCAGGCACTGAAAAAACTGGCCCGGAATCAGTCCTCAATTACACTCTATCTGATGCAAAACAGAGACTCCCAGGGGAGAATCTGCAGAACATCAGATGGAAGATGCAGAACACAAACGTTATACACCCATGGGTGAAAACGTAACTATGGGGAAAATAACAGAAAACATTCTGTAACCAAGCAACTCTCCCAGGGAAATTTTAGAAATGAAACTTCTCAAAAATATGCCAAAAGCATGGGAGAATTGCAAGGGGGGACTTTAGAAGGTTAGGGGAGAGGAAACACTGAATAAGCAGTGCAACAATTAGCAAGAATGACAACAAGAGGCGTTTGCCTCGAAAATAGGCAACTTAACATAATTTTAACAAAAAATTTTAAGTACAGCCCTGATTATTTTTTGCCACTTCTTTTTTCCTCTCCTCCTTCTATCCTCCTTAGAATCACATTTTCTCCAAGAATTACGTGTCTGGCATCCTTTAAACTGAGATTTACAAGCACAAAGATCAGTGAGATGTTGACTGATGAAGGGCCAAACAGAGAATGATATTTGGCGCCAATTTCGGGACGACTGCGTCACTGCGCATGCGCAGTAGAGTCGTACTATGGAGGTCCTTTAGGACATGATTTCTTTTTGTTTTGGATGCAAATTTTGGGGATTGGGGGGCAAAATTTGTGTTTGGCCCTGGTTTTTGTGGAGTTAGCACCAGCTAAGTCTGGGTCATTGGTACAGTATAAAAATATATGTGTCTTCTTACCTTATTTGATGGAACTGTTTTAAAATGTCCCTGTGGGAAAACCACTCTCTTTAATGCTCAAACTCCCTAAGACAGCTGACGCCCCCTGTGCTTGCCGTAGATGCTTTCTAAATCTGTGAACTGTCAAACAGTAGGGTCATTCTGAACAGGTCAAAATCCATGGGTTGTCGTTTTTTTCCACGCATTTAATTCAGAGATGATCTGCTATGACGCGTAGCAAAATTTTCACCAATTGGTGGAAATTTCGCTAGGTGTCATAGTGGATCATCTCTGAATTATATGCATGGAAAAATGCCCATCCACAGATTTTGACCCACCCATGATGGCTGTACTGTAATCGGTCCTCTTTATTATATCCAAATGAACGATAAATAGGTTATCTCAAAATTCGAGATTCTATTCTCTGGCAAGTGTTCAGCTGCCTATCACAGATTTGAACTCTAATAATCTTAAGAATACATCTGCAAAGATAAAGATATTTGTCTAATAAATACCTTAACAAAGTTAACAGCTCTCTTTGAAAAATCACATGCATAGAAAAATGCATTATTGTCTTCTTCTATCAAGGGGAAAATGAAGTTTCCTACACCACAACCAACCTCAAGAATAACTTTCTTCTGTCCATTCTGAAAAGAGATTGAGTCATTATGATTGCAATAAAATAGTACATTGCTATCATGTAGAGTGATTAATTGATCCATCCGCTTGCCAATTAGTTGAGTGCACATTCAGCCAATTGTGAGTGCCGATGTCAGAAGTCATAACCAAAAGGCGTAGTATGTTCAAGAATGTGTAGAGTAGGGTTAATTTAACAGTACAGACAGGTTGATAGATTCACTAACCTCAAGAGTGAGTCACTGTGTGTATCAAAATAAAAATATGACGTCAGTGGAACAAATTAACTGTGCAGTGGCTTTGATCAATAATCAAAGACTCCACACTGTTAACTTGTCTCTGCTGATGTTGTATTTCATAGAGTCATCACATGATACATGCGCCGTGAGCAGCTATCAAAGGGAAGATCAGATCCAGGCCTTTAGATTACCCCAATTTCACACCATTTACAGGTGTGCCCATATTAGAACAGGTATGAAAACATACACTAAGTAAAATGTAGAAATTCTTAGTGCCTCTTCTGCATTTGAGAATAACTGCCATCATAATATGACCCTAGAAACACAAAGAAAGGCATGGCAATAAAACATAACAGGCTAAGACTGTTATTTCTGGTTTTAATGTGCCAAAATTTGGGCAAAACTGTGTGCCCAAAATAAATGAATTTAATGGCCTGTCAGACCATGACAGGCCAATCAATGAGATTAGACCAATCACGAGTCCAGCCACTCATTGTGGCAGCTTATTAAGTTTGTTACTGCTTGTATGAGATTGTGAATCAAATGTAAATATGAACAATTTTGATCCTGTGATGTAACCATTGGCACAAACCGATGTTCAAACACTTCTACTGATGGCTTAAAATCAGCCAATGTCAGATGCGATTACCAAACATCGGTTAATCACTAACCATGCAGCTACATGTAATCTCTTCTTCTGGAAGGATTCTTTTTATCAGATTCTACTTGGAAACCAGTTGAGCCCTGGCCCAGTGCATACCCCAAAAGTTGCATACCACCTTGCCGCAAACCGAATTTGGGTGAAATGATCAACTCCATGGATCAGGGCCAGTATACTGCCCAGTCCCTTCGAGAGTGGGTGTATAAAAAAAAATGAGATCAACACGATATAAAGCATTAAATAAAACCAAATATTCTAATAATAGTAACTAAATATTCTAATAATAGTAACTGGCAAATGTTGAGAGGGTGATGACTGGCATTTTTTTAATGGATAATGAAACTGGACTTGGTAATTTTTCCTGGAAGATAACAAAAACTCCTCCAAACACTAGACAGGCATTACTTTCTACCTTTCCCTGTCCACCGATCAACAGTCTTCTCCTACTGGTTATACTATAGTTCCACTGAAAAATCTGTTCAACTACATGTATATGTGTTTTGCAAAGAAACATTGTCATCAAGTTTTCTCTATGATAAATTTGCTGACAGGTTCTCACAATAACAGGTTTGACATTTATTAATTTTTGAAACGGTTGACCCATTCTCATAAACTAGCTAACCACAGGCTATAAACAGTTATTCGCAGTCATTCTTACATTTAAGACAAAGTCTAAACGGTTTTACAAGCAGAATTCGCAGAAGATATTCTGCAGTGGGTATATAAGTGAAGGTTGTCAAGCAGCAGTTTCACAGTGTTCCATGGTACATACACTACAGTAGAGGTACTTTGAATGCTCAGTATACTGACACAATCCATAGGGCATCAAAAAATTAAATGCTATCAAAACAAACCCTATTAAAATTTATTTATTTATTTATTATTGTTAAAGGTCACATATTTCTGCACAGTGGCTAATCATGACCTTGACAGTTTTACGGGTGGAGGAAGCCAGAGTACCCGGAGAGAACCACCAAGCAATGGCGAGCAACTGTCAGGTCCCCAACATACTAACTCCACACAAGCAGGGTTAGCATTGGTTGAAGATAGTGCACCATCGACGTGCGGTACGCCTTAATACACAACGTCACCTTGCCCCCACGTGGGCAATGGGGTGATGTGTATTGCCCAAGGACACAACGTGGTTGCCGCAGGTGGGATTCGAACTGAGGACCTCTTGTCTTGCAGCCTGCACCTCTACCTATTAAACAGCCCATTAAAATTCTTGGATGCAAAGCTGCCAATGGGCCCATGAAGAAAAAACTCCACATTTACTTGTAGATTTCATGTGCCATTGAGTACATTCCGAATTTCAGCAGAACAAAAATGTATCATCATGGATATAAACCTAAGCTGTATTAAGCTGGCCTTTACAGATACTGCAGTTTAACCCTTTATCTAAACAAGAGGGATGTTACATCCCAACGCTCACCTACATTCGCGCTTGATAATGTTGTTCCAATGTAACATGCCTAATATTTAGTTAATATAAATCATTAACTAGGCATCAAATGATTAATGTGGTTTATGTGATGGCTTTGGAAAGTCTATATTTCTGCACTTATTATATATCAATTCAACATAAAATCATTGGATATAAAAGCATTTTTTTCTTTTAGAAATGTTTATGATGATATGAATCGTGAGGCCAGATATTAAATCATAAATAAGAATTAGGAAAGGCTTTCATAAATCACTGAAATTGTAAGTACATTCATTGGTTAAAGAGGAGTTGCGGAAAAACATTCATTCAAGGCTTTCATAAATCACTGAAATTGTAAGTACATTCATTGGTTAAAGAGGAGTTGCGGAAAAACATTCATTCAAGAAAGTGACTATAAGTCCCAACAAAAATACATCACATCAACAACTAAAATAAGCCTTAATGTTACTAGTAACAAGTATGAGAAAATATTTAAAGAAAAAAGTTACAAAAATTTTTTTTAATGAAAGTGAATATAAGTCCCAAAAATCCCCCTCACCTTAACACAAACTTTTAGAACTTAAAATTGAGTAAGTCAGACAAAAACGTGAACATTGTGACTGAAAAAAAGAAAAGAAATCAGTTAAATTTCTGCATACAGTAGGGTTAATACCTACAGTTGTTATTGAAATGAGAAAATAAACAGTAATGAGAGATGAAGGCACCACAATCTGCACAAAAGCTGACTTTAACACAAATTCTTACAACACCTAAACGCTAATTCTTACAAGTTTTGGCAGAAAATCAGCCTCAAATTCCTCAAATATGCATGTAATGAGGGTTAAATATTACTGCAATGGAGTTCAGTAACCCAAGCATAGAATATTAATCACCTGGAAGCAAACATAGAAACACAACTCACCTAAACACAAAGTTTACAAAGTTTTACAACTTAAAATTTACTAAGTCCGAGAAAAACATGAAAATTTTGACTGAAAAAAAAGAAAATTTCCATTAAATTTCTGCATACAGTAGGGTTAATACCTACAGTTGTTAATGAAATATGAAAATCAACAGTAATGAGAAATTAAAGTAGCACAAGCTGCACAAAAGCTGACTTTAACACAAATTCTTACAACATCTAAACGCAAATTCTTACAACAACTTTTGGCAGAAAATTTTAGATGAAATTTGGAAAAAAGTTGTAGTATCAGGGTTAAATACTGTTGTGATAGTCTCCTACAACCTACATATGCAATATCAAAGGCCTGAGCCCACTGATCTTTGAGAACTCAGCTTAACACCTCACCTTAACACAAACTTTTAGAACTTAAAATTTACTAAGTCCGAGAAAAACATGAAAATTTTGACTGAAAAAAAAAAAAAATTCCGTTAAATTTCTGCATACAGTCGGGTTAATACCTACAGTTGTTATTGAAATTAAATTAAATTAAAAATAAAAAAATAATTACAACTCTGGTATTTGAGAATTATATAACAATTTAACCAGCGATATGATGTATGACTTATTGGTTTAATAAAACATGCTCATTTATCATTTCATCATGCTCTGCAACATGTGAAGTTATGACTTTCAGTGTAAAATCAATTTTTTGAATGTTGGCAAGGGAGGCAACTATTTTGTTATTCATATTCCATTGCGTAAATTTTATCTGGTCTTCATATTATGATTTTTTTTTATTGATTTTGTGTGAAGCTATATTTTGTTTATTCGTAATAAATGTACATATTTAAAAAAAAACAGCTATTTTTAAACAGACTATGTTTGTCTGTTTCCAAGGGGGTGGTTTGCAGTGTTGATTGACATACTTAACTTACGTTCATTTCTAGCTTCGAGAGTAACTGTAACCTGTACAAAAAATGAAAACAACACCGCATGGTTTTCTGTTTGTTTTATTCATTAAATTGAGAATTAAAACCCGAAATCTGAAATGAAACGTATGTACGAGATAATTAATGAGAATTTTTAAAGCAAATTCTGATTAAATTAGCTATGTACTTTCGGTTTCGTTTACTGGATGAATGGGGATGTATAATGACATGCGCAGTGAATAAAGGAAACTGGAAATGTTACAGTTTTCACTGACAATATCGATTCGGCCCTCTTGCAGAGTGGATGGTAATATGAAGGGGGGGGGGGGGGGGGGGGGCATATAACAGCAGTTTTAATTTTGTTTTTGTTTTACCATTAACCAATGGACAAGAACAAAATAGATGTCCATTCTGACTTGAAGCATGGCAATGCTTGTGAGTTGACTGCAGTTTAAGTGAAGATGAACTATTTGATGACAGGTGCGATTTTTTTGCGCTCGTCTTTTTTAAATTACGGGCGCTTGCAAGCGCGATCGCAATAGCGCCCGTCTCACGCGAATGACTGTATCAAATACTTTGAATGAGTTGCTTGGTAACCCATTTCAGGCAAAATAACTCACCCTATCTGAAAGATCATCAAGTTCAGAAAACTCTCTTTTTGTCCAATGTCTATCTTTGAAAAATTTTGTGGAGTTCCTATTATAGAATTTGTCCCAGTTTTTTCTGGCCTCTGCTTCCAATTTAATCTGTCTGAATTCGGGAACAACAACACAATCCCTGTGAAGCTTAGCAACTTCTTCTTCTGTCAGTATTCTGCAAGAATGGCCTATCACTTCTTTTTCATCGTTCTCCATGTATGATTCTACAGTACCCTGCAAACATAAAAATTGGAATTCATGTACAGTTGAAACCAGAAGTTCTGTCACAATAAGCGCTGAAAATGCTTGTTAGTTAATGCGCTCCTCACTGCAGAAGAATGAAGTAGTCTGAAATACACAAGAGCGCTTGGGCTGAGCAATGCAAAATAAAAAGCGCTATTAGCGATGGTCGGTAGTAAAATCACGAACTGAACCGATAAAAAATGAAAAAAAACAGACATGTACGTTTATTTGGATCCCAAGAGTAGGGATGGTACTAAGGCCCAAAAAATTAATGGTAACGTTCCAGTTACCCGACCGACCCTAATTTTGCACCCTGACCCTAGTGATTTTTTTTACTGAAAATGAAAAAGAAACAGAAAAGAAAAACGTGAACAGTCACAACGACGACACAACTAGTGCTGGGTGGTTTTGAGGTATACTGATTATAACCTTACAATACCGTCAATGATAACAGCAAATATTTATTTATTTATTGATGTTTAAGGTCACATATTTATGCACAATGGCTAATCGTGACTGTGACAGTTTTACGGGTGGAGGAAGCCGGAGTACCCGGAGAGAACCACCGAGCAACGACGAGCAGCTGCCAGCTCCCCAACATTGTAACTCCGCACTGCAGCACAGGCAGGGTTAGATTGGTTGAAGACAAGCGTACCATCGACGTGCAGTACGCTTTAGTACAAGGCGTCATCGTGCCCCCACATGGGCAATGGGGGTGAAGTGTCTTGCCCAAGGACACAACGCGGTTGCCGCAGGTGGGATTCGAACCGAGGACCTCTCGGCTTGCAGCCTGCACCTCTACCTACTGAGCCACCGCGCCCCCAGACAGCAAATTAAATCATAATCAGCATACCAACAAGTTTGTTTTACCCCGATATGCAAATTTCAACTTGCTTATCATGGTTTACAAGAAGTGAATTTACTTCACTGGTGCGGATTATTGTTGGTTTAAATTTGGATCTTTTCCCATTTTACCACCTTGTCTGTCCTCACAGACCAGGGAACGTTTTAGTGTTGAAATAATTAATCGGTTACGGTCGGTTATTGGTGTTACAGGTTACAAACTTTGCTGCCGGATAACCGTTTGCATGTATTTGGATTGAGAACATGCCGTGTGTTGTTATGTTGGTTGCTTTCAGATGACTCCTTTAATAAAGGTTAATGTTTTAGTACCTTACTGACCCGCCAGTAAGCCAAGCCCCAATTTTACTGGATACGATTTTATGGGGATGCAGTTGCACCTGCATTTATATGTAGCATAGGCCCATATCCATGAAATGTGGTACGGTCGAATGAAGTATATTTAAAACCTTTCAAACGTCGAAGTGTGGCGAGTGGGTAAGTAAACAAACCAAGACCAATACCGATTCTGGACTTGCGTCGCTGAATGCAATTGATTACAGAGATGAACAGACTTCAAAGTATTGGCAAACAGGAAGTCACTGCACGGCAGATCTGAAAATTAGATACACGATACAACTCATCATTATGAAGCAGCCGACAAATATAAAATCATTCCCTTTCATGGAAGCCAAGAAAACTTTGATGGAAGAAGTGTTTCGGATTGACTGACGGACGGACTGACGGATGGAGTCGAGCGGTTACTAGACCTGTTATTCAAAAGTTATTCAACCAGAGCATCCTGATTACATGTCACGTGCGTGAGTGCCGACATTGTCAAACCTCAGTGGCTTCTAGTTTTGAGCAGTTTCATTGCAAATGGTGTTTTAAGAAAAGCCTGTTAATTATAAACAGGCAGGTTCTGTCAGTGAATTACAAATCCCAAAATGTATATATTAAGCTGGATATATCAAGGTTACGTATACACTGTTTTGATATTTACATGTACCGCTGCGATCGAATAAGAAACAACACATTTTATATATTTGTAAGTTTATTTAATCCCGTAAAATCACATAATTATCCGACTGAAAATGGTAATAAATAAGCAATGAGAACACCAGTACATCTATTCCGTAATCCTAGCCTTTTTATAGGTCAAAAATATTCAGCTTGGACATTGCCAAATTAGTATTAATTTACATTTACACCAGTTGTATAACTTGTATTATCCAGTTAACATGTAATGAGGCTGGGATAAGAATCACTTAGTATATCAAATAATGCCAGAAAGATTCTGAGAGAATGGGTGTCAATTTGTCAAAGTGAATGAGGACAGGGGTATCGTATGAAGAAATTCTGAATCTGCTGTACATGTATAGTCACTTGTTTACAGTAGAAAAATAGCTGACACCCATCTGCAAATTAACTTTGACGTACATGTAAATGTGGTAGTTAATCGGTAATTATCTGAATACTGAATAACAAAACGGCAACCAGTTACAAAATTTACTTATCGTTTCAGCACTTGAATGTTTCTTTATTACTTTTCTTTCCCAGCTGTTCAAGAGGTTTGTCTCAACAGTCACCAATATTACGAAAGCATTAGAATATTCAATATCGTTTACCTCAAATTTGAAACAAGATGAGGTGAAATAAACCCACAATCGTTCATAGTTAGTCACACTGGGCATTCAACCAATGGCATTTCTGCTATTTAAAACCTGGAAATTTTCCTTCGGAAATGTCAAGGGATTCCCTGTGCCTTTACACTCGTACTTCAAAGTGATTGTTTTTTTGCACATGACGATGTCATGATGGCATCTTGCCTTCATTTATTTATTGGGGTTTACGGTCACATACTTATGCACAATGGCTAATCGTGACCGTGAGTTTTACGGGTGAAGGAAGCCAGAGTACCCGCAGTCCTTCGCGTGAGATGGGCGCTATTGCGCTCGCGCTTGCAAGCGCCCGTAATTTAAAAAAGACGAGCGCAAAAAATCGCACCCGTCATCAAACAGTTCATCTTCACTTAAACTGCACTCAACTCACAAGCATTGCCATGCTTCAAGTCAGAATGGACATCTATTTTGTTCTTGTCCATTGGTTAATGGTAAAACAAAAACAAAATTAAAACTGCTGTTATATGTCCCCCCCCCCCTTCATAATAGTACCATCCACTCTGCAAGAGGGCCGAATCGATATTGTCAGTGAAAACTGAAACATTTCCAGTTTCCTTTATTCACTGCGCATGTCATTATACATCACCATTCATCCAGTAAACGAAACCGAAAGTACATAGCTAATTTAATCAGAATTTGCTTTAAAAATTCTCATTAATTATCTCGTACATACGTTTCATTTCAGATTTCGGGTTTTAATTCTCAATTTAATGAATAAAACAAACAGAAAACCATGCGGTGTTGTTTTCATTTTTTGTACAGGTTACAGTTACTCTCGAAGCTAGAAATGAACGTAAGTTAAGTATGTCAATCAACACTGCAAACCACCCCCTTGGAAACAGACAAACATAGTCTGTTTAAAAATAGCTGTTTTTTTTTAAATATGTACATTTATTACGAATAAACAAAATATAGCTTCACACAAAATCAATAAAAAAAAATCATAATATGAAGACCAGATAAAATTTACGCAATGGAATATGAATAACAAAACAGTTGCCTCCCTTGCCGACATTCAAAAAATTGATTTTACACTGAAAGTCATAACTTCACATGTTGCAGAGCATGATGAAATGATAAATGACCATGTTTTATTAAACCAATAAGTCATACATCATATCGCTGGTTAAATTGTTATATAATTCTCAAATACCAGAGTTGTAATTATTTTTTTATTTTTAATTACCACTTTCTCATTAATATCTGACCACCCGTTTTCACAGTGAGTTGTGCACGCTCGAAAGTGGCAGTGTTCTTTCACAATGAGTTGTGCACTGCTCGAAAGTGGCAGTGTTCAATCAGTATCTCTGTGATGATGTTCAACCACTGTGAAAACTATATGTTATGGGCGTGGTTCAGACAACTATTGACAGCAGTATGCACACTTATTTGAAACAAGTCACAGCTTCCAAAAACGAGGTCGACAAAAAAATAAACAAGTCAATTTGGGATATATAATTTTTTAATAAAGACTTATTACACTGAACACAGACATAATGTATTACACAAAAGACGACACAAAAACCTCAACTCCCAAAAATATACATAATACAGTATTACAGTTCTATTTGATACCGGGGTAAGTACAGTGTTGCAACAAGTCACCTGTTTTTCCATTTGATGCCTGTAAATTTGACGTCTCAAACAACTTTCGTCCAATTCGAAACCTGGGGGGGGGGGCTTTGACTCGAGTAGGGCACCCTGGTTCATAAATCTGAAAAACCGAGGGGTGGGCTTAATCACGAATATGGGCTTCGACACAGGTGAGTGCGGTAGCTTGTTTAAACACATCTGCCTCAAGCATGCATAGCTGTGAAACTTTGGGGAATTTTGCGAGTGCGATTTGCACAAAATCACACACGCAACACAATTTGCGAGTGCACTATTTTGCACCCGTAAAATTTACTCACACGAAGGACTGTACCCGGAGAGAACCACCGAGCAACTGTCAGCTCCTCAAGCAGGGTTTCAGCGGTTGAAGACATGTGCACCATTGATGTGCAGTACGCCTTAGTACACAGCGTCATCGTGCCCCCCATGTAGGCAACCAGGATAATGTGCCTTGCCCAAGGACACAATGCAGGTCGTCCCAGACGGGAATCGAACTAGAGACCTCTAGCATAGAAGTTCAACAGTCTACCTCTGAACCACCGCGCTCCAATCTTTCCTTCAAAATAGTGTGTACACAAGTGTTTGATACAAAACCTGTGCAAGGTACATTCATGATTGTTTTCAAATAAACAAAAAAGTCATCTGTGCTTCTTCTGACAAGATAAATACGATACTTGACCAGCCCATCACCACAATCACTTAAAATGTCAATATATTTCATGTGCTGAGGTGTGCTAATTTTAACACTTCCCATGATAAAGTGTGGTGTGCGAATGAACACTTCACTTCAGAATCTGAGGACAGCAGAACATAATATTATGAAGACACCTCAGAGTCAGTTTCGTTTCAAAGTTGCGGAATTACACTTGAAATGTCCATTACAATCGGGAATAAAGCACCTACTAATAAACTACTCTCGGGGTCCAAATAATCGTACATGTACGATTATTATTTTTTCGGATAAAATCCCACCTGTACGACCCTTATTTGGGTCTGTACGATTATGTAATTTCAGCAAAATATGAATTGCCAAAATGTGAGGAACTCAACTTTACTCCTTTATCATAATAAACAACAGCTGATTGTATAAATCAGTTTTAAATTCACGGAAACATCACCCAAAACAATTGTGTAATAGTAGCAGTTTATCTTCATAAAAACGCACTGTGTGTTCACCCGGGCATAAAACATTCTCGCAAACAGCCAGTATATTGCCGTGTATCCCAGTGTACCCTCAGAAAAATAATTCCTGCGGTCCAACTTCCAATTAACGCACAATTTAGATTAGCCCATTTATCGAGAAGGGGAGCTGTGCTGTATTTTAAGCACGTGGTTGTGCCATGTGTGTGGATGTTTAGCGAGGCTCACTGCGGTTTGACACTGAATCGCATTATTTTATCGGCGCATTTCTGGGAGATTATTATGTTTTGTGGTAATCAGTATTGAAAAAAGATGTTAATTGAATACTGTTAGCCATCGAACACCAAAATGAAAACTCGTACTTAGAAGTCTTATGACGGTTAAAGTGAACATAAACGACAAACATCTAATCGCCCCTAGTCCAACCCTCTGAAGTTACCAGTGTTTTCAAATCTATAAATACGCGGTATAGTACTTGGTTGGAAGTTTTCAGTTTTACAAATTTTGAATCCCACAATTCTGTTTTGATAACAATCATGGCGGCGGACGCATTTCGCGACAAATATGATAAATATTCATTACAAGAGAAGAATAAATTAGCCGAATTAGTTGGAAAATACAAGGCTGAATACCAAAAAGAAGCGACCGAGCGGGATAAACAGTGGGACCCCAAACGAAAAAAATTTGTGAAATATGCACCCCCCGAAGGGTATTTGTCCAAAGCTATTCGAGAAATGTTCCCGTCCTTGAAAGATTCAAAGTCAAGTGATGAGAAATTTTTGAAGGCTCTACAATTTGCTCGAAGATGTTTTGATGCCCATGAAAGGCGTAAACGGGGAAGGGGGTATAGACATATCTAATGAACCCTCTAAGAAAAAATTTCGGGAAGGTGGAGGTGGACGAAAAAAAAGGGCAGAACCAGTTCGACAGTCACTTTTCGACTGGTTTGTGGATATTAGAGGGACGTTAAAGGGTAGACTCCCTGTGAAAGTTTTTAAAGCCCATGCCAAACTATTGTATCAGAACTGGGTGGCAGAGGGTCACAAAGAGGAAGAGCCATTACAATTTTCAAAAAGGTGGATTAAGCAGTGGATGGTGGAGTATGGTGTCAGCCGAAAAAAAACCGAATAAGAGGTTTTCCATCTCCAAAGAGAAGCGAACACATCGCCTCATAGAATTCATTAAAAATATATATAGAATACGACGTTACTTTTTGAACAAACATGGAAAAGAACCCACGATTATAAACGGGGATCAAATGCCTCTACACAGGAATGAGAGCTCAAACCAGAAGACCCTTACGCTTAAAGGCGAAGCCACCTATATCAAGGAGAACTACATGCTTTCGCGAGAACGTGCCACAGTTTACACTCAAGTATCGTCAGACAAAAATCAACCCTTTCCACTGCCTGAATTCGTATTTAAAGGTAAAGGAACCCGTACAAAGTTAGACAATACCTTAAATCTAAATGTTCAGTGGGCCGAAAAAGGCAGTTACAGACTACCTACTATGTTGGGAACAATATCGAAACTAAAAAACGTGTCTAATCCCTTCTCTGATAAAGACTATCGCATCTACATATTAGACGATTACTCCGTCCACTGTACAGACGACGTGAGGAAAGCATTTTTACAGAAAGGATATATCCTCGTTGTGATGGGTGGAGGCATCACCGGTGACATCCAGATCAACGATACACATGTGCACCATCGGCTAAAGGCGAGCTATAGAGAATTGGAGAGCAAGTTAATGATAGAGAAACTCCGTGCAGATCCCGATAAAGTTCCCGCACCGTCGAGAGACGAAATGATGTCCATGTTAGTAGAAAGTTGGAAACAACTGAATTTCGATACCGAGGAAGCGCTAAAGACCCACTTCATATTGAACGCCTTCGATGGTACAGAGGATTATAAAGTGTCTGATAAACTGTATTCCCTTATTGGAGATGACATATCAAAATTCCGTGAGGAGCTAGTGAAAGAAGACCCGCCTATTAATCTGAAATCACTGATAAAAACAATCACACCACCTGAGGGGGTTGTCATGAAACCAAATGCCTCCAGTACGGATTCAACTATTACAGAGTGTGTTCCAAATGATGAGGGGAGAGAGCTGGTGGACTGTGATGGGGATGAACTGGAAGCAGATGACCCAGGGTGTCTCGTTGTCTCTGACGATGAAGAAGCTGAATTGGAATCTGCCGAAAGTACTAGTGTCGGTACAAACCATAATGTTCTTATGGATTCTGATGTTAATAGTGATCCGACTATTCTGATGACAAGGCTAGCAATAATGCTTGTGTTGGTACTGAATGTCAGTTGCCATTAGTAGGTAATTCTGATGTCGACGCTGATATTTCATTCTTGAATGATCTTGGAAATGTTATACAGAATCATAGCAAGAAGACATCGAAACTATTCCTACCATACATTTGCCAACTGAAAGATGCATATGCAAAGGCCAGAAAGAGCGTGAAACGCAGGATGATACAGGGTTCAAAGCTGATTGTTAGTGAACCCCCAGCTTCACCAGAGTCGATCGCCGAGAAAAACAAAATGAATTTTTCTGACCCGGCTGAGACTGAACTGACAGACACTGAATGTGATGCGATAAGTGAACCTAATCAAGCCAATGTTGATGAACCTAAACAAGCCAGTGTTGATGAATCGCTCTCCCTTGTCGTTGGATCATACATTCTTATGAGAATTGGGAACAATACGTTACCAGCATGTGTTGTCGGCATGGAGCCACTCAGCGCGAGGTTTTTTGAACAGGTTCACGGCAGGGACCAGCATGTATTCAAACCATGTGAGGATACG
>CM062292.1:442587039-442862039 GCA_031216915.1 Pictodentalium vernedei
CGTGGGGGCACGGTGAGGTTGTGTACTAAGGCGTACTGCACGTCGATGGTGCACCTGTCTTCAACTAATGCTAACCCTGCTTGTGTGGAGTTGGTATGTTGGGGATCTGACAGTTGCTCGCCGGGTACTCCGGCTTCCTCCACCTGTAAAACTGTCACGTCATGGTTAGCCATTGTGCAGAAATATGTGACCTAAAACACCAATAAATAAATAGATAATCTCGCCATGAAAATAGACTTTCGATAAAGTTATCTCCCCTGTAATTTTTTGATGACCGAGGAAGGTCCAGTTAAGAAGCATGAAATTGTTAAGAAAACACCTTTGACATCAGTAGATAATAGAGAAACGTTTCCTTTTGTTACTTTTAATAAACGAAAACAACAGACAGCTCTCTGAGCTGTCTGTTGTTTTCGTTTATTAAAAGTTACAAAAGGAAACTTGACTTTTTACTGCAAGCGAATTAGAAGCAAATAAGTAACCATTCACTTTGGCATTTTGTTTAACGAATTTTTACAGTAATTTACAATAATTTGGAAGTTTTTATTCTTTCCAAGGAAATATATGGTAAATCCTACCTCTTACACGTGTATATTAATGGAAAGGATAATGTCTGTAATATATATCACGATGTACACACTGTTGATATAATGAACAGAACAAGGTTACAGGCCATCAAGAGATGGTGAAAGAGCCGTTTTCTTATTATTAAATGGGTTAAAACCGAGAATAATAGCCAATCGTTCAAACTGATTCGGAAAAAAAAAACTGCAAAAAGCCAGCCTTTGTATTTTTACATTACTCTACATGAAAATGTCTGATGTTTGTGAAATGATGCACACCTCGATCATACAACTTTTCTAAAAACAAATCGAAATTTCAATTTTTACATGAAATTCCATGCCCTTGAATTTATTGAAAACTTCTAGAAAGTTAAGGGCAGCTAACTTCCCCGTAAATCTCTTGCAATGATGAAAATTGTCAATCATGTTTACTAAATAAAATATAATCTCATTACTCGATTGTGCCCATCTACATGCATGTTTTAGAAAAGAATATATGCAGAGTCCTCCCTTGCCAGAATCCGCAAAGTTGGCACTTATGAGAAAGGTTAATAATGGACATGGTCCGCCCGCCCTCCCTAAATCCTCCACTGATCTTCTTCGTTTGTTGTCAACCAAACGCTATATATATGCAGACTGATCTACCAACACAAATAATTGCCAACCAGTATACAAAATGACAGCCATCGGAATTCTGGCGACCTGCCTCTTTTGGAGTCGGAACATTGCAAAAATAAACGTTAATTTATAACTTTGGTATAATATAAACTTTAATATGAATGTGAAGATTGTAGCAGTAATTCCCCGTTGAAACTCCGAGAGGTCAGGTACTGGTGAAGCTGTAGGGGGGTCTCACAGAGACTAACGCCCAGTCCAGAGGTTTTATTTTTCGTTATTCATACATTTCATACTACACTATTTTGATATCTTAGAAACCTCAACCAGGGCAGTTCTCCGTAAATGAAGATGTATCCGATGTTAACCCTTTTACTGCCACGCCCACTTTATCCATATATGGAGGACCTCTATGTACACCTGTATGCGAGGAAGTTTAATAAAATTTATGACATACTTGAAACTCTATCATCTGATTAATTGTTGGAAAGGGCTTTATGAGCCTTTTCCAAAAAATAATCAGATGTTAGGTTAGATCTGCTCATACCAGGACGTACAGATATTCATCATAAAATAGGTAACAACAGTCGCTTTCGGCAACGTAAGTGTTGAGCACAACACACAATTTAGCACCTACTAAAACACCTGTCACACTCTGCTGCGACCAGGCCGGTGCTTGCATTGCGCTGAAAGATTATCAAAGCGCCAAGCTAAACGCACTAAGGTCTCCCAAGAACCGATTGGTGACGCAGTGTACACTGGCTAGGGTGGGAGAGGGTCGGTCGAGAGCGTCGCGCTTGTTTTGCGCATGCACAAAACAAGCGCAGAGGTCGGCGTTCTGACCAGGGCGCTGCAATGACTCAGTACTGTCGCCGTGGTAGCGCAAAGCGAGCGACGTGAGCGTCCCGTTGACGTAGCAAGGATGCATACAAGCTACTCTTAGTCGCAGCAAGAAATCATCTTAATCAGACTCTCACTACGTGCCTCTCCCGTCCTTATTACGCTCACTACGTCTCTCCCACGACCTTATTGCGCTCGTCCACACGGTTCTGCTACTGCGGTTATGGCGCTCGTTACACGTCCAAGCGTGACAAATGACGTTCTCCCGACGTTTGCGCCAGGTTTACAGTACGATCCCACTTTGAAATGCGATCTGCTCACCCACACACAAATGGTATAAATACATCATCGGCAACAGCAATGGACGTAGGGGACGGTGTGGTGGAGGATACTGCCTTTCTCCTTTTTACCTCCCTCTGTCCTTGGGTGCTGGAGCCTTGCTTTTGCCTTTTACCATTGTGTTTACGTTGTTCGATGCGATGTTCAGCGCCGAAAACAGACTCATGACGAGCACACAGGAGGCTTTATTTATACTCTCCGCACCCACGCAGAGAACTCTTTGCAAACGTACTGAGAGCGTATACTAGCAACGCAATGACAGCAACTTGGACGCACTAAGAACGTTTACAGCGTAGAGGATGCGCAAAGAGGGCGCGTGAGACTTTACAAAGCAGGGGCGCAATGGGTCGTACTAAGAGCGCGATGGAAACGTGATAAGCAGGATAGGAGCATACTAAGAGCTACATTGTTTTAAAAGTTTGACAGTTATCCGTGCTCTTCCTGTGTGTTATTAATATTTTGATAATTTTTCAACGCAATGCAAGCGCAGGCCTGATAACAGCAGAGTGTGACGGGGCTTAACACAGATCTAGTATAGATTAGCCATCTGAATGTAATTGTCAGTTTATTGGTGGATTGGCACCGTTATGCTCAGATTGCTAAGCTATGATATGATAGCGTGCTAATGGTCATCCGTTCATGAGGTTTGGCGAGCGATATCTCATGGGATACGAGAGCGATATTTCGCTCACCTCAGCCTTTTTAAGATGAGCGGTAGTCGGGAGATAAAATCGCTCGCCTGATTATATGCCTGCTCAAGAACAGAATAAAATTATCGCATGTCAACACCAAACCAATGACCTTCAATCATAAGTACAGTGTTTTAACCAAAGAGTTACTGCACCCCTGACATACACCATTGCATGTGTTTTTTTAAAAAGGTTGATGATAAAAGTGATTTACAGGAATTTCTCTGTGGGAATTTATTGTTATTTATTTATTGTTATTATTTATTTATCTTATGCACAATGGCTAATCGTGACAGTTTTACGGGCGGATGAAGCAAGAGTACCCGAAGAGACTCATCGAGCATCGACGAGCAACTGTCAGTTCCTTAACATTATAGCTCTGTTGAAGCTCAGCTACAGCGGTTGAAGACATGTGTCCCATCGACGAGCAGTACGCCTTAGTACACGGCGTCATCGTGCCCCCGTGTAGGCAACCGGTATAAAGTGCCTTGCCCAAGGACAGAACGCGGGTCGTCCCAGACAGGGATCGAAACGGGACCTCTAGCATAGATTTCCAACAGTCTACCATTGAGCCACCGCGCTCCCACGTATGGATCCCTGAAAGTGGAGCAGTGTTTGTTTACTTTAATTTGTAAATTATGTGTAGATTTATTGGTAAAATATCACCCCGAACCAACGCCTTGGGTGGAAGTCTCCTATAATGGGCAGCATAGGTGTAATCGATTGATAAACTTTCCTTCACACCAATATTGCAGTTATGAGATAGAAAAAGATGCTGAAATTGACCCTAAATAAACTTATTGATTTATTTATTGGGATTTAACACTTTCGACAGCCAGGGTCACCTCGTGTCGGAGTTTTACGGGGGGGGGGGGGGGGGGGGGGGCGGTGGGAACCACCGAGCAACTGTCAGGCTCCCCAACTCCACACACGAGCAGGTTTAGCATTGGTTGAAGACAAGTGCATCATCGGTGTACAGTATGCCTTAGTACATCGCGCCACCGTACCCCCCCCCCCCCCCCCCCCCACGTGGGCAATTGGGATTACACTTAAGCGTATTGCCCAAGGACACATCGCGGTTGCCGCAGGTGGGATTCGAATCGCGGACCTCTCGGCTTGCAGCCTACATCTCTGCCTACTGAGCCACCACGCCCCAACCCGTTCAGTACTATATTAGCCCGTTATTCAACGTAACGGCCAAAACCGGCCAGCGCTAATCACAAAAATCGCCAGTTAATCTTTATTATTTTTTTCATTTTTTTTACTCAAAAACATAGGTTATGACCCCTCATTGGAACGAGCTCATCATCGAGCTCGTTCCAATGAGGGGTCATAACCTATGTTTTTGAGACAAAAAATTAGTTACTCAAGAATTTTGTTTGCAAGTGTCGTCTGATTTTCATGTTAGGTAAAGGGCTAAAAGCGAAGCCTCTGAACCTTTTACCTTACGAATCAGCAACGTCCGTACACATAACTTACAAATTAACTGGATGAGTGCTTGGGGCTTCTATCATGGCTCTATTGACCTTTGAAAAATAATTCAGCACACAACCTTCTAAGCAGCTGAAATTTTTCAAAATAACTTCAAAACCATACCATGTGGTCCCTACTTGGAACGATCCCATTGAGCTCGTCCCAATGAGGTATAACACGATATGGTTTTATTTATTTATTTTTTTTTTATTTTTTTTAAATTTTGTTGTGTGAATTGGTTAAAGGGTTAACAAACTCTGAATGCTATGCACAGGTCAACACATAACTTATAAAGTACCTAACTCTGTGTTTGTTTGTATTTGTGTAAGAGAGAGAGGAGGGAGAAATAGAGGGAGAGCGAGGGAGGGGGATGAAGGAAGATATATTTAGCTAGTAGGAGCATGATGTTGAGGTGTGGGGGTGCCATGACACTACAGGCTGCTGAGCTGATCATGATGATTGCCACCACGGCTGCCATGTGGGAGAAAAGGAGAGGGCTATATATAAGCCTAACGGTGCTATTCAACCCGGATATAAAAACAGGAGGGCCCCACGGTAACATTTAAACGCAAAAAGGGAGATAAGGAAATACTGGATAACTGCCGGGAGATTTTTGTTAGTACAGCAACATCCGAAAAGATTTCTGTAAAATCCTCTATCGGAGATTAGAGGAGGTGATCAGTAGGGGACCTGAAGGCCCGGACTGCTTTTGTGGGAAATACAGAATGATTTTAGGAAGGGGGGGGGGGGGGAGAGAGTCACGGAGACATCACTTCACGCTATCCCAAATGCTAGAATCAACGAAAGCCAAAACAGAAGAATGTTTGTAGCGTTTTTGGGGTGTTATAAAGGCATGTGGTAGAAAACAGAGGGGAGGGGTGAATATGGCGAAAGTCTGTGGCCTTGGGCGTGGGGAGCGACTTTGCTGGAATTCTGAAAGAACCGTATAAAGATGTACAAAGTGAACCTGGCCTGAGGAACAGCAAAATGTGTGCTTGTAGATGAAGAAACAGGCGTCAAGCAGGAGTGTATCCTTCCACCAATACTTTTATGAGGTGTATCAGTTACTGTAGTAGACCTGAAGACCCGGACTGATATAGTACCAGTATCAGAAAGAAAGGAGTGGGCTAGAGAAAATTCCACTAAGAAATGCGGGTACCTACTGATATATATCAGTATATAGGTGTATCCTCTCAAAAGATCGGAATACTTCCTACGCCCCTGCTGTGTAAATGAAGTTTTTTCCGTTTAATTCTTTAACCAACGTAACGTCCAAAACCGGCCACCGCTATTCACAAAACTCACCATTCAATTTTCATTTTTTTTTTCTCAAAAACATAGCTTATGACCCCACATTGGAACGAGCTCGTTCCGATAAGGAGTCATAAGCTATGTTTTTGACATAAAAAGGTTATTGAAGAATTTTTTTTTTGCAAGTGTCGTCTGTCTTTCGTGCTATGTAAAGGGTTAAATTCAATACATTTGACTTTTAGCGGATTATGTTTTAATATGTTTTTTCAGTTAACCCTTTACCCAACGCAGACGATATCAAAATTTATTATTTTAAATATCATTTTTTAATTTTTTTCAAAAAATTTCAACAAAACTATATCATGTGACTCCTCGTTGGAACGAGCTCGTTCCAACGAGGGGTCACATGATATGGTTTTGTTGAATTTTTTTTTGAAAAATACTATTTTTTTCAACTGCTGAATTTGCATATTACGCGGGCGGATTCGTTGGGAAAATGGTTAACTCGATACCTTTGACTTTTAGTGGATAAAAACCGTTTCCTCTTTAGCAAGTGTCTTGATCAGCCCAGTAGTGGATAAGCAGAGATTGTCGCCCGGGGCCAAACCCCAGGTACCGCTCTTGCCATCAATGTATATTTGGATTTTTTTTATTTTTTCGCTTCCAAGAGATGCCGTACGGGATAGAATCACACAATGCCCCCCCCCCCCCCCACCCACACCCACACACCACCACCACCACTGGGTCCGCCATTGTTGTGGTGTCAGAAGTGCGTTGACTGACTCTACATATTTTTTTCTTTGGAAAGAGCCAAACGTGGTTTTTAATATTGTCAACTTCTCGAGAAAGAATCGGACCTCAATAACTTCCGATTTTATGAGCAGTTCAGTTTTGACTTTGACTGTACTGATGACAACATGCAATTGCAACAATCGTTCTCAATAATTTAGATAGAATACCTTCAGTTGGGTAAGGACACATTTTTTACCTTTAAACAGAAAAATGACTGGTCGTATAAGGTCCATCGGGACAATTCCCGGTACGCCCCCGCACCCCCACCCCCACCGGGAGCCCCAAAACTGATGCAGCCCAACACCTGTTGGTACATGAAATTTCGTAAAAATTAGCAAAAGGAGAAATGGGTCTGATCGTATAGAATGCCCGTATATCAAAATGTTGTCTACATGGACTGCCAATCAGTCCACATGTCGTCGCCTGAGTGCTAGAATGTTCTATGTCCCCTATGGGACTATGTATTATCTCCCCTATGGGACTATGTATTATCTCCCCTATGGGGCTATGTATTATCTCCCCTATGTGATATAGTCCCATGGGGGACATAGAACATTCTAGCACTCAGGCGACAATTGGTAGATTTAAGGTCAGGAATCATTGATAAAACCGAGAAGAGTCTGAACGTTTGGGGCAGGTTAACCACTCACAGTGCCATTTTCCACTTCCTTTGCAGATGTCAATCCTGATTTTTATATTACCCTGACTATGTATCTCTTGGAGGGACAAATGAAACGAAGCAGTGTGGGGGAGGGGGGGGGGGGGGGGGGGGCTATTGGGAGGCTTTCTCCGCTGGCAATCGCGTCATGTAAGAGGTTGACCAAAATGTTTAAAATGTTATTAGTGTAGCCCATTCACCCTGCACCCACCCATTCCGGCGAGGTTCCTAAAAATCCTGAATTTATCTAATGCAATTTCATATGAGATGCCAGATTTGGTGAAATTTGGCGAGCCTTTAAGACTCGAAATGTTTTCAGAAGGTGACATTTGGGAGATAATTTTGAAAAAAAAATCTTCTGGAAGGCTCAAATGCTTCCTCGCCCCACCTTCAACTCCAATACCTTTCTCTAATTCCGGACTTCGGTCTTTGTACGGAAAGTGTTTAAAAGTGCATTATTACTAGCAAGAGAGAATTAATATCTTTGACTCCAGTCCTGACGAAAATCTCCCGACTGGAAATCACCCCATCCAATCCCCTAACCCCATGGATGCGTTAATACACAAATTATCGGATGACCATTTCCCCCCAAAACAAGGTAAAATGAAAGATAAATTACCATTCATGGTTGTCAAGTATTATCAAGAAACTATAGTCAGCAGTCTCTCAATTAAAAGACAATAGTAAATGGTTTCACGCACCCAAAGTAGAAGCCACATTACTTAATCCTTTATTCAGCATAACTTCATTGCTTTTTCATCTTGGTCTTTAACCCCCCTGCACACCGATGTCAAAATATCCGGATATGAAGTAGCCATTTTCCCATAATGCAACTGGGAATTTAACCAATTCATTCTTGTTTGACAGAGCTAATTGAGCTCTGTCAAACAAGATTGAATTGGTTAAATTTCTAGTTGCATTATGGGAAATATTTACACCCTGAATTTTAGATATTTCGACATCAGTGTGCAGGGGGTTGAAACATAGCTTGGTGACGATGGCACGGCTTGATGTTGTAGTTGAAATATTTCATCAGTCGAGATTTGACCCGTATCACTCGAAACAAATCAGATTTACACCCCATCCCATCTTCGCAACGCCCATTGCCTCAGTATGCCACATAGGGTCAGGGACATAGGAACGGGTGGGTGGGGTATTCAATAATATTTAAAATAATAAATTTTGGTATCGTCTGCATGCGTTGGGCGAAAGGTTCATTCATCATAACGCGACAAACAGGGCCAGGAAGAGGGCTTGTGGGGTAGTAACTCCGGAACTTTGGGGCTGGGCTTGGCCCAGGAGTCCGGGATCTTGGGTCCCCCCCCCCCTTCCCGCAAGTTCTGACTCCTGGGCCAAGCCTGTCTGCCTGCTCTCCCCCCCCCCCCACCACCACCAATCCCCGAGAGAGAATCAGCAACATAAGTTGCCCGTCGAGATACCAATTGTCACTCATGTAAAGAAGGAATGGGAGTGCCCTGTGAAGATGCACAATCCTCTGCAGGATTTTGGAAGTGATAACCTTATCAAATCAACTTGACGCTGCGCTGCTGTGTCCCTGGTCCTTAGTCCATTCGCAGTGTTGAAGCAGGAACATATGTTTGTTTTTTTGTGGGGGATAGCAGGTATACAGCCAATCTGGCTATGTCGTCTCCCTACGATATGTGCAGAAAGAATTCTGTTATTAAAACTTGGTACTCAGAAAAGTCTATTTTGTATACAATGCTCATGTCGTAAAATAAAGTATTATTATATTATTATTATTATAAAGTTATCACTTCAAGATTTGTGTCGTCAAAAGCTATAACTGGATCACTGGATATTCACTGATGAACTTAGAAATTCAAATTATGCTGCAAAAAAAAAACCCAGTCATTTTGACGGCCAAATGATAACATGATTTTTTAGCCCCAGAAGCCGCCAGAAATATCCATCTAATAACTGATTTCAAAATTTTCGTGTTGGAGGCCCCCACCCCACTCATTATTGCTCGTACCTTCGGCATCTGCATCAGTATCCCGACACTTTCAAAAAGGGGTGCTTATCACAGAATTAACCCTTGGCCCAAATTTCCTCTCCCCGTCCTTGACGGCAGCTATGAAAGCATTTTATGCAACGTAACGGGCATATCCCACCGCCGCTGTTTAAAAAAAATCGTCATTTAAATTTTTTTTTTTTTTCAATTTTTTAGCCTCTAAAAATAACTCATGGCCTCTCATTAGCATTATACTGAGCCCCAGCTTTACAATTCCCTGATATTGGAGCTAAGTATACAATAAACTCAGTCATTCCAATGAAAAGTGCTGCCATCGGTTCTGGAGCCAGCGAAGTGTTGCGTCCTATCTGATGTACATGCCTACCACTATAGTGCTCCACCAGGTCCTCCTTGTTTGTCCTCAGATTCACCCCACTCCTGTCCATACACACTAAGTTGGTCTACCCATTCGTCATATTCTAACAAGGTCTCGCTCATGTCCATCATTTTGACTTCTGAACACTGGTTTCGGAATGGCAAAATGTCAACCTGTACAATTTTCCCCATAATGCAATTAGGAATTTAACCGATCCAGTCTTATTTGACAGAGCTCAACGAGCTCTGTCAAACAAGATTGGATTGGTTAAATTCTTAATGCATTATGGAAATAAAATAGATGCTTGGCATTTCAACATTTTGGCGTCGCTATACAGAGGGTTAAAGAATCCTCGGTCTCAGTTATTATCACTATTTCGCTTATATTTCTCTGTCCTTTTGTTTCTGAATCCGACTTCGTGAATCCTCGTTCTGGTCGACTTTCACTCGTGGGGGGTTCTCTTATTTCCAGAGAACGACTCATCCCCTCCCCTTCTTGTTTGTTCCCACTTCCGCACCCATCTGTTTCCATTGTGCTCTCAAAAAAAAATGTTCTGCTACCCGTTAAATGAAATCTTTTCTTCCACAACTTTTGTGCATTCTTCTTGGGTGCAATCCGTCTCACTGATATGAACACCTGTAGCCACTATTATGATTTTATGACAAATAATTATTCCTTTACCTAACATGTCGAGTTTATGATGTTTGACAAAAAATGTCACACAAACTAAACATGTTCTCATTTTTTGTTCCAAACCAGCTTTTGACCCATTCTTGGAACGAGCACGACGAGCTTGTTCCAACGAGGGATCGAAAGCCGTATGAGTTGAAGGCAAAATTAATACCCTTTACCTAACATGAAAAGCAGACAACACTTGCAAAAAAATTCTTGAATAACTTACTTTTTCATTTTTTGTCTCAAAAACATAGGTTATGACCCTTCATTGGAACGAGATCGACGAGCTCGTTCCAAAGAGGGGTCATAACCTATGTTTGTGAGACAAACAATGAAAATATAATGAAAATTAATTGGCGTTTTTTGAGAATAGCGCTGGCCGGTTTTGGCCATTACGTTGGGTAAAGGGTTAAATAAAAAACTTGAATGGTAATTTCTATGCGTTGTGCTGGCCGAATGCAAGTTATGCTGGGTAAAGGGTTACACTGCAGCATTGGTGACTCGCCCTGTCACCCATACGGAAAGGTAGAGTATGTCCGGGGACGGGCTCCATGTGGTGGGGTATATTTTTGAAGGATTTCGTGACTTTCATACCTGAAAATCAAAATTTCGACTCGTCCGTCCAAACCATGGCCGGCCAGGTGGGTCTGGGTCGCTATATTCCCCAACTCCACCCCCCCCCCCCCCCAATTCCAGCCCCCCTCCAATTCCAGCCCCCCCCCCCCCCGACCTCCTCCATCCCTCGGCTGCCACTGCTCTACGATGTTTTTCAACGTTATTGCAGAAACATTCTCTGCAATATAGGCGATTCGTAAAAAAAAAAAATCGCCTGTGCTGTTAAGGGGTGTTTTATTTTAGGTTGAGGTTGAGTAGATATATTACAGATAAATATAGAAGTGTTGGAGGTGAAGCTCGAATAATTGATGTCAAGCACAAAAAGCGATCGATTTGCCACGAGAATCAGAGACCCAAAATAATCCAGCTGGATATTAATTAATGGCCCTACAAATTTGAACATTACTGTATAGCGACAGCAGACAGAGAGATTCAAAATCCACGCCTTTTCTGTGTTATCTGGATAGCCTCCTGGTAGCGTGTTTGTTACAAAATGCCATCGTTGTGAGTTCGAATCCAATCCAGCGATGGCCAACAGCGATTTTTTTTTTTATCAGCAACAATTTAATTTTATTATTAAAAACCTGTCCAATTCAATAAAAAAAAAACATCCAGGGACGGAAAATGTCCGATATATAATGATATTATATATTTATAAATATTTTGTTTCCTGTTTTTCATACTTGATAAGTAACATTTCTGATGAGATAAACAGTCGCTGTTCATGTGATTCCATGGTTTAGTGGTAACTACCTTGTCTTGGTGATCGCATGGTCGTGGGTTCGATTCCCGTTGACTGCATTTTACAAGGAAGGAAATGAATACTTGCGTTGTCTTATTCCTTCAGTTCTCAAGTCATTCAGCATTGCATTTTAAAATATTAATAACAAAAAACCATTGAAATTGATTTGCACAGAACAGAATACTTGTTTTACAACCCGTGTACGTGCCACGCCTCCAAGCAATACTGTCAACACAAAAATAAAATGAATTTTAAGAAACCTGCAGTCATCCAAATTAAACCGCCCTTCCCCTCTAAACTACTCGCCTCGCCCCTTTATCCGTATCTGTTCAAAATAAAGTTGAAAATACATAATGGAATGTCACAATAAACCCAAACAGCCCTCCCAACACCCTCATCTAAGATAAAACCGTCGTATAGGTCTCCTTAAATATTGACCCAAACTGGGTGAATTACTTGTATAGGGGTGTTAAGTTATGATATCAGACATTAGCCCTCTAGGGGTCAGTTATTACTGATTCTTTCTATAAAATATTTATTTTATAATATAAAGTATACTTATAGTAACATATTCACAAAAACTCCCGTCACGATTTAATACCAGATCTATATTCTGCATCCTGTCCACCCCTTTTGGAATAATTCAAGCCAAGTTAAGTGCAAATAGTTCAACTGAGTGCAGAAAGGTCAATATTTTCGTCGTTTTTAATTTGGTCCATAAACGCGATTTGAAATGGACTGGCCCAGGAAAGGGGACATGGGTTGTATTATATTCATGTAAACTCACACCCCTATTTCCTGGGTCAGTCCATATCAAAGAAAAATCGCATTTATGGACCAAATTAAAAATGACAAAAATAATGACCTTTCTGCACTCAGTTGAACTTTTTGCACTTAACTTGACTTGAATTATTCCAATAGGGGTGGATTTAAATGAGAATTGTTTAATTGCAATCAAATCGTAACGAAACTTGTTGTGAATATGACTACTATTATATTTTAATTTATAAGATAAAGATTTTATTGAAAGGATAAGTAATAACTGATTCCTGCAGGTTTGATGTCTGATATTATAATTTAACATCCCTTTTCTGAATGGATTCGCCATTTTGTGTACAGTAAAAGGGGCCTATACGACAATTTTTTCCAGGAATCAGGTCTTGCGATGGTTCCTTGGGGTTTTTTGGTGATGTTTTTAAATATTTTTGTTCAATTCTTACATGTTATCCCAAAACTAGCTTAAGTCTGACAAACTAAAAGGTATTTGTTAATCGATTGCAACTAGCTGGTAGTTGTCAAGTATAAAATGTCCTTTCGGTAAATTGAACTCCTGATCATGGGATATGGAGCAAAAGAAGATACTTTTGACCACAGAAACATCAATCTGACAGATTTGTATTTCTGGTTCATCTCTTTTGAGGCATCATGTATCAAGATTTTGAAAGTAAAATTTTATTCGAACAATACGGGGATCGAACTCACAAACTACGCACTACGTGTCGCACGCCTTAGATCACTGATCTGTCAAATCACTGTAATCGTGATGCCGATCACATTCAGCTGCCAAGAAGGTAATGAAACTAATCTTGTATATTACATTTATAACAAAGATAATGGAAAGATTCAGCTTCATCAGTCAGCGTATTGCTCTCACCCACTCGTTTGTTCATTTCCATTAAAATAAAACAAGTTTCTGATCAGTTTTTCGTTATTAATATTTTTGAAATGTCCTGTTGAATGAATTGAGAACTGAAGGAACAAGACAACACAAGTATTCATTTCCTTCCTTATAAAATGTTGTCGATGGGAACCGAACCCGCGACCACTAGCACACCGCGACAAGGTAGTTACCTCTAGACCGTGGAATCACTTGAACGCGCGACAGTTTATCTCACCAAAAACGTTACTTATCAAGTGTGAAAAAAATTGACACACAAATATACAATATCATGAAAATCAATGGATTGGTCATTTTCCATCCGAAGGCGTTTTTTATTTCTTTTAATAATGAAATTAAATTGTTACTACTAAAAAAAAAAAACAAGCGGGTATTACAAGACATATTTTCACTTTCTTTGGGTGGTGTGTGAGGGGAGGAGGGGGAGGGGTAGTCTTTGTAAGACTGTGACCCGGGGCCCTCCTGGCCAGGAGGGCCCCGGGTCACAGTCTTACAAAGAGTAGGGGAGGGGTGCTGAGGAAGTGAAGTCAAACTTTGCCCATCAAGGTTTTTTCAAAATGCCCTCACTTACTTGGTATTTGCCTTGATGGCCCCTGAAAATACTCTTCTCATACCCAGAAAAAGGCCACAGTTAAAACAATACCGATACCCACTTTGGATTTGGCCTAAAAATACCCTGCCCTTGCCTCGAACACTGTTAAATTCCCTGGCACAGGACGGGTGCAGCCTCGGGTCACCCGTTTCGTTCACCTATGGATTATACCGAGTTGAAAATGCGGATCCCACTGGAAAAACATGCAATCGCAAATGAACCCAAACACCGGGTTACAGTTGTCTCGAGGCGCCAAGGTGGACCTGTGTCTTTCCCGTATGGCATCATGCACTCTAGTGCATGTCAGTATGAATAAAATTAAAATTTGAACCGTTAAATAGTTCAAATAAACACGTTTTCTGCTCTTTTCTAAAATATGTTTGTTGCATTTTAATCAGTGTTCCAGGCGATTTCAGTGTTAAAATTCTCTTTAATTGGAATTTCTGTCAAACTGATAGTACCCACAAATCGAAACAGCAGGGTTTTCGTAATGATTTTTGGCACTGACCAAAATAGATTAAACTTTGAACCCGGCGAGAGCCCGTTTTCCGGCCAGGATAATTTTATGAAGTGGGTGGTTGCTAGGTGAATGCGTGGGATGGACCAATCAATAATTTCAATATTCATTACCCCAAAATAATGAATATGGACTCGTCCAATTGCTGCCCATGAACTGTCCTGAAAAATTTCACCAGAGTTCAAAGGGTCGACGAAGTGAAAACTTAATTTACAATGTGTGGTTTGTGACCAACGTTGTCAAATGATACAAGACCCCCCCCCCCCCCCCCGCATTGTTGAACATACACGCTGAAAACGTACATTCTACACACCCAAGACACAAGGGGATCCGTGACACTCTACTGAGAGTCTTTTGGCACTTCCAGTTAAGGTTCCACATTCCTAATACAAAGTTCGGTGAATCTGACCAGGAAAATAGCCCGACATCACACTTATTGCTACTCAACTTTTAAACCCGCTCTAATGGTACATACATACCAAGTCAATGAGTTATCAACAGACCCAGGTTTCTTAGGCAGGCACCCCCACCCCAACGTTATCGCCCATGCAAAATCAAATTAAATTCGTCACCATAGTCTTTGATCGCCCACCATGAAAATCTGTTCGTGTGACAGAGCCCATGCTTATGCAAAACAGATAATGAAATCACACCCAAGTCTTCACATGATTCGTGGTCTAATAGAAAACATTACTGACGCTATCACCGAAGGCGATTAATAAGCCCTGCTCTGGTGATATCCCTGCAATTTGGTTAAGTCAAAGGGAAATAACTCATTGAAGCATAAACAGAGCCACAGTAAAAGGTGCGTTGAAATCTTTTCGAACTTGGGGAGAGTGGGTGAGGTGGGGTGTCATACAAGAGCATCCACATTGTGATGTAGATAAGTGGTGTCCCATGTGGCATGATTGGACTACAATACACAGAGCTATGTTTGGGACAAACACGTCTTTACTTCAAGAAAAATGAATATTTTTGTCTCCATATTTTACCCTTTATCCAACGTAACGGCCCAAACCGGCCAGCTCAATTATCAAAAATCTCATTATTTTTTCATTTTTGTCTCAAAAACATAGGTTATGACCCCTCGTTGGAACGAGCTCGGTGAGCTCGTTCCAACGAGGGGTCATAACCTATGTTTTTGAGACAAAAAATGAAAAAAATCGTTATTCAAGAATTTTTTTTGCAAGTGTCATCTGCTTTTCATGTTAGGTAAAGGGTTATCAAAATTCGCAATTGGGCCGAAACAATGTTTCGGTCCAACTGAGAAATTAGTTAAATATGGATCGCAAAATGGACATTCCAGCAGACGTTAAAGGTAGTAGTATGGACTTGTCAGACAAGGGAATGTTTGGGCATATCTTTGTTAAGACTGAATATGTGCACCCCATTAATGCTAATTGCCTCCAACAAGAGGTGACTCTGGCTGTCTAAAGTGTCGTTAGCCTCAAATAAATAAATAAATAAATAAATAAATAAATAAATAAATAAATAAATAAATAAATAAATACTGTGACAGTTGCTAAACATAATGTTGGCATAAACTCTCTCTCTCTCTCTCTCCTCTCCTCTCCTCTCTTTCTCTCTCCTCTCTCTCTCTCTCTCTCTCTCTCTCTCTCTCTCTCTCTCTCTCTCGCTCTCTCTCGTCGCTACGTCCCTGCTTGATGTTTGAAGTTTCAAATCAAGAGCTTGATAAATGGTGACGCAGCTCTCTCCAAAAGATTTTACCATGATATTTCTTAAGAGAATTCAAGGGAAATAATTACTACCGTACTTTAAAAAGAACTTCTGCCGTCACAAATTGCACTCGATATTGGTTCTGCCTTCCAAACTTCGTCCAATCCTGATCAGCGATAACTGGTTGTGTTCTTGGGCAAGACTCTTTAATTCCAAACCACCCACGTGGTTGCTCGTTGACGCTGTGTACTATGGCGTACAGCACGTCCATGGTACACTTGCCAGTCTTGCCTTGGACCACTGCTATCTCTGCTTGTGTAGAATTATGGTTAGTTGGGGAGTGTGATAGTTTGATCGCCGCTGCTTGGTGGTTCTCTCCTCTGGGTACTCCGGCTTCCTCAACCTGTAAAATTGTCCGGCACGATGTGACCGTGGCTGTTGAAAATATCGTCAACCCCCAGTACACAAACAAACACGCGATTTTTCAACCCGTTACCCTAAGAAATGTGCAAATAGTTCACCTCAGAAGATTTTTCATACCAAGGCCATGAAGACTTTGACAAAGCGCCAGTCTGGAGCTTACACCGCGTTCAATATCTGCTGTTCATGGATGCCGAGTAAATTTATAATACACAGCAACCAACCTTGTTAAATGAATAGCCACTCTGTCAGCGAAAAATATTCTCTTAACGGGAGTATTCAGTTAACAGGCATATGGTTACTTTCTTGTATTCTGCAGATAAACTGAGCATTTATTCTATCATATCTTGTCTGACAGAGCTCACGGAGCTCTGTCAAACAAGATATAATAGATTAAATACCTGTATTGAATTTACTGAGTACAAATTGCTCTATACACATGAGGAATCTGGTGAATGTTGCGGTGATTTCCTGACATAACACCAAGTTATTTTTTATTCATTTAACAGGGGTTTGCTCTATAACCAATATGCATTTAAAAGGTGAAATTTGTACTGAAAGGATAGTAAATAGTTTCGTGATTGAAAGTTATATTCAATTAACAGGTTTATTCAGTTAGGAGAGATGGAACTGAGTGGGTTTCACTGTCTGTACGTGTGTTGAATGCTCTGGTTTTGGGTGACGAGTTGCTTAAGATGGGGTCACCCAAGTGTATTACTGCAAACTAAAGTAGGCCTATAGTTGCCTGGGAAAAAACATTAATTGCTTCATTCAATTCAGTTCCCGGACAATGTTGCTCTTGTATCGTTTTGTTGCTGGAATCTCTCTGGGTAAAGCAGGGGCAGCGGAACCGGGATGGCTGGGAGGTTCAGCCCACCCACATTTTTGCCGGGCCATGTTTTTTGTATGCATATATTCTGTCCAAAACAAGTTAAGCATCCCCCTTCCCCTATAATACCTGTGGGTATACGAGTAGCACATATTGTGGCGTTCTGCATTCCTCTATCGGATCGGGCATACATCCTTAAAACTAGTGAATATTTGCTGGCAATTGACCACTTCACTGCCGTGTGCTTATAGAGAGATGAGACAACATCACAGTGAGAGAAACTCGGAAGGTGATGAACAGCATGCCCCGCCGATTAACCCTTTGCCCACGTAACGGCCAAAACCGGCCAGCGCTATTCTCAAAAATCGCCAATTAATTTTCATTATTTGTCTCAAAAACACAGGTTATGACCCCTCGTTGGAACGAGCTCGTTCCAACGAGGCGTTATAACCTATGTTTTGAGACAAAAAATGAAAAAAATTAGTTACTGAAGAATTTTGTTTGTAAGTGTCGTCTGCTTTTCATGTTAGGTAAAGGGTTAAGGTGTGTTAGATATGCTCGAGGCTGTTCCATCGGGTACTGAACAACGTGACGTTTTTTAACGTTGTGATGACGTCGGCGGTGCCTAATATTCATTCAATAAAAAAGAAAGCTCTAGAAATCCTTGCTTCACTAATAAGGCATATCCCTCCTACTGCAAATAGCAGGTTTTCTCAGGAGAATTTACCCATTTACTGTATACCCACTGGTATTATATGGAGGTGGCGGGGAGGGGGTGGGGGGGGCTTAACTTTTTTTGGACAGTATATTTTAACACAAACAATTACTGGTGAAACAAGGGGCGGATCCAGAGCCTCCCCCATATTTTCGCTAGTTATGTTTCTCCCGTACTGGTTCTGTTTCGATGGATTTCGGATCATTTTTGCAGTAAGTGGCAACAAACGCTAAAATGTTTTCAGTCTGTTAAAAGATCGTAATCTTACAGACATACAAGTACCAAATTCACCCACAGACAAGATAATCCACAGACAGTATAATTATTGTAAACGTCTGATAAAGCATACAGGTGAGGTCTATTTATCAGCTTTGGTCGTTACGACCAAAGCTGAAAAATAGACCTCACCTGTAAGCTTTACCGACATTTGTTTAACGGCTCTCAAAGTGTGAAATCTTTCAAATACACCTCCTGAAAAATCTCAAAATATCCGCTCAGATGCATGGAAATGGGGGTTTGGGGCCCCTGGAATTTAAAATTTTCGAACGACGGGCCGAACCATGGTCGTCCCGTCATACTGACGACCATCAATCGCCCGATCCAGCCCCCCCCCCCCACACACACTTTGAAAATCACTCCGCCGCCCCTGTCCCAATTGCCCACGTGGGTACACGGTGGCGTTGTGTACTAATGCCTAGTGCACGTCGATAGCGCACTTGTCTTCAACCAATGCTAACCTTGTTTATGTGGAGTTTGTATGTTGGGAAGCCTGACAGTTGCTCGCCATTGCTCGGTGGTTCTCTCCGGGTACTCCGGCTTCCTCCACCCATACAACTGTCCGACACGAGGTGAACCTGGCTGTCAAAAGTGTCGTTAAACCCCAATAAATAAATAATTAAAAGGTTCACATTTCACTCGGCCGCGAAAGACTCGCCTGTCTGTCTGCAGGGAATATAGTTTTTGGAGTTATCTCCCTTACTGGAGTCATTTCTCGCGTGGCAATGTTGTTTCTGAAGAGGAATCTCTTTGAACTCTTCTTCTATCATCAGGTCTTCTGATCAGGACACGCCCCCCCCCCCCCTCCCTCCTCCTGTTCAGGACCTGATGATAGAAGAATAGTTCACGAGGAAACACTTAGTACCATTTTTAGAACATCTCAGCGATTCGAAAAGTTTAAAATCAGGATCGATTTCGAATGAAATCTAATTTCGAAGCTTCTAGTACCCCAGTTAAGCGCCTTTATTTGAGTCTGGAATAATTTCGGTAGCCATTCAAAAAGTTTGGATATTCGCTGCATATGCCATAATGTAAAGGCACTGTTTTCCCGTACAAATTTTATTGAAATATACAACGGAGGGAATAGGAGGAATAGGGTAAACAAACATTAAATTAACGAACTTTACCAGGTGACAGAAAGAAAAATATCCCTTCCCCCAAATAGTGATTCAGGGCGGTATGGGGGAGTCGATCCCAAAGCAAATCTTTGAGAAGCCCCCACCCCCATCCCCCACCCCTCCGAAAGCTGCAACTGTGTATCACCTATGGGAAGCAACTAAATGCATTGTTGCAGGAGCGTTCAAACTCTTAAACTCTTAAGAAAGCACAGGATTACTAACAAGCGCGAATCCATATCTTATCTCCAGTCCAGACAAAAATGTCACCCCCGCTACGTCCCTAATAAATTACGTATTTTGTTATTGATTGGAAAATTAGGAAAACTTTAGTTGGGTGTACGCCAGGTCCGTCCCAACCTGAAACAGCCAATGGTTTCAGACAACAGTAATTCGCATAATTGTTCTTATATTGTTTTGAACGAGATAAAATAGAATCCCAGCAATTCCAAAAATGTCGACTAGTTGTAAACCCATACAGTAACGAGCAAGCGGCATCTTGTATATACAAGGACATGGCTAGCGGTTTCCGGTTGGGTAGGGGGGGGGGGGGGGTATAGGGAAGTGAATTTCCAACTATGGAGAGGAACCGGGAGGGGAGCCCCCTCCCGGTCCCTCCCCCTAGTTGGAAATTCACTATCGAGAAAACTGTTGAAAATGAATCCATGAAACGGGGCATAAAATTGATGCAGGTAACTGAAATGCTAACACATTTATGATAGAATTATCAGGTTATTATTATTCGATATTATTCTGGGAATTGAATATGTGCAAAACAAATGCTCAAGCTGACAACTTTGCGCAAATCACACTCTCCTAACATTAAACCAGAATGAATGAATGAATGAATTTTATTACAGATCTTATGTAGAAATGATCAATTTTCGATGTTTCATCATTTTGTAACTGTGAATGAATCAGTGATGGAATTAACTCAGGATAACGATTTCACATGATGTTATTTTCTTGAAGTGCATTTCGAGTATTTTTTTTATTACAATAAGTGAACATACTATAAAAATCTAATCCCCATTGACATCATACATACTTATGAAGCTCGATATTGCGTACACTGTAGTTGTACATAGTAACAGTTGGAATTTTTGCCGATTTAGTTTAAACAATATTTATTCAATAATTGACATGTGTATACATATCACAATAGCAAAAGAATAACAAAAAAAATTCTGAACAGCACTAGATACAATAGTATACACAAAGGCAAGTAAAGCAGATTACTACGTAGGGAAGGGATTCGACAGAAAGCTGAAGCTTATGTAAGTCGTCTCCCCGTCTCCTCCCAGTTGGAATTTTTGCCGATTTGAAATAGAGTTTGAATTTTGGGAAAAAATGGAGACATCAGCATCACTAAAGCTCTAAAATCCAGATAGATGGAATTTCCAACTACTCACGACTTGCCCTCTGAATTTCCGACTACAGGAAATTTTGGCCAGGATTGGGGCGGGGGGGGGGGGGGGGGGTGACCCCCACCCCCTCTAGCCACGTCCTGCGTATATACAAAAGAAGACTTAGAAGGTAGAAAAATAAAAATAAATAAATTAACGATCTTTCTGTATAGCTCTGGGTGGATATTATCGATTCGTTTGGTAAAGGGTTCACACGCCCTCACTCCGATCCACACGCAACTGATTCGTGTCGTCGTCACTTGGCTGTTCTCTCAAGTCCTCAATGAATTCGAACCCCTTTTTGGAAAATAAACGAAACGCCCCCCCATGGATAGGTGATGCTGTCAATGTAGTTATTTGTGAAGTAGACACCTGTTGTTTGCTAACATATAAACAGTAAAGGAAATCAAAACGTCTGTGGGAATTTACACGACGACGACGTTTTATTCTTTTTCACAAAATCTCAAAATACAGAGGTGATTGACAACTTAAACGAGCATCAAATTTGTAAGTACTGCATTTTTTTCATTCAAAATGTATTTCGGAATTTTATTCGACCCCCCCCCCCCCCACCCTCCCATTACGTAATATGTTTGTTTACATGTTTTGGTAGGAAAAAGGGTACTTATATTGTGAAACGCATCATTCTCTAGGCCACAAAACAGTATGCTGATGACATTTCCAACGCAAGATCAGGCGCGCAGAAAGGATTCTATGGTGGGGGTGTCCACGTTAGTGAGGGGGGGGGGGGGGGAGGGCAAACATACTATTCGGAAGACCGCTGGGGCGGGGGCGTCCACCTGGTCAGAACTGGAACTGTCTGGTCGCTATTTATCTTGGATAATTAAACATTTTGTCGAGGGATACCTAGTCCCTAACAAGGTATCCCTCGAGAAAATTTTCTCGAGGGATACCTAGTCCTAACTAAGACTCTCCGGTCGTTACCCCTCCTCCTACTTCCCTTTAGGGAAGTGGGAGGAGGGGTAACGACCGGAGAGTCTTAGTTAGGACTAGGTATCCCTCGAGAAATTTTTTTCAAAATTCAGTGCTCTAAGAGCGAATCTCAGGCATTTTAGCGCGTGTGCGGTGTGGTGGGGGGGGGGGGGGGGCAGTAAAAATGCAAGAAGGTATGCCGGGGTGGGTGGGTATCAGAGAAGGTCGGATGCAATTTTGTTTACACCTTGTAAATTCTTTACTTTCACCAAAAAAATCACGTTTAACGACAAACTTCCGCATTTTATGTTGATTAAATTAAAACATTATTTGTCAATACAGCCCATTAACTGGTTGAAGGCTAGATTATTTTTGGTAGTCTGAATTTGTTCATTAAAATTTATTTTATTACAAATTATTGGAGAGTGTTCATAGGCACTTTTCAATGATTTGTAAAAAAAAACCAAACAAATTTATATGAATTTATATTTATATGAATATTATTTGCATTTCGTCCCCTGAGTTCCAATGTGTTCTATGTGCCTACTGGCGTACCTACTGGCAGCCTACTGGCGTACCTACTGACGTACCTACTGGCAGCCTACTGGCGTACCTACTGGCAACCTACCGGCGTACCTACTGGCAGCCTAATGGCGTACCTACTGGCAGCCTACTGGCGTACCTACTGGCAGCCTACTGGCGTACCTACTGGCAGCCCACTGGCGTACCTACTGGCAGCCTACTGGCGTACCTACTGGCAGCCTACTGGCGTACCTACTGGCGTACTCACTGGCAGCCTACTGGCGTACCTACTGGCGTACCTACTGGCAGCCTACTGGCGTACCTACTGGCAACCTACCGGCGTACCTACTGGCAGCCTACCGGCGTACCTACTGGCAGCCTACTGGCGTACCTACTGGCAGCCCACTGGCGTACCTACTGGCAGCCCACTGGCGTACCTACTGGCAGCCCACTGGCGTACCTACTGGCAGCCTACCGGCGTCCCTACTGGCAGCCTACTGGCGTACCTACTGGCAGCCTACTGGCGTACCTACCGGCAGCCTACTGGCGTACCTACCGGCAGCCTACTGGCGTACCTACTGGCTGTCTACTGGCACATAGAACACTTTGGAACTCAGGGGACGATTTGGCTGTATATGAAACATATGCAAGGAAAATGTTGGCCATTGTTCTGGTATCCTCATTTTTATGAAAGTCCTGATATTGGCTTCTAGCCCTCAACCAGTTAATAGGCAGTAGTTAACTGTTTTATCAGCTCTTATTGTGCATAGCTCCTGTATGATGAGCGTAAATCATAGGACCTACTCAGACGGGAACCTGTAAAGGCTGTGGGGAGAAACCTACATAAGGCTGATATTGGGGCTGTGCAAGAAGATGGAATGGGGTTAACAGTCCCCAGTAAGTGTGAGAATGGGATGAAGGGCTTACGTCTCTATTTCGGGTTGGGAGGGGGGGGGGGGGGTGCAGTTTTATTATGTTTTATATCTCTGTCTTCAGCATAGAAATGCAAACTTTCTTTTATAGCAGTCTCACTTGATTTGTTTATGTGAATTTCGAACGTCTTTTAAAAACACCGGAGCAACATGAATAATTATATATATTAAAAAAAAATTATGCTTGTTGAAATGTCCTGACCTTCTCATCCAAGCTCATTCTCGATAGAATTTCAAGGGAGTTTTCTCGAATCCGCTTGTCGACGTGTGGCATGTGAAAAGGCAGAGTGGAAAAACCTATAAGGCTGATATTAGGACTAAGCAAGATGAAGATGGTGAGGATGGGATGAAGTGAGCGGAGGGCTTACCTCTTTTTTTATTGTGGGGGTGGGGGTGGGGGCTCCAATTTTAGTATGTTTTATATCACTGACTGGGGAATGGAAATGCAAACTTTCTGTTATTGAGGTGCCACTTGATATATTCAGGTAATTTTCTGACGTCTTTCTTTTTAAAAACGCCGAGCGATATTAAGCGATCCACTAAATTGTCAGATTATTAATTTTTTACCTAACACGAAAGGGAGATGACACTTGTAAATAAAATTCTTGAATAACTATTTTTTTGTTTAATTTTTTTGCGTCAAAAACATAGCTTATGGTCCCTCAATGGAACGAGCTCCTTCCAATGAGGGGTCATAAGCTATGATTTTGAGACGAAAAAATGAAAAAAATAATGAAAATTAAATTTGTGAATAGCGCTGGTCGGTTTTCCGTTACGTTGAGTAAATGATTAAAGAGACAAATCGTACGAGGGAATTCCCTGTAGCATTTTGAGAGTAAAAAATATATGCACCCCTTTCCTTCTAATTCAAATGACATTGCAATGGTGGGAACCCAAATGGGAATTACAAATTATATGTGACCTCATTTGAGTAATGATCGACCCCGGCCACACACCGATTCTCTGTTGGCGATATTATGGTGTAAAAGTATATTGGTAAATATAATTTGCCTAATCTTTTTCTCTTCCCGGTCCGCGTTCTGATATCAAAGTGCGGTAGATAGAGAGATAAGATAACTTATCATTCAGGAAGTACAGTTCAATCACAAAACTGCGATCTGATCGGGACATACACCCGGTCATCGAGGTTTCCAAAATAAAAATGTTGTGATATCAAGACACAATCACGAATAACAACGAAAATAGCAACTGAGATTAGTACCTGAGATCAAGGGCACCGGATGGATCCGAGAGCAAGAGGTGGACAGAGGTATTGCAAATGGCACTCGACGCTGGATATGAGTTAAGTCCGGAAATTTACGAAGTGTCGTATATCGTAATGTGATACTCAACAGCATTTTCATTATATATCGCCCCTTGAGTGGAACAAGGTGCCGTCTGCAATGCTTTAGCATTGCAGATGGCGCCTTGTTTCACACGAGACGATGTATTATATAGTTAAAGTTAGGGACAGGCCTGTATATTACTCCAAATTCAAGGCGGTAAAGGCTGTGCCCAAATTGGGAGATGGGCACCAACAGCTTGTAACATTTGCACTATGCAAAATAGGTCTTAGAAAGCCCTGTATTATATTCTATTTTTATGTATATTCACTAATAATATAGTTTCTCATATTTTGGGCGCATTTCGCACTTGAATCTAATGTGCCCAAATTAGGTGAATATAAAGGCCTGGTTACGAAGATCGAGAAAGCACCGGTAGGGGGAATTGTGAAACAATTTTTGACTGAATACTGGGAGATTAGAAGGTAGACGCTGGGATAAATAGCCTGGCGGAGGACTGGGTTAATGTAGGTATTTTCGTTAGAGGACCGCGACAAATCAGCGGGGGGCCGAAGAATTTATTATTATTATTATTATAAAGCTTTAGAATTTACCCCGCTGAGTGTATAGTTTCTTTGTTTGTTGATTATCGACTAGCCTCCGTCATTATACCTGCTACCACCCCCACCCCACCCCTTCAATTTGCATTGACACTCGAAAAGTACTTTAGAAACGAATACGCCAGAGTTTCTCAGTTACGATTCTCGGAAAGTAACGTATTTTCCACAAGCACACTTCTTAGGAAAGTGGACACACGCTACCCCCTTAGTCTCAGAGAAAGGTGCCAGCTGTGCCCCACCCCTGCTTCCGACGCCCTTGCCTGAGATTGAATGTTCTCAAATTTCATCTTCGAGGCTCCATAGTGTTAAGGGGAGGAAAGCTTACAGAGAATTTCGACGGGGTCCCGCCTTTGTCACCGCGGTACCGTATACCATTCAAAGACAAGAGACTATTGCTATTGTTGAGGTATTACTTGACGTCGCCGTTGTTGCTATTGTAGGCGTCGGTGTTGTTCATAAGACATCGATGTTGATCCCCCTCCCTTGGGCAGTGACGGCTGAGGGTATTGGGACCCTCAGAAGTTGGAGTCGAAGATAGGTGGCGCCAAACTGACGCCGGATCTAGTACGAAAGAATGGTGGAATGTTGTTGAGCAATTATTGGCAAACAGAGCAGCTACACTATACACACAGATGCAAGCACCTAAGCTGATGATTGGTTGATGCTCATCATCATTTTAATCTGTTGATCATCTTTAGATTAACATAAGTACAAAATCTGGAAATGGCAATAATTCATGTCTCTGCCACAAATAGCGATTATGGATGTCATACTCTTCTGCAGCATTCTAGAGCAAGCCAAGATTTGACTATAATTGCAACAAACTTGTATCTCAATTGCTGCAACACAGCCTCATTATTGTTCTTAAGGATTCATCTCTATTCATCGGGATATTGCCCACAGAAGCAGGGACGTGGCTTTGATACAACAGTTCATATATCCGCATTGTTGTGATACATATATACTTAGTTGGTTACCTAATGGGTTACCTGAATCAAGTACAAGGGAAATAGGATAAGTTACCAACAACAATGCTGTGATATGCTTTGAAACTTAACTTACCCGAAATCCAAGGGCCTCCAAATAACAAAAAAAAGAAGATTTTTAGTGAACCCTTTGCCTAACACGAAAGGCAGACGACGCTTGCAAACAAAATTCTTGAATAACTGATTTTTTTCTTCATTTTTTGGCATCAAAAACATAGCTTACAACCCTCATTGCAATGAGCTCATTCCAATGAGTGGTCGTAAGCTATGTTTTTGAGATGAAAAAAGAATGAATATTGAATGGTAATTTTTGTGAATAGCATGGGCTGTTAGGTAAAGGGTTAAAAAAAAGTATATCTTTAAATGTTTGCCCCTATTCCCCACCTTCCAGGAGCACGGAGTCCCATGGACTTTAGTCCACTCTCCGAGTCACCATCGATCCAATGCCAAATTGTGTAAGTGAGCACCAGTAGGAGAATTTATCAACAGCCTTTTAATGAACATTAGAAAGGTTCCTTCCCAGAGTGGAGGGATTGGATATTTATGTTGTGCACATCTAACCCCACCCCTCTCCCATATACATACTACATATATATCAACATAGTCATTGAAAACATTTTTGTTCTGTCAGTAAACATTTAACAAAGAATTAATCACCTATGTATCCTGCTTAACCCTTTACCCAACGAATCGTCCGCATCCACCCACATAATATGCAAATTGAGCAGTTGAAAAAATTAAATTTTTCAAAATATTTCAACAAAACCATATCATGAGACCCATCATTGGAACAAGCTCAGTCTCACAGAGCTGTTGCAGTAGATTGTAAGGCTATGCAAACCAAATGCAGGCAAGGTGAGGTGGGATATGAATGAAAATAACAATATCTTTTCCATCCCACCACACCCCATAATGAACTTTTTCAAAATTGTACACACTAAATGGATTATTTAAAGAAAATGATGACAAAGGGAGTTTCATGTGTGTGTGTGTTGGGTGGTGGGCTGAGGGTCAGGTGTCTTGCCTCCAAATGTTGACTAAACGATATGTGAATATTGTGTGGTACACATGTGGAGAATCACCTGTCAGATGATCAACACAAAAATTGGTAGCAATTTAAAATTATGCCCCCCTCCCCCCTCCACCCCCTCCCCCCCCCCCCCCCCCCCCCCCCCCCCATGTACACCAAAGAAAGAAGTTGCATTGTGTGGTGCATACCAGTGCTGGGGAAAATGAAGTTGGTTATCTTTTCCCACATGGGTGTGAGGGGGAATTACCTAGATAATCTTCTCCTTTGTTGAAGAAGATCTACAGCCAATAAAGATATCATGCAAATTCTCTAACTTAACCCTTTACCCAACGTAACGGCCAAAACCGGCCAGCGCTATTCTAAAAAATCGCCAATTAATTTTCAAAATATTTTCATTTTTTGTCTCAAAAACATAGGTTATGACCCCTCGTTGGAACGAGCTCGTTGAGCTCGTTCCAACGAGGGGTCATAACCTATGTTTTTGAGACAAAAAATGAAAAAAAATAGTTATTCAAGAATTTTTTTTGCAAGTGTCGTCTGCTTTTCATGTTAGGTAAAGGGTTAATTATAAACAACTGGCTAGCTTAACTTGACTTATAACTTATCACTATAATGGGATGCCATTTTGCCAAAGGTTTTGAATGAATTTGATCTCAAACTCTAAAATAAACAATATGTAAGGCCTCGCAAAGTAGGCCATTTTTGTAAAATTGCATATTTTTGTAACTATTTCTTTGCCATCACTTAGATGTGAATCTTCCATGGAAGACGTGTGTCGCCTGCACTATATTTTAATAGCGTGTCTTTAAATATTTACTTCAAACCTTGTTAATCAAGTTCTTCTATGTAAGTTATATGGAATTCCAAGTCGAAAAAGGGACATAACTCTGAAAAAATGTGTGGATGATAACAGTTGGATGTAGATATCCTTTCCCCCATCCTGGTTCATGTGCATACCAAATATCATTAAAATCTGCCTGACAATGACTGAGATATATACACTCCAAGGCATTTCAGACAAAATTCTAAGTTGAAAAGGGGCATAACTCTGGAAAAAATACAGCGGATCAAAAAATAAAATAGGAGGTGCACAATGCCATTATGTGATAAAGAATCACTGAAAGTTTTATTCCATTCATAGGTTAAAGAGGAGTGGCGGATAAGAGACACTCCAAGGCGTTTCAGACAGAATTCTAAGTGGAAAAGGGGCATAACTCTGGAAAAAATACAGCGGATCAAAAAATAAAATAGGAGGCGCACAATGCCATTATGTGATAAAGAATCACTGAATGTTTCATCAAAATCCATTCATAGGTTAAAGAGGAGTGGCAGATAAGAGAAAGTGTGATGCGGACGACGCGGACGATGACGCAGACGACGCAAGACGACAAAAGTAATCCCTGTATGTTGGTCCCCACTTCGTGGGGCAGGCGACACAAAACGACACGGACAATGCAAGACGACAAAAGTAATCCCTATATGTCGCTCCCCACTTCGTGGGGCAGGCAACACAAAAAGTTCATGTTCTTGGTTTGTTTTATGTTTAAGGCATCATAATCTACAGAATAGCATGGATGGTGGTGTATTTCATCCCTTGAATTTTTTTTTTCAAGTTTGTTAGAAAGACAGCATACGGCAGCCAAAAGGACCATGCGGGTGGACCTGAGAAACAGATCTTTAACCTTTTTAGGCCAAATTGCAATTTTCTGGCATTACCTCAGAAGATTATTTATTTATTGGTGTTTAACCCTTTACCCAATGCACACGATATCAAAATTTATTATTTTAAATACCATTTTTTGAAATTTTTCAAAATATTTCAATAAAACCATATCATGTGACCCCTCGTTGGAACGAGCTCGACGAGCTCGTTCCAACGAGGGGTCACATGACATGGTTTTCTTGAAATTGTTTGAAAAATATTTTTTCAACTGCTGAATTTGCATATTACATGGGCGGATGCGTCCGATTCGTTGGGTAAAGGGTTAAGGTCACATATTTATGCACAATGGCTAATCATGACCGTGACAGTTTTACGGGTGCAGGAAGCCGGAGTACCCGGAGAGAACCACCGAGCAACTGTCAGCTCCCCAATACCTCAGAAGATAATATCACTGAATGCAACATATCCATTGGTTACTTCTAATGTAATACTGATCTTAAACAATATTCTTTTTCCAGACATTTAATAAATTAAAACCCTTTTTTTTGCTCCAGCGACACAGCATTATTATGCAATTAAGGCAATATTTTGTTGCTGTATCTAATTTGTTTGGTTTAACTGACGTGAGAATATTTTTGCTTATCAAAATTAGTTCTTTGGTAATTATTCTGCTATCATTTATTGGTGAGTGCTCACATGCACTCTCCAATAATTTGTAAAAAAACAACCCTACAATTAATGAAATATCAGTTATTTTAAGCTAAATGTTATTTCCAGACAATAAATTCTTTTGCAGCACACAGCCTATATAACACAGCCCATTTATTTATTGATGTTTACGGACACTTTCAGCATCTATGGCTATATCATTACCACAACATAAGTATGAAGACAAGTTTAACCAATCAGTCAATCATACCTGTGCTGTTCACTTTAGAGGACTCCCACCCCCAGGCAATGGTCACAAGGACCTATTTTATCAGTAAGATTACCAAAGCAAACAAACACAGCTCCACATTTTGGGGTTCCCAGATGGAAACAAAGCCTGTGTTTTAGGGCCTTGCAAAGCTTAGAGATTCAAATCGATTTTGAATCTGAATTTGGGATTAGGTTCGATACAAAAGCTGTCCAATCCATTTTCCTTTGAATCTTTTCACTGGAATTTTGCTTGGTATCAGTCATCTTAGTCGTCTCACAAAACGTATAGCTGAGATAGAAATTGTACATAAATAATGTTGAAAATAAAGACTGAGTGTAATTTCCATTATATTAACATAACAAGCATCTGTACCATGCCACCATCCATGCTAATTCTAGTTTCACTTGTCACTACCACTGCTGAAAGGAACTTTAAAGTTCCCAAGCAATATCGACGATGAGTTCACAGTCGTTAACGGCTAGCCCCATGCAGTGCCAAGTACAGAATTCTTGTACCCATTCCTGTTTTTGAACTGTAATCCTTACTGGGTAATATTCCAACTACATCATCAAGGCATGCCTTAGACGAAGGCATGCCTTGATGATGTAGTTGGAATATTTTATCAGTTGGGACTTCAAGACGCCTGTATTTGATTCAAGGTTTGATTTAATTTCGAGTAATAGACTCAATTCGATTTGAGATTTGATACAGATCATAAAATATGTGATTCACAGGGCCCTACGTTGTTTGGGCATCTAGCACTGAACCAGTTGATAAAATGGTCAAGAAGTTTGTAGGAAAATCAAGAGAACAAGTGACTTATGTCTTAATAGTAAACTATTTATTAAAATAAAACAACTATAAGTTTAAATTGTACATAAACATTCATGTTTCTTTGATAGAGAATAGAAATCAAAACCTAATAATAATATTAATAGGACCTGTCACTCACAATACACGGAAATGACTATAAAAATAGCAGGTCTGTATAAGTTAGAAATCAAGGCCACCCAAAAAAGGTTACTGTATGGCTGCCCTGGACTAGTCATTTTCCACGTGCGGTAATATTAGATTGCAAACACTAATTATAGGAATAATCATAAAAAATTTAATTAATGAAACATCAGGTACAACCCGGTGCTTCATTAATTAAAATTTTTCTAATGATGATTTTTATTACCTGGTAAACACATGTGTGGACATCATGGCCCACACGTGGATTAACCCTTTACCCAACGAATTGCCCGCATCCGCCCACATAATATGCAAATTCAGCAGCTGAAAAAATATTATTTTTTGAAAAAATTTCAACAAAACCATATCATGTGGCCCCTCTTTGGAACGAGCTCGACAAGCTCATTCCAAAGAGGGGTCACATGATATGGGTTTTTTTAAATCTTTTGAAAAAATTTTAAAAATGATATTTAAAATAATAAATTTTGGTATAGTCTGTGTTGGGTAAAGGGTTAAGACCAGTCCATGGCAACTGTACTGCACCCTAACCTTTTTAATCTAACCCTTTCTTCAAAATAACCCTTCTGTGGAGATTAACTGTCTGCACACTGAAGTCAAAATAATAAAATTTCCCATAATGCAACTGGGAATTTGGGGGCACGGTGGCACTGTGTACTAAGGCATACTGCATGTTGATGGTGCACCTGTCTTCAACCAATGCTAACCCTGCTTGTGTGGACTTAGTACGATGGGGAACCTGACAGCTGCTCACCACTGCTTGGTGGTTCTCTCCAGTTACTCTGGCTTCCTCCACCCTTAAAACTGTCCCACATGAGGTGACCCTGGTTGTCGAAAGTGTGGTTAAACCCCAATAAATAAAATAAAAGGCTGCCTGGCCACACATACCCCGAAAAAAGTTTGCAATTCGAGGTATTTGAAAAAAATTTAATTTTTCGAAGTTGAAAAAGGGACATAACTCGGGCAAAAAATGTCGGACCAAACCCCGATTTGAACTTGACCTGTATTTTATGTTGATGCACCTACTTACCAAACTTTATTTGATTTGCCAACTGTGACTGAAGTTATCATTTTTGAATATGATTCGCTGCATCACCCAAGCCATGCAGCAGCAAGATTTGGGCAAGCACAAGAGGGGGTGTCCCCCTCTAATTGGAGAGGGCCAGGGGCTTCCCTCAGGAAAAATTTTGAAATTTGAGACAAAAAAAACACAATTTCCTTGACTCTGTGTATATTTGTGTCCATAATTTATAAGTTATGAAAAGCATCAATAATAAGGCCACAATGTGGACTAACAAGTTGTGAAAAGCATTAATAATTAGGCCACAATGTGGACTAACAAGTTGTGAAAGGCATTAATAATTAGGCCACAATGTGGACTAACAAGTTGTGAAAGGCATCAATACTTAGGCCACAATGTGGACTAACAAGTTATGAAAGGCATCAACAATTAGGCCACAATGTGACCCAATTATTGAAGCCTTTCACAACTTATAAAGTATGGACACAAACCAACTCAGAATCAAGTAAATTGCTAGATATTAAAATTTCTTACCTGATGTTCCCTATATGGGTGAACAGGAGGGGGGGGGGGGGGGGGGGGGGCTATAATTTTTTTTTTTTGGGGGGGGGGAGGGGGGCATGTGCCCCCCTCAGCAGCCCCCACCCACACATGGCTACTCCACTGTTTGTAATAATTTATTAGTTTTAATTATACAATGATACATAAAACACAATACATGTAATGACAATGTATTTCATCTCTCAAGTATAAAAAGGGTTTAGCATTACAGATGTTGCCTTGTTGCACTCCTAGGACGATAAACAATTTTTATTAATTACTACAACAGGGAAAAAATAGATGAGGATGTGTTTTGTTACTCTCAAAAGAGGCGTTTTTGGCTCTTTAGAGCTTCATTACCCTCCCACTGATTACATTGGAATGTCTATTAGCAGAAGCTTATTATTAGTGACAGTAGAGACATTAAGAGAACAGTAATGTTTGTGTTGGATTGATTTAACTTAATTTGTGGAATTACTTCAAAACATTCATAACATTAATAATCACTTTATTGACACTTCTACTGAATAAAATACGTGTTCTACCCACAGTATAAATAGAAAAGGCTTTACAGACTTTTTAAGACAGTTTGGCAATTTTCAAGGGCATTTTAAGGTGGCAAATGTTTTAGTATCTTTTTAGGGCCATGGTTGAAAATTCAAGGACTTTGCAAGTCTGTATGAACAAGAGACAGATAATATCATACTGATTATATATGAAGTGTAACTGGAGCTTCGCCACAGCTTCAGTAATGCTGCATATATAAACAGTATGATTGGCAGAGATGAGTATTCAAGAACACAGCAGACTGTTTCAAAAGTTTCTCTCAAATCCAGATTTCCCTGACAAAGGGGCTTGTTCTACCTAACAGGGAGGGGCATAGGTTATTCCCTGAGAAACCCACAATACAGGAGGCAGTGTCTCTGATTGGTGTGTGTGCAAGAACACAGCAGATTGTTTCAAGAGTTTCTCTCAAATCAGGAATTCCATGACAAGGGGGGGGGGGGGGGGGGGGCTTGTTCTCCCTGACAGGGAGGAACGTAGGCTAATCCTTGACAACCCCAACAATATAGGAGGCAGTGTCCGTGATTGTGTTTGTGTGTGTGGGGTGGGGTGGGGGGGACTATACCTCCCTTATAGGGAGAGGGGTTTAGTCTCCTCAAGCCCCTCCCCATGACCACTCCTACTTTCAATTTGATGACTGAAAACAGGGTTGGTGGCTGGTGCTGGGGAGGGGTTAGAGGTGGCTAAAGGAGGCTCACAGAATTCTTTCCCAATAGAATATTACATCACAGTTGTTTATTGTCTATGAACACTCGGTGTTAACTTCATTATAATATAGATCATGGTTCTTTAGAGATTTAAGTAGGGCTGCACGGTATTCAAAACTGAAAACCAGTATCGGTGTTAAAAAAAATACTGCGGTATACTGGTATATCGAAAGACTGTTGAGATATCTGAAATTACGAACCATAATCGGGACTTGAGCAGTCAGAACAAATCAGTATGCCTTGATGAAACAGTTCAAATAACCCTTTACGCAATGCAGACGATATCAAAATTTATTTTTTTAAATATTAGTTTCCTGAATTTTTCAAAAAAATTCAACAAAGCCATATCAAGTGACCCCCTCATTGGAATGAGCTTGTCAAGCTCATTCCAATGTGGGGTCACATGATATGGTTTTGTTGAAATTTTTTGAAAAATAATATTTGCTCAACTGCATAATTTGTGTATTACCTGGGAGGATGTGGACAATTCGTTGGATACAGGGATAAATATTATTCGTTTTGAGACTACAGTTAAAAAACTCAGGACATCTTGAAAATTGAATTGTGGGTTAATAAATGATGATAAACTGATATTTTTGCAATTAAACCTTTAATCAAACCAGTATCGATTGAATACTGGAGTAATTGTAAAAATATGTTTATCGGTTTATCGATATACCGTGCAGCCACAGATTTAAGAGATGAACACCAACTGTAATTCAAATGCATATATTTGTTGGAGACATAATAATGTAGGTAAACACAAAATGAGTCACCCTATCTGTTTGCTGGTGAATGGTGGACGAACGAAATAACTGATTCACCAATTTATGCCTGCAGAATGTAATTAGTTTACAGTCAGGACATTAGGCTTAACAAGTAAAAAATCTGTTTCTCAGGCTCTCCCGCATGGTCCTTTTGTATCCTGCATGCTCTCTTTTTGTAACCAACGCAAACTTAAAAAAATAAAAATTAAATGATTGATGTCTGATAGTTTACCCAAAGTTAATAAAATTGATAAATTTGTCCCTCAGTGCAACAAGGCTTTGCAATGCTTTAGCATTGCAAAGCCTTCTTGCACTCATGGGACGAAATACATCACTACCCATGCTGTTCTGTAGAAAATGAGGCCTAAAGCATAAAAAAAACCAAGAACATGAACTTTTGATGAAAAAGAAATAATTACAAAACTTAAAAAAAAGGTTGCCCACATGCAATTTTACAAAAAAATGGACTGAGAAATGGAAGATCTACTTTCTGGAGGGACCTTAGTCCACAATTGAACAGTAAGGCTGGCTGTAAGTAAACTTGTGAGGAAGTGCCATTCCATTCAACTATCTTACGGCCTTACCATCAAAGTTTGTATTGAACACATAAATACTCCAATATATAACAATGTTGCCATATACATCTGAGGACTCACAAATTGGCTTGCCTGGCACCCGAGAACCACCCAAATTTCAGTATGGTAATTGAAATTACTATTGTCTCTGCTCGATGGGCCAACCAGTTTTCAAGGCTGTGTTTAATGATGAAGTGAGAATTATTGTTTTATCCATGATTACACCAAAACAGGCTTGTCATTTTGAGGTCCACCTAACCCCGATTTTTGCAGCCCATTAATTCAGTCGAAAGCAACTCAAAACCGACTGTCTCAAATGGCAATTTTTCGCGCATTGAAGGAGGTAACAAAGCGCAACTGTCCAAATACAAGTGAGTGGTCTGCCAATTCCAATGTTGTAATTAGTTATTACACTGTACATCAGACTATGACAACCCTCGTGTTACACGCGATTACGGGACGTATCATCCCCAAACCAGTTCAATCCCTGACGATTCGCCTGGGATGTTTCATCCCAAAATCAAAGCAGGGACATTTCGTCCCCCAAATATGATTGATTTGCCCCAAGTTATCGGCATCTGGTAGTGAGCACATTGCACTGGTTTGTAAAGTAATCATGTAATGGAGAGATACAGGCTTGGTTATTTGGATGCAAGATAACTATAACACTCACTGTTAGTGAGTGTCATGGGTAACCTGGCATCTTGCATACAAATATTCAAGTCTGCATCTATACATTACGTGATGACATACATCATAATTACACAAACCATGTACCTTAAAATAATATTAGTTGTCTACCCAGCAAGCTGAAACAACATGGCCCTCGCAAACCATAAATGGACCTCCTGGGGTCATTTTAGGCGAATCCGAAGTAGCCCTCCTGGGGTGATTTGAGGCAAACCATAATGGCCCTCCTGCAATTTTCAAAATGACAACCCTGGCAAAATCACTCATAATTTATTCCCGTCTGATGTGGGGATTTATCGATATCCCTTTTTGATGTGATTCTCAGGTTCATATTGCTGCCTGAATGTATTGTAAAACAAATTCACAAGGCTCTTTTTTTAAGTGTATTTATTTTACATGGATTGGGAAGCAAGTTATACAACTTAACGCCTCTCCTTAGCCAATGGCACAGGTGTGTGAGATGACCTTGGCAACTTCATGGTCTCGCTCTTCTCTGATTCTGCAAAGGGATCTTTAGCCTGTATGGAGTGTGACTCTCTCCACACAGGGAACAGACATTTTACCTAACGAATATCGCCCGCATCCGCCCGCATAATATGCAAATTGAGCAGTTGAAAAAATTTAATTTTTCAAAATATTTCAACAAAACCATATCATGTGAACCCTCATTGAAATGAGCTCATTGAGCTCATTCCAATGAGGGGTCACATGATATGGTTTTGTTGAAATTCTTTGAAAAATTTAAAAAAATTATATTTAAAATAATAAATTTTGATATCCTCTGCATTGGGTAAAGGGTTAACCCTTCACAAACACAAACAGAAGATGATACTTGAAAAAGAGTTTCTTGAACAACTCAAAATTTTCATTTTTATGCCTGGAAACTAAAGGAATCAGAAGCTATGTCTCTGAAGCAAAAATTATAAATTAAAACTTGAATGGTGATTTTTGTGAACAGTCGTGATCTATTATGGCCTATAAGTTAGGTAAAGGGTTAAAGTCTAAAAAGAGAGGCAAGTGGGTTTTTTTTAGCAGGCATCCAGATTTAAACTGTTGCACACTCAGCTGGCAATCAATATCTATTTGTGTGCCCTTAGAAACAAATATCAGGGCTTAAAATTCATGCGAAAATCAGAATCAATTCTTGCAAACAATTTTTGCAAGGAAACTAATGAAAATCAATTTTCATTCTCAGAAAATGTTCATTAAGTGAATAAAGCCCAAATGCGGACTTCTAGCATTCTACAAGTTAACCAGCCTTTCTTGTGTCTTGATAGAGTTTCAGACTTTTGCTGTGAGAGGCTATATATATTTAAATTCCACGCAATATATGAATACTTGTTTATGACAAAAAAAAAGCAGTTTCCCAAGAATTTTACATAGCTGAGCGTTCGGTTTGCCATCTCCAAACCACGTGAACGGTCAGTCGGTTAGAGTCAATTTTGAAATTTTGCACACTTTAAAATTGATGAATTACGTGGCCACATCAGGATATTTCGTTCCTACGAAACAGTCAGTAGACCTGCTCATCTCATTTATTTACCTTACAAATATATTATTATTTTTTCACCAGAGGAAGCATGTTCAGACCATATAACTGGAAACTGTTTGCAAAGCTATCTTCAAACTTTGATTCATCAGATCTTTACAAATTTGCAAATCCACCTAAAATTTGAAGACTACACTGTCTTTATCTTTTTCATCCTCCTATAAATATTTTCACTGTGAATCTGAATTTCAAATTCAAACAGAACTGGTGATCAGTGATTATATCAGTAATGTTGCTCATATTGTTCTTGTGACTTTAGGTATCCAACATCTTCTAGACAACCAAGCCTGAAAATCAAAACAGATTTTAAATTAGAGACTATTAACCCTTTACACAACGAATCGGCCACATCCACCCGCGTAATATGCAAATTCAGCAGCTGAAAAATATTATTTTACCAAAAATTTCAACAAAACCATGTCATGTGACCCCGCGTTGGAACGAGCTCACTGAGCTCGTTCCAACGAGGGGTCACATGATATGGTTTTGTTGAAATTTTTGGAAAAATTTGAAAAAATTATATTTAAAATAATAAATTTTGATATCGTCTGCGTTGGGTAAAGGGTTAACAGGCCTTTAAATTCTCCCCTACTAACGACGGTGAAAGATGTACCCAAATAAGATAATTGTGCCCAAATTATGCGTAGTTTGAACTTTTTTCCAAAGTTTTGAAGTGTTACGGCAATATAAAGTTTGGCTAGGTGTCTCTGATGCTTGCAATATAGCTTAGAGCTTACCTTCCAAGCAAACAATGGAACAGATAAATATTTTTTTTAAAAAACCTAAAAGCAATCGGCATCGACAGTGTCATATACGACACTGTTGACAGTGATTACTTTTCTGTGGCGAATTATGATCATGCATTTAAAGCTCGAGGTCTATTATATTCATGTTTGAGGCATTTCTCAGTAAATGCCATGCGTAATTTACATTCAAACAGACCTTTGGCTTGGCACTGGGAAAACTAAGAAGCCTTCTTGAGTTAGTCATGTAAACTTACATCGATGGGTGGTGGGAGGGAACCAGTCATAATGGTGAAGACCTTTAACAAGGGGTTGCAAACTAGCACTTTAAGACAGGGGACCTAAAACCTAAAATAGACACCAAGAAGAAGACAAGAGGCACCAGGGGGCCTGAGGGCGCTCACCTGACATGGTAGCCTAAATATCAACCCAGAGAATTGATTTCAACAAGTTGCATCTGCTCCTCCTAAGAAAAGCTTATACCAAATATCCAAAGATTCTGACCAGTGGATCTAAAAAAAAGATTTTTAAAGAATATTCCTCATATTGAACTAAGTTATAATTCGGGCTCTCACAGGGAGCCCATATATGAATCCAGGGACTTGGCTTTAACAAACTTGAATCCCCCCCCACCCCCCTAAGGATGCTGCACACCAAATATCAAAACATTCCGACTGCTGGATCTGAAGAAGAAGATTTTTAAAGAAAATTCCTCATTTTGAACTAAGTTACAATTCAAGCTCCCACAATGAGCCCAAATATGGACCTAGGGACATGGCTTGAACAACAATCTGAAGAAGAAGATTTTTAAAGAAAATTCCTCATTTTGAACTAAGTTATCATTCAGGCTCCCCAAGTGAGCTCAAATATGGACCTAGGGACATGGCTTGAACAACCTTGAATCTCACCCCACATACGGATGCTGCATACCAAATATCAAAACATTCCGACTGCTGGATCTGAAGAAGATTTTTAAAGAAAATTCCTCATTTTGAACTAAGTTATAATTCGGGCTCCCACAGTGAGCCCAAATATGAACCCAGGGACTTGGCTTGAACAAAATTGAATCTCTCCCCCCCTATCATGGTGCATACCCAATATCAAAAGATTCTGCCTGCTGGATCTTGAGAAGAAGATTTTTAAAGAAATTTGCCTGAAATGCACTAAGTTCGAAATCGAGCTCCTATACTGAGCCTAAATATGAACCCAGGGGACCAATTTGAACAAACTTGAATTAGATCCACCCTACAATGTTGCAGACCAAATATCAAAAGATTCTGCCAGCTGAATCTGGAGAAGAAGATTTTTTAATGTTTTTCCCATTGTCTACAGTGTTAAAAAGTGCTGACTCAGCACTTTTTCAAAGTCCTGAAACTGTACCCTATGATAGAACCGATAGCAATTTCTTTTGACCAATCCTTTCTGTTGGTCCCAAGAAAGCTTCACACCAAATAAAAATTCTCACTGCCGTGCAGTTTTGGAGATATGGGCATTTTAATTTTTTTCTATTTTTAGCTCCTGTGGTTCCCACGAGGCTATGGGAAAAAAAATTCTGCATAAATTAGGTACTTATGACCCAATAAGCACTCACGTAAAATTTTGTTCAAATCGGCCTCGCGGTTTGGAAAATAGAAATTTGGGACGGGGCCAAAATTTTTCTCCCTCCTTTACAATCGTCAAATATAGCCCCTCGAACTTCTCTTGAACAAATTTGAGTCTACACCTCAAAAGGAAGCTGCATACCAAATATCAAGTCTCTGCTATTGCTGGTTCTTGAGAAGATTTTTTAAGAATTGGAGCATTTTAGCCCCATCCCTCTGCTCAATATGAGCCCAAACCTAATTTGACAAAAAATCAAAATGCCCTTATATAACCCCTACTCACATGAAATTTCATTAATATGCAGCCAGTGGTTTGGGAGAAAAAGGCCCAAACACCACCTTCACGACGGACGACAGACGACGGACGAAAAGTGATCAGAAAAGTGCTTTTTCTCCAACCATGCAGGCCACATCCAAATTTACCGTTGTGCCCAAATTAGACTGATCTAAAGGCCTGCTATTAACATGGATATTTTCTTCTTTTTTTCACATTGATTCACGGTTACATCCCAGAACATTTTTCATACAGCAGAGATGAGTGGTTTGGGAATTTTGAGTTCAGTATTGGTATTTTTTTGGTATCGGTATCTGACTTAACTGAGATTTGCTGATAGTATGAAAGGGGAATTCATTCCTGGAAAATACAGAATAAGTTGTTCCAGTATCATACTACCACAGTGCCACAAATGCCGCTGCCAATGAGCTCAATATTGGCATTCCTATGCCAACATTAAACATATCTACAGTAATTTTGTGTTTTGTTCCCCACACACCTTAACGGTCTGTCACAAATAATAGCGACAACTCCCAATGGTAAGCAGTGAGTCACAAACTCCAGATTAAGTAAGATCTATATAAATATTTATTCCAGTTAAATTATGGGTTAACCTATTACGTTTTGTACAAATACACAGGATTGCATACTCATTTACCCAAAATACAACATGATACCTAGACGATGATGCGATGATGATAAAACATGAAGAAAATATGTGAATGATTAGGATGTTTTTCTGCAATCAGTGTCTGCCAAGCAAATACAGTTCAGTTTTTTTTTTAAGTAAACACCACTTTTGGAATATCGGATAAAACGAATGAAATGCTACAGTCCCACTAAATGCTACATTGCAGTTTCGGTTGAAGGCTTTACACAGCCCTGCTAATTGCTACACTACAGTTTATGCTATATACTCTGGTACACGTATCATACTTTACACGATATCACGCAAGCTTTAACACAGCCACATACAAGTCACATTTGGCACAGTTGTGCATTCTACCGGTGGTTTGTCAAATCAGCAAATCATGCAGGAAAGTAACGTCAGTGATTTGGGTACAAAAGCTCCTTCAGGCGTATAAATATACATTCTATAGTACGTTACAGTTAATTGCTTTCAGCTGCACTAGTCACAAGCACTCCGTTGAAGTAAGCTATATCATTTGACTCGACAGCATTCCGACATTACATAGACCAACGTCACAGACCAACCACACTTAGGTCAACACTGCTGTAAGGGCAGACCCTCCACCATTCTCAAAGGACAACAATACACCAACTGTGGGTTGCCGAAACTTGTAAAAACCTGAATATGAAAACGCATCATATACTACCAAGCTAAATAGCAATTTCCAACCGCTAGAACCGAATAAATATAAAACGAAATAATTTGTACATCAAAATTAATCACGTGTAGATTTAATCACAGACAAATAATCGAACGACACGTACCGAATAGTACAAATATGCAGGTGCCCTCAATAGGCGTTTCGTACCTGCCACGTACCAACGAACACAAAGTTCAGAAGGCACAAAATGTCACGTACCCAATGGCACAGTAAACACGTGCCCGATGGCACAATAAACACGTACCTAGTGGCACAATAAACATACCCGGTGGCACAATAAACACATACCCGGTGGCACAACAAACACATCTGCGAACACTACACTATGACCTTAAAATTGCATTGAACAGCAATAAGCGAATCACTCAAATCGAAAACCGCTCAACGTTTCTGAATTACTGGCAACACAAAATAGCGTTATATACAAGTATAACTAACCACTGATCTTGGTATAAAATCATTGAAAATTTTCTCCACCAACACGTCGAGCAGCTGACAAATCGACCACTCTCCTTCAGCGCATATATCAGAGACAGTCCCACCAATACACAAAAAACAGCTTCTAAATACCCAGTACCCGCAGCAACTGCATGGACTACACACTACAATTATCTCCGCACATCACTACCCCGAACAGTAATGTTTTCAAACAATAACAATCGCTGCTAACTATTTCAAACATCGAGACCTTGGCCAGCAAACTATATTTACCTGCAGTGGTCAAATAATTTGCTTAACCCCTAACATTCAATACCGACAGTTCTCACCATTTCTATATACAACAAAATATAATAAAATACAGATATCGTGACACGGTCAAATGCCTATTTCAGGCTTTTGCGATCTCAGAACATGTGCCCTTAACATGTCATCATTAGAAGGTGCTGCTCACAATAGATAAATTACCTGAGCAGTGATTTCTAGTCAAGTCTTGGCTGCCTGTTAAGACAGCCAAGACTTGAATAACTAGAGGGGGTATCAGTACCCCGTGGCTCACCAACAGGTGGCCAATGTAAAGGGGTGGCTGGAGTAAAAAAAAAGTTCAAAACCTGCACACAAAAGTCCAAAATTAAAGAAAATAAGCAGCTAAAGGGTTAAATAATATAATAACAAGAGGCCCCAGGGGGCCTGTGGGTGCTCACCTGACATGGTAGCCTAAATATCAACCCTGAGAATTGATTTCAACAAGTTGCACCTGCTCCTCCTAAGAAAAGTTTATACCAAATATCCAAAGATTCTGACCAGTGGATCTCAAAAAAAAAGAAGATTTTTAAAGAATATTCCTCATATTGAACTAAGTTATAATTTGGGCTCCCACAGGGAGCCCATATATGAACCCAGGAACTTGGCTTTAACATACTTGAATCTCACCCCCCTAAGGATGCTGCACACCAAATATCAAAACATTCCGACTGCTGGATCTGAAGAAGAAGATTTATAAAGAAAATTCCTCATTTTGAACTAAGTTACAATTCGAGCTCCAACAGTGAGTCCACATATGGATCTAGGGACATGGCTTGAACAAACTTGAAACTCACCCCACTAAGGATGCTGCATACCAAATATCAAAACATTCCGACTGCTGGGTCTGAAGAAGATTTTTACAGAAAATTCCTCATTTTGAACTAAGTTATAATTTGGGCTACCACAGTGAGCCCAAATATGAACCCAGGGACTTGGCTTGAACAAACTTGAATCTCACCCCCTAAGCATGGTGCATACCCAATATCAAAAGATTTTGCCTGCTGGATCTTGAGAAGAAGATTTTCAAAGAAATTTGCCTGAAATGCACTAAGTTCAAATTTGGGCTCCTACACTGAGCCCAAATATAAACCCAGGGGGCCGATTTGAACAAACTTGAATTAGATCCACCCCAAAATGTTGCATACCAAATATCAAAAGATTCTGCCTGCTGGATCTGGAGAAGAAGACTTTTTAAGAAATTTGCCTGAAATGCACTAAGTTCGAATTCGAGCTTCTATAGTGAGCCCAAATTTGAATCTAGGGAACCGATTTGAACAAACTTGAATCAGATCCACCCCACAATGTTGCATACCAAATATCAAAAGATTCTGCCTGCTGGATCTTGAGAAGAAGATTTTTAAAGAAATTTGCCTGAAATGCACTAAGTTTGAAATCGGGCTCCTATACTGAGCCCAAATATGAACCCAGGGGGCCGATTTGAACAAACCTGAATCAAATCCACCCTACAATGTTGCATATCAAATATCAAAAGATTCTGCCTGCTGGATCTGGAGAAGAAGATTTTTTAATATTTTCCCCATTGCCTACAGTGTTAAAATGTGCTGACTCAGCACTTTTTCAAAAGTCCTGAAAAAAGTACCTTATGATCAAACCGATAAGGATTTTTTTTAACCATTCTATTCTACTGGATAAACGTAAGCTTTATACAAAATAAGAATTCTCTGTGCCGTGTAGTTTTGGAGATATCGCAGTTTTAAGGTTTTTCCTATTTTTAGCTCCCGAGGTTCCCATGGGGCAAGGAGAAAAAATGTTTTTGCATCAATCAACTACTTATGACCCATTATCATCTCATATCAAATTTGGTTCAAATCGACCTCATGGTTCTGAAAATAGAAATTTTAGGCGTGGCCAAAATTTTTGCCCCTCCCATAACGAAGGCAAATAATGCCCGACAAACTTCTCTTGAACAAACTTGATTCTAAACCTCAAAAGGACTCTGTATACCACATATCAAGTCTCTGCTACTGGTGGTTCATTAGAAGAAGATTTTCAAAGAATTTGGCCATTTTTTCCCCACACCTCTGCTCAATATGAGCCGAAACCTAATTTGGACAAAAATCAAAATGCCTCTATATAACCACTACTTAGATGAAATTTAATTAAAATGTGGCAAGTGGTTTAGGAGAAAGAGGCTCAAACACCACCTTCACGCAGGACGACAGACGACGGACGACAGACGACGGAAGACAGACGAAGAGTGATAAGAAAAGCTCACCCTGACTTTCAGTCAGGTGAGCTAATAACCCCTAAGAAGCATGCTAACATAAAATAGGAACCATGGCAATATGCTACAAGGTAAGTCTCCACTTTGATAAAAAGAAAGACAAACCTCAAAACCTGCACAAAAAAGTAAAAAAAAAAAGTATCACATTTGTTTCAAAGGGTTAAAATTAAGAAAAATACACTGATAATGTCACAGTAACCACCATGGCAATATGCCAGTAATGTGAAACCCTACATGAAAAATATCCACTTGGAAGAAAAGAAAGAAAAACCTCAAAACCTACACATAAAAGTCAAAAAAGTATTACATTTGTTTCAAAGGGTTAAAATTTAGAAAAATACCCTGAAAATGTTACAATAACCAGCGTAGCAATATGCCAGTGAGGTAAAACTCCACTTAAAAAAAATATCAAAACCTGCACACAAAAGTACAAAACCTGCACACAAAAGTACAAAACCTGCACACAAAAATCCACAATTAAAGTAAGCAGCTAAAGGGTTAAATAATATAAAAACAGCCCAAGAAGCACCCTAACATAAAATAGGAACCATGGCATTATGCTACAAGGTAAGTCACCACTTGGAAGAAAAGAAAGACAAACCTCAAAACCTGCACATAAAAGTAAAAAAAAGTATCACATTTGTTTCAAGGAGTTAAAATTGAGAAAAATAACCTGTCACAGTAACCACAATGGCAATATGCCAGTAAGGTGAAACTCTACTTGAAAAATATCCACTTGGAAGAAAAGAAAGACAAACCTCAAAACCTGCACATAAAAGTCAAAAAAGTATCACATTTGTTTCAAAGGGTTAAAATTTAGAAAAATACCCCAAAAATGTTACTGTAACCACCATGACAATATATGCCAGTGAGGTAAAACTCCACTTAAAAAAAAATATCAAAACCTGCACACAAAAGTACAAAACCTGCACACAAACGTCCAAAATTAAAGTAAATAAGCAGCTAAAGGGTTAAATAATATAATAATAGCCCCAAGAAGCATCCTAACATAAAATAGGAACCATGGCAATATGCTACAAGGTAAGTCGCCACTTGGAAGAGAAGAAAGACAAACCTCAAAACCTGCACATAAAAATAAAAAAAACATCAAAACCTGCACACAAACGTCAAAATAAGTCCAAAATTTGATTCAAAGGGTTAAAATTAAGACGAAAATCTGCACGCAAACGTCAAAATAAGTCTAAAAATCTATTCAAAGGGTTAAATTTTTTTTAAAAATGCACTGGAAAGATATCAATGTTATAATAACCACCACTGCAATATGCAGTGAGGTCAACCTCACTTGAAATTGTTTTTTTTTTATCACAACCTGTACATAAAAGTAAGAAGCTGTAAGCCTAAGTCCAAAAGCTGTACATAAAAGTCCAAAATTGAAGTAATTCAGCAGGAAAAGGGTTGAATAATACAAACATACAATAGAAAGCATGGACATATGCTACATGGTAAATCTCCACTTGGAAGAAAGGAAAAGAAAAAGCATCAAAACCTGCATGCAAACGTCAAAATATGTCTAATAAAAATCGATTGAAAGGGTTAAAATTTTTAAAAAAATGTACTGGAAAGATATCAATGTTATAATAACCACCACTGCAATATGCAGTGAGGTCAACCTCAATTTAAATTTTCTTTTTTTTATCACAACCTAAAAGTTCATAAAAGTAAAAAGCCGTAAGTCTAAGCCTAAGTCCAAAACCTGTACATAAAAGTCCAAAATTGAAGTAATTCAGCAGGAAAAGGGTTAAATAATACAAACATAGCCCTAAGATGCATGTTTACATACAATAGAAAGCATGGACATATGCTGCAAGGTAAATCTCCACTTGAAAGAAAGGGAAAAAAAACATCAAAACCTGCACGCAAACATCAAAATAAGTCTAAAATTTGGTTCAAAGGGTTAAAATTAAGACAAAATACCCTGGAAAAGAGTTAAATGTTATAGTGAACCACCATAGCAATATGCAGAAACTAAAAAAAATTTTAAAAAGCCAAAAAATCAAAACCTGTACACAAAAGTTCAAAATATTTGAGAGCGGACGCCGACGCTGACGCCGACGTGAGGGCTATGCCATAGGCTCACACAACTAACGTTGGTGAGCCAAAAATCACTGCTACATGTAAGAAACTGGACATGTACAGGTTGTAGCCTAGGGGAATTCAGGGCATTTTACATTCCCAGGCTCTTAACTCTTTATTTTTTTCAATTTTTATTTCAAAAACATGGGTTATGACCCATTGTTGGAATGAGGGGTCATAACCTATGTTTTTGAGACAAAACTGAAAAAAATTAGTTATTCAAGAATTGTTTTTTGCAAATGTCATCTGCTTTTCATGTTAGGTAAAGGGTTAACAAAACTGAAGAGAAAATTAGTGTGACATGTTTCATGAAAATGAACCCTTCAGCTGCTGTCAAGCTCCAACAAGGTCTTATTATAAGTAGCGATACGGAAAATATGAAAAAATTCAGACATTTTCAGTGTGCTAGAGTCGGACAATTTCGGTGTACTGATGGATCTGGTTTTGTTTTTCTGTATCCCATATCAGCATCAGTTCGTTTTTTCAGTATATTGCCCATCTCTATCATACAGCATTAGATGAGTCAAATTTTAATGTAGTTTGATGTGTTGTCTGGACAGCCACTAAAACACACATGAAATAGAGTCATGTATATTTATTTTATTGATGTTTAAGGTCACATACTTATACACAATGGCTAATCATGACCGTGACAGTTTTACGGGTGGAGGAAGCCGGAGTACCTGGAGAGAATCACCGAGCAACGACGAGCAGCTGCAAGCTCCCCAACATCATAACTCCACACTGCAGCACAGGCAGGGTTAGATTGGTTGAAGACATGCGCACCATTGCGTTCAGTACACCTCAGTACGTGACGTCATTGTGCCCCCATGTGGACAATTGGGGTTAAGTGCCTTGTCCAAGGACACAATGTGGGAGTCCCGAGTCGATCGCGCAGACAGTTACCCATCCGAGGATTAACCAGGCCTGACGTTGCTTAAATTCTGTGATCTGACGAGAACTGGTTTCCACAATGCCACAGCGTCCCCATAGGGTCATGTAAAAGCTCCAAGTTTATAAATATCAGAAACATGTCAGCTAAAAGACCTTGAATCTCCAGGTAGAACCCGAAGACAATCAGTTGAAACTCGGTGCTTCTTGCTAGTGATGTTTTGTTGTCTCACAGAATTTGCATTGTGGGAATAGAAACTCACCTGGGCGAGTGTTCCAACTCCTTGCTGACAGCAAGTTGCTGTTACGCAATATGAATCAATGCTCTCTCCTGGCCGTGGGCTGAAATTTTTATTCAAAACTTACTGATGATGAAGAATTAAGAATGACTCTAAAGTCTTACTCATCCTAGCAACCTGACAACCAACTCACTGAACAAAATACTTGTATATAAAAATTCAAGATTGACTTCAGATCATTGTTTCAGTCAGTGCTCAAAATAATTTTTTTTCTTTATGCAGCTTTGTGTAGGAAAATGCTACACATTTCCAAAAAAATGAGTAGCATTTTGTAAAAATTACATTGCTATTTTTCTATACCAGAGTTGTGTTATGCTGTTTTGTATTGAATTCTTCTAAGTAGATAGAATAGTTTCCATCCATTTCTGGGAATTTCCAATTGATCTGCAACACATGAAACTTTTACTATGTTTTTTTTAAACTGAACTGCCTTTAAGGGTTGCACGGACTTGGATATTTTCAAATGGCGTCTTGGTTGTTTAATAGAATTCTCAAAACGGAAGTTGAGATTTTTAATTTGATGGGCTTGAAGTTATTTTTAATGGTGCTTTTATGCAAAATGTTGTAAAAACCCGAAGAAGTTAAACCAACAGAATTCATCTTACATATGAAATTGCTAATGATGCTTGATGGAGAGTTAATCTGAGTTATGCCTGGAATGTTCCACAATCAGAAGTAAAGCATCAGTGAACTAGATTTCAAATTTGTTTGCACATTTTCATTTTACATTTTGCGATACAAGATAATCAACTGCAGCCTAATAGGCTGCAGTTGATTATCTTGTATTGCAAAATGCTATACATAATTGAACATTGTGCAGCTTTTTGCAAGTTTTGCATAGCAAAAAGTGACCTAATACCACTTATTTTGAGCTCTGGTTTGAGTTTTGCTATAGGCCCTAGTATAACCTCTATCTTGATTTTCTTTTTTTTCAGATTATTGAGAACTATTGCAAGATTTTTTTTCACTGAATACATTTGGACTAAGCAAACAAACTTCACTCATACCATTCTGAAGTACAGATGCGAAACAAACGATGAGATTCAGAATATTGTGGCCATCAAGACTAAAATCTTGGCAATACCAAAGATGAATCTGAATCAATAATTTTTTCACTTATTCAATATAATTTACACTATATTCAAGTTGCATCCTCCTGCATAATTCACAAACTGAGCATGTTTCAAAAAATTTCAACCAAACCATATCATGTGACAGTTCACTAGATTGAGTTTGCTAAGCTCATTCCAATGATATGATTTGGTTGAAATTTTTGAAAACACTGAAAAAAAGAGAATAGTTAGGGCCGCACAAAGTAGAACAGTTTCTCAGGCCATTTTTTTTGTAAAATTGCATGTGGGCAGGCGTTTTTTATTTTTGTAATTATTTCTTTGCCATCAAAAGTTCATATTCTTGGTTTATTTTATGTTTTAGGCCTCAAAATCTACAGAATAGCATACTGTATTTGATCTATGTATTGAGTATGAGTATGATGCGTACTTGTGTATATGAAAAGGAAGTTTTGATTTGAATAATTTTACCAGAGTTATAGCCCTTGTCGACTTTGAATTTACCAAAATTGTACTTGGGAACCGAGTGTGTGCCATCCTGGCTCAGAAGGTAAGCGACCACTGTCGAATAGTCGGACAACAGAAGGACCTGACAATTCGAAAGATGGGGGATCCACTGCCGGAAACTCTGAAGAAAAGCGACAAGCTCCTTTTGGTTAATGTGACAGCTTCTTGATCCTGGTCCCATACAACGTGAAGGGAAAGACCTAGAGGATCCAACGTCACGCCCCATCCGAGATTGTTGGAATCTGCCGTCAGAACACGATAGAACATGGGCAAGTCCAACGGAACTCCCTGCATAATCCACAGAATATCCGCACGGGGAAGAATGTGATGACGAAGAGATGCTGGTAACTGGAGCACCAGATCCAGATGATCGACATTCGGCCTCCAACGACTGAGCAGAAAGTCTGACTTGCAGCCGACCTAGAGGAATGAGATCCGTCACCGAACCACAGAGACCGAGCAGCCGGAGAATACTCCGTGCTGTCGCAGATGTGGACTGGGACAGAGTCAGAGCAAAAGCTGAGAGAATCACAGCCCTGGCCTGGGGAACCGCCACCGTATTGAACTGAGTGCGGAAGGCCATCCCCAGATGACAAAACAGCTGAGAAGGGACCAGATCCGACTTCTCCTCGTTGACTCTGAATCCTAGCGACGTGAGCAAGCTCAACAGAGTGTCGACATCCGACTCCAGTAAGGAAGCATTGGAATGCCTCTGGAGGATGATTCGTCTAGATATGCCGAAGTAGTCACCCTGGACTGTGTGCGATGGAAGGCTATCACATGCGACATCAGTCGGGTGAAGGCCCAAGGAGCCAGGTTGAGGCCGAAAGGCATGGCCTTGAACTGGTAAACTCGCCCCAGAAACGCGAACCTGAGATACGTCTGCGACGTCCTATGAATTGGAACGTGAAAGTAAGCGTCTCACAGGTCGATGCTGGAAGCGAAATCTCCCTGGTGAATGGAACGGCAGACCGACCTGAAAGTCTCCATGCTGAACTTGGGAGCAATGATAGACTGGTTCAGGATACTCAGATCAATAACCGGTCAGAGTCGGCCATCCTTCTTCGGCACCAAGAACAGGCGGGAATAGAAACCCACTGAGTGAATGTTCTTGACGACCTCAATCGCCCCTTTTGCCAGGAGATTGTCTATCTCCATGGACAAAAGTTCCTGATGTAAAGCGTCTGAAGGAACTGTGGTTGGAAGAGGCACTCTGGACAGAGTGGGGTGCCTCCGGAAGGATATTTGCAGCCCGGACCGAACAACATCTAACACCCAAGGATTGGATGTGATGGTGGCCCAAAGGTCTGCGAACTCTGCTATACTTCCTCCAACCTGGGACGAATCGAGGTGAGGACCTTCATTTCGAGCCCCGACGAGAGGAGAAGCCACCTCCTCTGCTGTATGAAGAATCCTGAGACTTCCCTCTAGCCTGCCGATGCTTACCCTTACCCCGTAAGAAGTAGAAGCGGTGGCAGAAGGATCAGCCCTTTAATTCGCAGAGGAAGCAGAAGGGTACTGGTTAGGCTTTGAACGGCCCCTGCCTCCCACAGAAGGCTGATCAAGCTGACAAAACAGCAGCTGATCTTTGGAATGATGTAGGACATCATCCCGGACCGTCGACACGGAACCATGGAACAGTTGCGGACCTGCCAAAGAAACAGATCGAAGAGCAGCGTGCTGCCCCTCAGGAAGGGAACGGCCTGTGTCCAGCACAGAGTCCCTTCGAACTAGTTCCAAATTAGCCGTGTTACAGGCATGCGTGTGAGTAAGGTGCATGAGCGCCTTGGACAGCACACGCAAAGGAGCCTGTACATCGTCAAACTTATCTGGGGCAGATAAGCAGCTGAGGCAGAGATAACGTGATCTGAGAGAGAAAGCATACCCAGCATTTCTCTTGAAAAGCCCAACACAGACTCCAGAGTCGTCATAGGAATGACGGCAGACTTGGGCTTGGAAAGCCCGAGGGAACTGGAGTCCTGATCCAAAACCGTCAAAGTCTGGCAGACTGACGGATTGGCAGAATCGTAGGAATGATAACGCATCGGAGGCAACAAGGTGTCAACCCTGGTGAAGAACGGAGCCTTCATAGCCTTGGAACTCAGCTTACAGTCCAAAGCTGAAAATGCTTCAACCATCTGTACTGACTGGCACGGTCGAAGATGCCCAGAAGCAGGTTGCTCCACAGGCTGTAGGCGTGCGACCGGTGATCGCGGCCTGGCTGACACTGTCGGCTGGTTTGATGGTTTGAGATCCAGAAGGAACCCAAACACAAAGTCAAGAGCTGCCCCCAAGTCAGAAGACTGTTGGCTCTTGACATCAGGTATGTCTGACTCCTCCCCTGAGTCGGAAGACACATAGCCCATTGTGGGCAAACCAGCCGACGCCTCCCATGGTGTAGGCACACCAGGGGGATCAGAAAGTGGCCTGTTTCCAATCCATGGAGACAGCACCATAGGGGGCGCCTGGAAACCACTCGCTGCCTCGCTGGAAGCAATGGGAAGGCTCTTGGACAGAACCTGAGTGAGTAAGAAGAGGGCCTTCCTAAGCTCACTGCCTGTGTCGGCCGGTTCGACATGGGGACAAATCGGCAAAGTGGCTTCACACCTGACCCTCTTAACCAGCGAAGGGTCACGATCCTCAAATACACCCAAAGCGGGGCGATGGCGGCAGCCGAAACATCTGAGGGCAGACGTGTCTAGGGGTACGACACACCCCGAGAATCAACATAGCAGGAACTCCGGAGAGTCATCGCGGACCTCTGCAGGGCAGAAGGTCCAGGCTGCACAGAAGGCGTTGGTCCCGCAAAACTGGCCGTGTGACCAGAATGAGTGGACAGAAATGCCGCGGAGTTCATAGTGGCCCCACCCTGAACATCCAAATCCAATGACAAAACTGTGGAGCTTGACGGCACAGAGACCACAGTAGAGGGTTCGGCCGGCCGCCCCTTCCAACTTCGCCGAGTTGAAGCCAGGGAAGGCTGAGGTCGATATCCCACGTCCAAACTGCCAGACATCCCTGCAGACCCCTGCAGGGATAAGCCGAGGCTGGCTGAAACGAAAACAGAAGACGTAGCAGACGGAACAGCAGTAATAGCAGATACGTCGGGAGTTGTTGAGGTTGGTGGAATTGTGGAGAGAGCACCCCTGCTCAGCTCCGAAGGAGGAGTCACAACCCTAGTGACAGCCTCAGATGTCGACTGGAGGGGGACCGCAGGCCCTGCAGGGTGTGTCAAAGGGAAATGTTGATGCATCACAGCAACTAAGTTTTTACTAAGTTCATCAGAGGTTGTTGACAATGGTAACTATATTTGACGGAATTGGAAGAAAATCGATAGCTCCCATCTTGAGATCACCCTAAACACCAAGTTTCAAAGCGATCCGGTCAAAAATGTGCAGTGCAGGCTGCGTCAAAGGTAAATATGGAGGTCAGACTTAAGTTAACTAAGTTCTAAGAATGTTGCCTCTGGCAACATTTTTTGACAGAAATGGAAGAAAATCGATAGCTCCCATCTAGAGCTCACCCTAAACAAGCATACCAAGTTTCAAAGTGATCTAGTCAAAAAAGTGCATTGCAGGGTGTGCCAAAGGGAAATATTGATGCATAACTGCACTAAGTTCATCAAAGGTCGTTACCAGCAGCAACATTGGTCGTTGCCAATGGTAAATATTTTGGACTGCAATTAAGGAAAACCGATAGCTCCCATCTAGAGGTAACACCAAACAAGCATACAAAGTTTCAAACCGATCTGAACATAAATGTGCCCTGTAGAGCATGCCAAAGGAATATATTGATGCCTGGCTAAACTAAGTTCAAAGGTCATTGCCATTGGCAACATTTTTCGATAGAAATGGAAGAAAATCAATAGCTCCCATTTAGAGGTCACTCCAAACAAGCATGCCAGATTTCAAAACAATCCGATCATAAATGTGCCCTGTAGGGTGTGCCAAAGGAAAATATAGAGGTCTGACTAAACTAAGTTCTAAGAACATTGCCAGTGGCAACATTTTTTGACGGAAATGGAAGAAAATCGATAGCTCCCATCTAGAGGTCACCCAAACAAGCATAGTAAGTTTCAAAGTGATCCAATAATATCCAATAATAAATGTGCCCTGCAGGGTGTGCCAAAGGGAAATTTTGATGAATAACTGGACTAACTACATCAAAGGTCATTGCCAGCGGCAACATTTCCTGGCAGATATTGAAGAAAATCGATAGCTCCCATTTAGAGGTAACCCCAAACAAGCATACCAAGTTTCAAATCGAACTGATCAAAAATGTGCCCTGTACGGCGTGCCAAAGGAATATATTGATGCCTGACTAAACTAAGTTCAAAGGTCGTTGCCAGCGGCAACATTTTTTGACAAAAATGGAAGAAAATCGACAGCTCCCATCTAGAGATCACCCCAAATAAGCATGCCAGGTTTCAAAGCAATCCGATCATAAATGTGCAAAGGGAAATATTGAGGTCTGACTAAGTTCTAAGAACGTTGCCCGCGGCAACATTTTTGACGGAAATTGAAGAAAATCAATAGCTCCCATCTAGAGGTCACCCCAAACAAGCATACCAAGTTTCAAAGCGATCTAATCATAAATGTGACCTGTGAGGTATGCCAAAGGAAATTGTGGACGCAAGTATGTACGTATGTACACCCGGATGAACGTACATACGTATGCTGATTGATGAGAAGTGATGGCAATAGCTCAGCTTGACTTTCAAGTTGAGCTAATAACTTTGAATTACCTGTACTCGTTTCGAACAGACATTCATTATAAAGAAAAATATCTCAGGTTTCTCTCAGAAAGCTTCATGTTTCAGCTAACAATGTTACTTTACAGAATTATCTCTTCAAACTTCAAAATGCAAAAAATCTTAATTTCTCTGAGTAACTTACGTGATAGGGTGTTCCGAGTGATGTACCTATTTAGCAAATCGTAGTTGATAAAATATGCTAGTTGAGTTTTGACGTTTACGATATGGGCTTTTAATATCAGTTTTGGTGAAAGTCTCCAGGCTCAGCATGAAGTTTTTAAGCAATATGCAGCTCCAAATTCCTCTGAATTGTAATTTACATGACATGGAATGGCCGACGTGTTTGCGATAGAAAGTACTGTTTTTTCTCCATTTTAAGTGACAAAGTCAAATATTTATTAAGAGCATGGTATAAATAAATCAAATAGATAGTCTAGGGACAGTAATCAGATTTAAACCACTTGTAGAATAAGGGCTTTAACCCCTTGGCAAAGTCATGTGGTTAAAACCCTTATCCTACTCATGGTTTAAATCTGATTATCATTACCGGCCCCAGTACCTATTTATTCTATATCTTAACTATAATAGCCTGATCTCTATATTATACCTCTATACTACTTAACCCTTTACCTAACAAATCGCCCGCATCCGCCCGTGTAATATGCAAATTGAGCAGTTGAAAAAATTAAATTTTTCATAATATTTCAACAAAACTATATCATGTGACCCCTCATTGGAACGAGCTCAATGAGCTCGTTCCAATGAGGGGTCACATGATATGGTTTTGTTGAAATTTTATGAAAAATTTTAAAAAATGATATTTAGAATAATAAATTTTGATATCGTCTGCAATGGGTAAAGGGGTAAAGAAAAAAACAAAAGAACACAAAGTTGAAATTTTAATTTCGACGAAACGGCCTAATTTTTAGAAATGAAAATTCTACCAAATCTGCATTCGATGAAGTGTCCATTCCACCAACTGTCCATTCGACCAAGTGTTGTTTTGATGAAGTGTCGCTCCGACTAAAGGTGCAATCAACCAAATGTCTTTTGATGAAGTGTCGTGCTCCAGCCAAATGTTGTGTCCAGATTTCATACAATTCATATGATCCCAATCGGAGCGGTATTTTGGGGGATTTATTTATTTATTGGTGTTTAAGGTCACATATTTCTGCACAATGGCTAATCATGACCACGACAGTTTTACGGGTGGAGGAAGCCGGAGTACCCAGAGAGAACCATCGAGCAACGGCGAGCAACTGTCAGCTCTCCAACATACTAACTCCACACAAGCAGGGTTAGCATTGGTTGAAGACAGGTGCACCATCGACATGCAGTACGCCTTAGTACACAACATCACCGTGCCCCCACATGGGCAATGGGGGTGAAGTGTCTTGCGCAAGGACACAATGCGGTTGCCGCAGGTGGGATTCGAACCGAGGACCTCTCGGCTTGCAGGCTGTACCTCTACCAACTGAGCCACCGCACCCCCATTTTGGGGGATGGTCTTCATGTAAAATGCGCAGACTATCTATTTTAACTTAAGCATACATTTAAATGTGATGTTTGATCTGCAACCGCACAAAATGATCCACTATCATCACAATCGCACAACTCACGCTTGTACACCAGTCATTTGCAGACAGGCTTTTCTCATGACATTGATTGTGTTTTTCAAATACATACAAAATATTTGTCACAAAATGCGTTGATTGAAATAGTATTAGTAGCCGCCAAGATTTACCAAGTGATCTGGAACCACCCTAACAATACTAACATGATTCCTGGTGATTTCGACCCACAACCATTTTGACCCGAAGTGACTTCGACCCACTTTGGTGAATTCGACCCAGTTTGGTGATTCCGACCTGAAGTGAATTCCACCCAGTTTTGGTGAATTCAGCCCACTAAAAAAAAAATTTGTATTTTGTCTTATTGGTAGATAGGAATATTTAATAGACACTAGAAGCATTTGGGTTATTCTCAGTTAATCATGAGAATCCTTTTTTGCCATGTGTGTTTCCTTGTTTAATGAATGAGAATGTCTTGATTACTTTGTTGTAGCAACTCATTTGTATCTTAATGGTTTCTCAATGTTTTCACAACATTAAACATTAAAATTTTTTAGTAAATTTTGTTTCTTAACATACCTACCACAATTGTTTACAATTGGCTATAACATAAGTGCAAGCCCTACTTCGGAACTAACTCAAGCTTTTAGAAACTTATCCAAACGAGCTGGAAAAGTACTGGAGTGCAAAAGCACAAAAAAGATCGAAAAAAGGGTCGAGCGAGCCTAGCGCTTGAAATTACAGGTACTCTCTCTGCACACCTCTTGTGTTTACCGAGTGCATGCGCAACAACCGTGACATCAATTCCATATTTCCGCCAATGAGAAGTTTGTGATTTAGCGGGGAGGCATCGATATCAAAGATATCCCCAAGGAGGGTGGGCCTCCGGTAAACAATTGTGGTAAGTATGTTAAGAAACAAAATTTACTAAAAAATTTTAATTTCTTTTCAACCTACTCACAATTGTTTACAATTGGCTGAATAAACAATAGGAGGAGGTGAATCACATAACCAATACCAACAAGAGTAGCAGAAAGAAAAGCAAGGAGGACAGAGAACAATAGCGAAACCTGTAATGAAGATAGAGAGAAGGCACCTGAAAAGAACAAGGCTGAGCGAAGCACAACCTTGATAAAAACAATTTTAACCAGGGTGCACAACAGCCTGAGCAGCAACGAGAGGGCCTAAAGAATAAAGGTCCTCAGATTGCTGCTGAAGGTGGTGGAGATAAAAGGAGGAGAAGGTAGAAGCATTCCTCCAGTAAGCCGCATTCATAACATCCCGGAGTGAAACAGAGTTGGAGAATGCCCAGGATGTAGAAATGGCACGAACCTCATGAGCATTAAACCGGTTCGAAACAAGATCCGACTCATGCAAGCGGGAATAAGCCAGCTTGATTGCAAGACAGATCCACCTGGAAATAGAATGGGAAGAGATAGACTGTCTCTTAGGAATGAGAGACAGAGAAAAGAATCTCTTCCGACCCCTCCTAATGAACTGAGTGCGAGTAATGTAAGTCTTGATCGCACGAACAGGACAAAGAAGAGGTCTCTGGCCATCGACAGCAGGGAGAGCCCGAATGCAGATGGGAGGAGGTACTGAATCAGAAAGTTGATTCTTAGCCAGAAAAGAGCAATCAGTAGTGAAGGTGACACTGTTAGCCTCATTTCTGAAGAAGGCAGAATCAACAGATAGCGCATGAAGCTCACTGACTCGTCGAGCAGAAGCAAACGCTAGAAGAAAAGCCATTTTATAGGTGAGAAAACGCATATTGGTCTCAGATAAAGTCATGCCAGTGGAAAGTCGCCGCGATGCAGAAATGCACTCCACTGTTCGTCTCGAAAAACCTCTACGTCGGAGACAGGACCTGATAAAAGACAGGCGTGAAGGGACAGGCTCGCCAGGTTGTTGTGATACTTCCTGGGATGACCCTGGGAAAGAAGATCGCAATGTAGAGGTAGACGAATCAGCCGATCTGCCAACAGAGGCCACAGCAGATTGATCCACACCCTCTGTGGAGACAGAGGTGTGATCAGAATGATCCTGAACTGCAAGCACGAATCTTCGCTAATACTTGAGGAAGAATCGGTGCAGGAGGAAAGGCATAGCCGATCCAACCTGTCCAGTCCAGAGACAGAGCGTCTACTGCAAATGCCAGAGGATCTGGACAAGGGGAGACAAAGGTCTCTACCTGATGATTTCAGCAAGTAGCGAAAAGGTCGACCTGAGGACGGCCCCACTGCTCGCAAATCGCCTGAAACACCGACCGATGTAGCATCCATTCGGTTGGAAGGACACTGTCATATCGAGACAGGGAGTCTGCTAGGACGTTGAGATGCCCGGGAATGTGTCGGATGGACACCCGAGCGTTCACATCCCGCGCCAACAGAAGAAGATCCTGAGACAGCTGATACATGGGAATCGAATGTGTGCCTCCTTGATTCTGTATGTAGGCCACTACTGTTGCATTGTCCGAAAGAAGTAGGACAATATGGTCCGACAGATGAGGGATCCCAAGCCGAAAACTCAACAGAAGAGCAAGGCGCTCCTTCTGGTTGATATGAAGGCCCACCTGCTCGCTGTCCCACTCGCCATGAGTAGACAGACTGAGAGGATCTGCTCGCTGTCCCACTCGCTGTGAGTAGACAGACTAAGAGGATCCAACATCGCACCCCAGCCCCGATCGCTGGCATCCGCAGAAAGGATGCGATCGTCCAAAGGAAGATCCAATGGAACACCCTGTCTCATCCAGGGAATATCGGCCCAAGGGTGGAGGTGACAAAGCAGAGACTGAGGAATAGTGAGTTCCAGGTCAAGTGGATCTACATGTAGATGCCAATGATCCAACAGGAAGTGTTGGAGAGGTCGGACAAACAAGCGACTGTGCAGAATGAGATCTGTTACCGAACTGCAAAGGCCCAGCATCCGAAGGAATGTCCTGGCCAAGACCGAGGAAGATTGAAGCAGGTTCCGAGTCAAGGCGGAAAGAATCGTCGCCCAAGCATGGGGGACCGACACTACATTGTGAAGAGTGTCAAAATCCATCCCCAAATGATGGAATCGCTGAGAAGGAAGGAGATCTGACTTCTCTCGATTGACTCTGAAACCCAGCGATGCTGGCTGGCAAAGAAACTGCTGGACATCTAACTCCAGAACAGCAGCATCGTGGTGCCGTTGGAGGATGTTGTCCAGGTAGGCTGACGAAGTCACAGCCGACTGAGTACGGTGGAAAGCAAGCACATGTGACATCAGTGGGGTGAAGGCCCAAGGAGCCAGGTTCAAACCGAACGGGAGAGCTCTGAAATGATAGACTTGATCCCGAAACGAGAACCGAAGGTATTTCCGTGACGCCAGATGAATGGGTACATGGAAGTAGGCATCCTTCAGGTCGATACTGGCAGCAAAGTCGCCCTGATGAACTGAACGTCGAACCAAACCGGAAAGTCTCCATACTCAAACGAGGAGCTATAATGTACTCGTTCAGGATAATCAGATTGATGACAGCTCGAAATTGGCCATTTTTCTTCGGCACCAAGAAAAGTCTCGAGTAAAACCCCGGTGAAAAGGTGTTCCTGACCACCTCGATCGCTCCTTTGGAGAGGAGATTGTCGATCTCCTGCACCAGAAGGTCCCGACGTAGAGAATTGGAAGGGACCCGAGTCGGGAGGGGCACCCGAGATAAACTGGGGTGCCGATGGAAGGACAGTCGCAGACCGGAATGTAAAATGTCGAGGACCCAAGTGTCCGACATTATCTCTGTCCAACGGTCATAAAACTGCGACAGCCTTCCCCCGACTGGAGGCGAATCGAGGTGAGAACCTTCACTTGCGACCTCGACGAGTCCCCCGAGAGGAGAAACCACCACCTCGGGAAGTGAAAGAGTCCCGAGACTTTCCTGTCCGAGACTGCCAGCGAGCCTGGCCGCTTTGGCGCTTCTTCTGAGCAGAAGGAGCAGACAGAGCCGAAGGCGTAGCCGACGTCGCCGACGAGGCAGGCACAGCAGGACGCTTGGCGGGCCTGGAATGACCACCACCCGCAGCAGCAGGTTGGTCCAGCTGTCGCAGCAAAAGCTGGTCCTTCGAACGACGAAGAACCTTGCTATGGGCAGCTTCCACGGAACCATGGAACAACCGAGGCCCAACCAGAGAGGCAGACATCAGAACAGCACGCTGCTCAGACGGAAGGGATGGAGAAGAATCCAACACCACATCCCGGCATGCCAGCTCCAAATTAGCCGTGTGACAGGCGTGAGCGTGTGTCAAGTTCATGAGAGCCTGTGACAGAACGCGAAAAGGCACCTGAGCATCATCAAACTCCCCTGGTGCAAAATACTCTGCCAGGGCAGCAACGAAATGGTCCGCGAGAGATAACATGCCCAGCATCTCTCGGGACAGGCCCACCATAGATTCAACTACCGACATCAGGAGAACTGCCGACTTTGGCTTAGTTAACCCGAGAGAAGAAGAATCCTCATCCACAGAAGTCATCCCTTGGAACACTGGTGGAGAGACGGAATCGTAAATACGAAACCGCGATGGAGGCAGAAAAGCATCAGCTCTAGAAAAGAAAGAACCCTTGAAGGCCTTAGAAAGCATTTTGGCGTCTAAGCCCTGGAAGGACTCAACAACCTGAGCCGATTGCAGAGGACGCAAAGCCTCGGAGCTAGAAGGCTCAACAGGGTTACAGCGTTCCACAGTGGACCGCGGCCGGACGGTCACAGATGGCTGGTTGGAAGGTTGAATGACCGGCAATAAGCCAAAGATGAAATCCAAAGCCTGCCCCAAGACTGACGAGGGGGGGCCATCACCTTCAAGATACTCGTCATCCTCCGTTGCAGAGGAGACGTAGCCCAACTCGGGCTGACCAGCAGAACCCTCCTGTGAATACTGTGCAGTATCCAAGGGGCCAGGCGAGACATCTTGGCGACCGACCAAAGGAGGTTATGCCTCAGGGGGCACAGGGCAGCCAACTTGGGGGTTGCTAGAAAGCAACCAGGTGAGCGCCAAAACGGCCTGACGCAGATCACCCTGAGAATCCGTCGCAGCAGCATCGCCCGACAGAGTGTCCTCCCAATGGACCCTTCTGGTAGAGGAACCCAAATCCTCAGAAGAGACCGACGTTGAACGTCGATCGGCAGACAGAATAGGGATACGGTGAGAAGACACCGGAGGATAGTCCCGATTGTGACGCCCAGGGGCCATCACTGACCTCTGTGAAACAGAAGGTCCTGCCTGCAAATCCTCGAAAGAGACCGACGGCGCACGTCGATCGGTAGCTGGACCTAGGACACGGTGAGAAGACACTGGAGGATTGTCCCAAGAATGACAGGAACCTATCATTGGCCTCTGCGCGGCAGACGGCCCCAACTGCCCATCCTTTGTGACCGACGGCAAGCATCAATCAACACCCAGACTCGGAACACAGTGAGGAATCTCCGGAGGAAGGTTCCAAGAGTGACAGCTAACCGGGGCTGTCACTGACCGCTGCCGAACTGCAGGCCCTGGATGCCAATGTCCCAACCCCATCCTGCTAGGCGGCACACTAGCAGGGGAAGGAGGAACAATAAACGATTCACTCGAGGGGCTAGGAATCGCTGCCGAAGCGACCGACCGGATCAACCGACTTGGAGCAAACCTAGCCAGATGAGACGGAGCAGACAGCAAACCCGCACAGCCCCGCCACAAGGCTAGGGGAGGCTGAGAGCACACAGACACACCAGCAAATACAGCCTCGGTCCCCCGAGACTGTAGACTATCCCCAGAGGAGATGGAAGAGCCACCATCATACAGAATAGAATCTGTAGTAACAACTGCCTCAGCAACTGTCGATGGCGTAGAAGGCAGATCGGAGAGGGTCACCGAGCTGACCTCGGAGAAGCTCTCTACGAAAACAGATGCCTCAAGAGTGACATCAGAAGACAAAGAGACCACTGTCTCCACGTCAGGTATCACTGAACTAGCACCGGCAACAGTTGCAGAGGAACTCGCCACAGAAGACAGATCAGAATCCTGTGTGACAAGAGTCACCACGTGCACCAGCAGAAATGTCTGCTACGGCACGGCTACCCTTACCCCGAGAACGAGGGGTTCTAGCTCTGGACAGAACCACCTTGTTAACAGAAGCCCAGAATTTAGACGACCAAACCCCATAAATACCACGTGATTGGGCCTGAGTGCAATTGTTGCAAGTGACACATTTGGAATGAGAGTCGTCCACATGCTTCACTTGCAAGCAAGAGGTACAAGGAATAGTCTTTGGCATTATATGAATGAAAATAATGGAATCAAGCTTCCCGCCGATGGAAAACAGCACAAAGGTCATGTTCACATGTGGGGGAAAAACAAGATTAAGTGTGAAGAAACAAGCAATAATGATCAAAAATAACATTAATCAATAACAATTTGGATAGCTTGACAAAAGGATACAATCCACTTGCACACAATTAAATGCAGAAAACACATATAATAAGTTGTTCATGAAGAAAAACAGCAAAGTAACACGAGTCACAAAAATTTCCGACCATGTACAAATGGCAGAAATAAAAGGAATTGACATCACGGTTGTTGCGCATGCGCTCGGTAAACACAAGAGGTGTGCAGAGAGAGTACCTGAAATTTCGAGCGCTGGTCTCGCTCGACCCTTTTTTTGATATTTTTCGTGCTTTTGCACTCTAGTACTTTTCCAGCTCGTTTGGAAATGTTTCTAAAAGCTTGAGTTAGTTCCGAAGTAGGGCTTGCACTTATGTTACAGCCAATTGTAAACAATTGTGAGTAGGTTAAAAAGAAACACAGGTCTTTGAAGCCCGCCTTCAGTGTCCATTTTTCTGCCATGCATTATGTTTATTGATTGAGAACTTCTCGATTACGTTCTTGCGGCAACTCACTTTTATCTTAATGGTTTCTTAATGTTTTCACAACATGAACACACAGGTCTTTAAAACCAGTCTTCAGTGCCCATGACTGTCATAATTAACCGTTTACTGCATTCTTAAATTTTTCATTCATTCATTCATTTGCATTCTGAAATGTGTCTTGATTGCAATACCTCAGATAGGCCTTGGCAAGAAGATCTGCAGTGTGAGAATTGTGAAGGGTGGCATCATAGAGTTTGTAACACTGGTATAACTAGAGATAACTACAGATTAACTGTTCGTGAACACAGGTCCATTGACTGGATTTGTAATCGGTGTCGAGAGCAACAGATTTCAATGGAAAACTCAGAAAGAGATTGCAAATTCTGAAGAACCCAATTTTACGTTAATCACGTTTTTTACAGGTTATTCGAAAGCCATTTACACAACTTTTCTCCATACATGCTTTTATCAAACAAGGAGACGACATCAAACAAGTATCTCCAGCATTCGCAGTAACATTAGGAATTTTACACAAAAATTTCAAAAGAGAGTATGTGAATTAAAAATGGTGTAGAATGAAGAGAAACGGAAATCAGTTTACAGATTGGAAAAATTCAAAATACTTTTTGAGTTATGGTCATTTTAAGTCTGAAATTTTGGCAAAAATTTAGTCAACGCACCATTTTACTTACTCTGTAAATGCCAAAGCCAGAAATGCCCCCAAAAGTGTGGTTTTTCATCATTTTTTTTAAGGCAGAAAAGGGTGTTAGCCTTCATAAAATTAAAAGTACTGATTGTGGAGTACTGAAATTTCAGACGGTCGTTATACATATTGTGTTCCACAATTTCAGGCCGAAATTTTAAAAAATTAATTTGACTAAAAAGCTGATAATTTGCATAAGGCCATACAAAGTAGATGTTCTGTTTCTCAGGCCAAGTTTTGTAAAATTGCATGCGGGAGGGTGGTTTTTTATTTTATATTTTATTTTTGTAATTATTTCATATTAGTTCATATTCTTGGTTTATTTAATGTTTTAGGCCTCATAATCTACAGAATAGCAAGGGTGGTGGTGTATTGCGTCCCTTGGGTGCAACAAGTCTTTGCAATGCTAAAGCATTGCAAAGCCTTGTTGCACTCAAGGGACAAATTTATCAATTTTATTAACTTGTGTAAAATATCAGACATAAACCATTTAATTTTTATTTTTTCAAGTTTGCATTGGTCATAAAAAGAGAGCATGCGGGAGGGCCAGAGAAACAGATTTTTAATTTTATTAAGCCTAAAATATTCATTTTTTTTTTAAAAAAAAAGCTCATGAATATAAACTCTTCAGATGACCAACTACTACTTCTCAAAATAACACATCAAGTTATCAATTAAATGAAAATTGAGTAATTTGCATATTTTGGCTCCGCCCACTTTTGAAATTTTCACTAAAATATCAAATATGCATTTTCAGCTCAAATATCATTCTTATAATAGCAGAAATAATGCAACCCCAATCTGCACCATCAAGTAATGTTTGTTTGAAACTAATTAACAATTGGACTGGCCATTATTTCTATAAATAGCATGGAAATAAATATTCAAGCCACGCCCACTTTCAACCCATATTGAAATAAATGCGAAAAAGAAACATTTCAGGACGGAAATTTCTGAAACACATACTCAGTGTTTCATTTTATTATGAGAAATGTATCTTCAGGACACTGAATATCATACTTGACTTCTAATTTATTTGATTTTTATTACTTAATTAAATATGCAAACTTATTCAGATTTCAAAATCTCTTTGATATTTGTTATGAAATAATCAAATCAAACTATTATAGAATAATCATAAATTTCCAGTAATTAAACTAATCTGAAACATGCAAAAACAATGTGCAGAATTAGTAAACAGATTAGATCAATACTAAACCACCTACTGAGTGGATAATCCACTAATCAATTATTTTTGCATCATGCGACAAGGCGTAAGGAGAATGAGCAATATTTTAGGCTATTTGGCTGCTGACTGTTTTCTTAGTTCAAACTTTACCCATGTCTATTTGTGATTTGTTGTCAATATTAAGTATTTCTCAAGTGGAAATACCACACAATAAGTGTTTTAGTGCTAATCCTATCTCAACATACTCTGGTTGAACTTCAAAGCAACTGATGTGTATGAAAACAAAAACTAGAGCTGTAGGTTAACCGAAACCGAACCGAGGTTTTTAGTTTTTTTTTAAAAACCGAAACCGAAACCGTCGACATCCCGTAATCTAAGGTTTTTCGTTTTTCATTAAATACTCTCTTGCTGCAAAAATTCACAGAATGTAACCATCCCAGAGTAGGGAGAGTACCCAGACACTGCCAATGGCAGTGTCTGGGTACTCTCACTACTCCAGGAAGGCTACATTCTGTGAATTTCCGACATTTCAGTTTAGTTGTGTTTGCAGCTTTCCTCAAGTTGCGTGTTGGTGTCAGACCTCGAAAAATGGCCAAGCACAATAAAAGTTCTGTATATTTAGGTAATTATTATATTGGCCTTCCTGATTCTTCATCTATTATAGTTTACTTCGGGCATTCATTGAGTTTCACTCAATTTCACTGCCATTCAGTAATGATTCATGACTCCGGACATAAGAATGAGTTTTATTGAATTTTATTTGGCCTCATGAACAAACCGAAAACCGAACCGAACTGAGGTTTTACTCCACCTGAAAAACCAACACCGAAATCGAACAAGAAATTTAAAAACCTACAGCTCTAACAAAAACTGTGGAATAGGCTATGTTGAAGTTTTTGAAATATTCAAAATATACAGTAAAGATTAAGCTAATAAATTGTTTAACCCTTTACCCAACGTAGACGATATCAAAATTTATTATTTTAAATATTTTTTTTAATTTTTCAAAAAATGTCAACAAAACCATATCATGTGACCCCTCGTTGGAACGAGCTTGATGAGCTCGTTCCAACGAGGGGTCACATGATATGGTTTTGTTGACATTTTTTGAAAAATATTATTTTTTCAACTGCTGAATTTGCATATTACGTGGGCGGATGCGGGAGATTCATTGGGTAAAGGGTCAAAGTTAAAAAAATAAGAACACCAGAGAAAATTATGCAAACAATTATTAAACAATTGAATTGAAAGATCAGCTGAACAATAGCAAAGGAACTAATGTAAACAGAAAATAGAACTATCACTTGCATGTTTCATCCTTTCAGGAATCATCAGTACAGATAGCAACTACTCACAAACTGCATCTGCAAACATACTAGTATAAAAATACTGTATGTGTTTGGTATAAATTTATATCCTCAGGTCACTGACAGACAAGAGAATGTTCCATTTTTTATACCAACTATTATACCTATGAAGTGTTGTATCCAAAAGTGATGAATTCAAAATAAATGGTACACTGACCTATTCATTGACAATACAGTGGAGCCCACTTAATTGGATATCTCTTAACTGTATATCCCTGTTAATTGAATATAATTTTCAAACACAAAACCATTTACCATATCTTCAGTACAAATTTGATCTGTTAATTGCATATGGGTTGTAGGGTAAACTCCTGTTAATTGTATATAAATTTTTGTAATATGTCGAAAAAATTACTGTGACACGCACCAAATTCCCCTTATTTATGAACCCTTTTGGCCTCACTACATCCAATACAGGCATTTATTCTATTATATGTTGTTTGACAGAGCTCTATGAGCTCTGTCAAACAACATATAATAGAATAAATGCTCAGTTTACCTCCAGAACACAGGAAACTGACCAAATCCCTGTTAATTGTATACTCCTGTTAATTGAATAATTTTCAGTGGCAAAATGGATATTCTATTAAGAGGATTCTACTGTATAATGAATTATTTTAACAAGACGCACTGTCATAGTGCCGAAGCTGCGACGATTCATGCAACGCCAATGATGTTTTAAAACTCGTTGGTGACAAAAAAACTCGTAGGTGACAAAAAAACTTGTTGGTGACAAGTCCATAAATGTGACAGAAATTATCCAAATGACATGCACTATTGAGAGGGTGTAGACATCATGAAGATACACTTGCATACCAAGTATGGTGTCATTCCATCAATTATTTTAGGAGTTATGGCGTTGTTTAAATGCGTTGGTGACAGACCGACCAACAGACAGACAGACCGACATTGACACATATAGAGCTGCTCGTTGCAGCTAAAAATTATATAAGTACATTGCCACTAAAACAACCACGGAGAGAAGCTCCCATCCAGACTATGATGTGTAACAAGAATAAGCAAGGTTTCAGCCAATGGACCCGAGCCTGAAACTTTGCTAAAGCCTCACACTTACCATTTTTTTCAACTGAAATAACACTTTTTTGTCTGAATGGGCACTTCCCCCGATGGGTGCATTTGAGGTAATCAGCTGCAGAGAAGCATAGATTGCTAACCAGGACCAACCTTAGGTGCTGTCATATCCCCACACAATGCTATGTATTCTTTGGTGGCTGGTTTTATGTAGACAGTGACTTTAATGGCTTTATTGATATATTTGCTGGAATTAAGAGATGACACTAAGATGGTTCCCATCGCCCCCACCCCACTAACCACCACTGGGGCAGGAGTAAACCTAACACAAGCATAACATGTCAGTTTTCATATCAGTACATTCAGAAGATTCATGTTCAAGAATTTCAACTGAGCTTAGCTGAGAAAAAATCAAAACTCTCAGCAAGCAATGAAGTGCACCACATAAAATCTACATCCCCAACCTTAGGCACTGAAAACGTATTTCAGTTCTTTGAAATATCTCGTTCCTTAATCTGTGCATAGCATAATACCCCTTTGCACAGCTCTCAAATCCATCTTCTATATATATGAAGAAATTGAAAAAGAGGAAGTGAGGGACACTATTAAGCAGTTCATATCTGAATGCTGGGAGGAGAGGAGGGGAAGAGGGGGTGGGGTGCAGGGGGAATGATGGCCTTCTCTTATGAGGACCGCGACAAATCAGCGGCTGGCCAAAGAGTTATTATTATTATCCCCAACCCTCTAACTGCTTACATCACAAGTGTTGTCATTTATGTTAACTTTGAAAGTGACTAGGATTTGTTTTGTTCAATTAACCCTTTTACACAAAAGTGTTGTTTTATGAACTGCTCCCCAGAAAAAAAATTCTGAGTGTGAAAAATACTTATTTTAAACATAACTTGAATAGAAAATCTTGTCTTAATTTGACGACTTGTCACCTAATTTCAATGCAGCCTAGATGGTTCGTGATTACATTATTAATCGGGCATTGTTTTTAGATGCTGATTTTATTTTTAGTTACTATGAAAATTAAACACAATAACAATTAACCCTAGCAATAATACTCTTTTCAGATGAAAATTACTTTGTGAATTCTATGTGAATTCACCTAACTTCAAGGTAGGTCAACTGGGAATTTAAAATTACAGGGCGACACGATGTCGCTTTTTAGTGAAGTCAGAGTGAAGTTATGCAATCCAAGGCGACTTTTTCACCCCAGTCGCCTGGTCGGCTGGTCTCTGCTTTACCCAACGAATCGCCCACATCCGTCGCATCATATACAAATTCAGCAGCTGAAAAAATATTATTTTTCTCAAAATTTCAACAAAACCATATCATGTGACCCCTCTTTGGAACGAGCTCATCGAGCTCGTTCCAAAGAGGGGTCACATGATATGGTTTTGTTGAAATTTTTTGAAAAAATTTTAAAAAAGATATTTAAAATAATAAATTTTGAAATCGTCTGCATTGGGTAAAACGTTAAACATTTATCAAATTGAAACACTCCTCTTTCTACCCTCCACCCATTCAGTGTACTACCATATTCATCCATCATCACATATGCTGCATTTACATGCTCTTCTTTTTACATTTCGTTCTAAAATTAGGTATAATATTTTCTGTTTTTCTAGAAGAGAAGATGCATTACATTCTAATGCCATATAATTTGTGAGTATTCTCACTTGTCTGCACACAAACACTAGCAACTGACACATGTTTCAAGTAAGCTACTGCCTTGGCCTGGTAAATAACCATGCCAGGGTGTGTGTATTCATAAGCAGTGGGTGCTTCTGTAGGCATCAAAAATGGAGCATCTGCCTCAAGCAGAATCCTGTCAAGTGGTGTATTAATAGCAAGGTCACGGACATTCAGGACACCTTCCCTGCTACACCAAAGTACAGATTTGTGAAATAATTAAGGTACTGTTCACTACTAGCCCATCCACCAGTAAAACAGTGCACATGGATGGAGAAATTGTGAGGTAGAAACTGCTTCAATGTCGGAAGGGAATCTGCCTCAGAATTTCTACAGTGGTCGACAACATGTAGCTGCCTTTGTTGGGCTAGTCTACAATGAACACCAAATGAATGCTTCTGCTGAGCTGCAGAAGGATTGGTGTCCACGTGGTAGTAGTCAATGCCCACCTCCCCAACAGCTACAACCCTGGGATGATCTAGCAGACTTTCAACATGTGCAAGCAACTCCGCCTCACACAAGTTGGCAAACTTTGGGTGAATGCCAACTCTACCCCCATACTTGCACATGCTGAAGAATAGAAGGAAGGAGACCAAATTGCCATGGATGGACAAAATTGGAAACACAACCAACAAAATTCCTAGGCAGCAGAAAATCTGACAAGGATCTGATGCCGAACATTCAATAAATCCAGATGATAATATGAGTCCATTAAAGAAACAGAGTACGACAGGCGTTTATTATGACATCTTCTCGTGTTGCACTGACCATTCAAATATTGCCAACATATGCCAGGTAACTTGCAAGGATACATCATCTGGAAAAAGGATAAATTTGACTTTAGACTTTAATGACACATGAAATAAAGGAAAACTTTTGAACAAACGTGATGGAAAACAGTAAAGTACATGCACTCATGCAAAAAAAAAGAAGCCGCCCACATCCAACATAAGCCTTTTCAGTCATGTACTGAATCATTGTTGGCAAAGTGTCTGAACCACTTCATGACAGTGAAGGTCAGATAATTTAGAAATAAAAAAATTTAAAATACATTTGGCAGATTAATTCTAGATAAGAATCCAAATGCCCCACAGATACACCCATCTGAATTCACAGAAGTCTGAGAGTGACTAGCCTTTGTGAATTTAATGTTTGAAAATACATGTAAATACTCTTAGGTTCCAAATAACAGTACAGACCAGAATAATAGTACAGGGTGGAAAAATAGCCTGAATTTAATAACAGTACAGGCCGGAATAATAGTACAGGGTGGAAAAATAGCCTGAATTTAATAATAGTACAGGCCGGAATAATAGTACAGGGTGGAAAAATACCCTGAATTTAATAATAGTACAGGCCGGAATAATAGTACAGGGTGGAAAAATAGCCTGAATTTAATAATAGTACAGGCCGGAATAATACTACAGGAGGGGGTGTCTTTGAAGTGAGTCAGTTTATGCACAAGGTAAAATTCAAGTCTCAGACATCATTCCTTGGAAAGCTCTCCTGGAGAGCTTTCCAAGGAATGATGTCTGAGATTAGTTCAATCATATAGGGACTGGTATGTTTCTAATTTTAAATATTAATAGTTGGTGGTACTTTGTGGAATTTTGTTCCTTGATTACAACTGGGAATTTAATAATCATACAGATCGGAATAAGAATCATACAGGGTGGAAAGAGTCCTCAAAATTAATAATCATACATGTATAATTATTTGGCACCCAAGAGTAGCTAAACTTCTGATGTAAAATTATCCCACTTCATTTCTAATGAAAATTGTAAACTTATTGAAATGTGTCTGGAAAAATGGGACATAAAAATGACTGAAAAAACTTCTGTGTACCCACTTTTAACATTGTGTAATCATCATATTCACTTGTTGCATCAATTTATCCTGCAAATGACAAAAGTTGTAAAGAATTTGTCAAACGGTAATCTTTTCTCTCAAAATCATATGGATGGGTGTAGGTGATTTGTAAATTGTAACAAATTAACCACTGTTTGTTCGTGATTAAAATACGTATTAAATTTACCCAATACTTTATGGCCATTTACAGCAATGAACTTCAAAGCTTATCTGATGAAAATTCAATACAACTGGATGATATATTGATATTTTTAGCATTTTGATCGGAGTCACCTTTGCCCCTGAAAAATTCAGTTAATAGACGTACTCAATTAACAGGAATTTGACATAATTTCTAGTGTTAACAAGAGCTCACGTATCGCTGAAGCAATACAATGCCCCTACCGGACTAATGAGCATTAATAATTATACAAATGTTATAAACTAGATGTGATCAGCATGAATCTTAAACATTATCTATATCTCATCATTCTAAAATCAAATACCAAAAATCAAATTATTAAGTGGAACCATTTCCAAAAGAAGTAAGGAGAAGTTGAGAACTGATATTTTGGCGCTTTTCCATATTTCTAAGGGACATAACTCACACAAGAACAATGCAATCAGCATGAAACTCAAACTTGATCTGTAAGTCATTGTTCTATAGTAGGTTACCAAAAATGAAATCATTTGGTTGAAGCATTTCCAAAAAAAGTCCGGAAACAAAAGTGTGACTGACAGACTGACGGATGGACAGAGTGCAATGAAACTTGATCTGTGAGTCATCGTTCTATAGTAGGTTACCAAAAATGAAATCATTCCGTTGAAGCGTTTCCCAAAAAAGTGATATTTTGGCACTTTTCCATATTTCCAAGGGCCATAACTCACACAAGAATAATGCAATCAGCATGAAACTCAAACTTGATCTGTAAATCATCATTCTATAGTAGGTTACCAAAAATGAAATCATTCTGTTGAAGCGTTTCCAAAAAAAGTCCGGAAAACTGATATTTTGGCACTTTTCCATATTTCCAAGGGCCATAACTCACACAAGAATAATGCAATCGGCATGAAACTCAAACTTGATCTGTAAGTCATTGTTCTATAGTAGGTTACCAAAAATTAAATCATTCGGTTGAAGCATTTCCAAAAAAAAGTCCAGGAAAACTAAAGTGTGACTGACAGACTGACTGACTGACTGACGGATGGACAGAGTGCAAACCTATAGTCTCCTTTGGCGTTGCTGGTAGGGGACTAATAAATGAGGATTTAATATATAAACGCTGATTTGACATAAGCTCTTTCAAACAAGATTTATAAAATTAAATGCCTACATTTGTAAAAGGCCATTATTGGATGTTCCAAGAATAAATGGATCTAAAAACATGTACATTAAGTGATTGTTTAAGTAATTAATTGACATATTGAAAGAATTTTTAAAAGGTGGTTCCTCTATTACCTATATGCAATTAACAGGCCAAATTTGCACTGAAGGTATGGTAAATGCTTTGGTGATTGGAAATTAAATTCCATTAACACTTTACCCAATGAATCGCCCGCATCCACCTGCGTAATATGCAAATTCAGCAGCTAAAAAAATATTATTTTTCGAAAAAATTTCAACAAAACCATATCATGTGACCCCTCTTTGGAACGAGCTCGTTGAGCTCGTTCCAAAGAGGGGTCACATGATATGGTTTTGTAGAACTTTTTGGAAAAAAATTAAAAAATGATATTTAAAATAATAAATTTGGAAATCGTCTGCGTTGGGTAAAGGGTTAACAGGTTTATTCAATTAAGACATATGCAATTAAATGGAAGCCATTGTATCTGAATCAAGTATGGTAGGGTGTTTATTTCCCAATCATTCATGTCTCATACACTTTTCCTTGATACAGAAGGAAATATTGATATTTATATGCTTGGTACAACTGTACAACATCCAAGTGCTGATTGATGATTACACATTGTTGTTGAAAAAAAAAATAATGTAAAAATGTAGAAAAAAAATCAAAGAAAAAAATAAAATAGTATAAATAAATAGGCTCTGAAAATTAATTCCTTTCATATAACTATCATGGACATGATTGTGGTCTGATGGAGTTCTTCCCCTGTACAGTTTTTTAAAAGCATCTGCAAAATTGTCAGCTCATGAACAACCAGGTAGAACTATGCGGTCCATGTGCTGTAAGTTCAATAATGATTGTTTTGTTTTAGGAAATTCAATATAATTGTCATGCAGAAATATTTTTTAATAAGTGATTTAGTATAAGCCAACCCTCCCTTTACTACAACATTCTTGACTAGTCCTGTACCATTGTCTGAGCATGTGTGTGACACTGCATGTTTGTGTTGGGGAGGGGAGAGGGACCTTATTCTTTTTATCACGTACTAGACTTAGCCTTGCCAACTTTAACCCTTTACCAAACGCAGACGATTTCAAAATTTATTATTTTAAAAAACATTTTTTTAAATTTTTTCAAAACATTTCAATAAAACTTTATTTACAACCTCGATGAGCTCGTTCCAAAGAGGGGTCACATGATAATGTTTTGTTGAATTCTTTTGAAAAATAATATTTTTCAGCTGCTGAATTTGCATATTATGCGGGCGGATGTGGGCGATTCGTTGGGTAAAGGGTTAAAGCTTAAAAACCCATGTAAAAAGGAAGAATCATTTTTAAAACTTCAGATGTTATATATAACAGGCAGATGATGCTTGTTCCAACCAAGGGTCATGAGATGGTAATGTTTTTGATTTTCTTATAATTTACCATTTTTACTGTGTTGGGTACAGGGTTTGCACATGCAACATTACATATTGCCTTGAGTGGAACAAGGAAAAAATGCCCAATGGATGCCTAAACTACATAATTTCCTTGTGCCTGACTATTGCCAATTATTTTTGTCTTCCATAGGTTGTCCAATAGACTATATATTCTGTAAATAAAATAAATCTGCTACAACCTACTAGGAAAATTTTCCGACAATACACCCCCACCATCATGATGGCCCTATCTCTTGTGGGCTGTCTATACCATATGTCCACTGAAATAATACTGAACAGTGCACCCTCCCATGTTATCCAAAGTCAATCTGAAGTATGAAGGAATCAATTAAGTCAGAAAAATACACAAATGAAAAGAAAGCACTGCAGTTGGGTACAACATAAGCTGAAGGTTATATTTTGACGCTTTGAAATTTTGACTAGTTCTTCATACCTGTACCACAGTACCACTAGTAAGCAATTTATATAAGTCTTTGTCAGGATGCTGTTGACTTCTCTTAACTCGTTAATTACAGAGTAATTGATTTTCAGCAAATCTGCATTCCCACTTCACCTTAACACTTGAAGGTGACATTACAATTATTTTCAAGAAAAACCCTAATTTTTCTCACCCTAGCAAACCATGGCTTAGGCTTATGACCCCTCATCGGAACAAACTTTGTTCCAAAGAAGGGGCATAAGCTATGCTTTGGAAGAGTTTTTTTTTAAAACAACAAAATTGGAAAGATGATGTTGCATACCAAATATCTAACTAATGCACCCTCAAAAGCTATGAATGACATTTCTTCTTCAGTTAATGGACCAGAGTGATTAGATTGTCAGTCACAGTATTCTTGATCGGTTGCCCTCTTTTATCCTTGTTGACAATGCAGACAAGATACCTATTACACAATTAATCACATATTTTATTTACTGGCAAGCCAAGTGTGGATCTGCTATCAGCTGGCTCATTAGTTCTGGAGATTTAAGCTTTCAAGAAAGTCAGTATATGAGGATGTCTAACAGCTTGGAAGCCAAGTACATCTTGAATATGTGGTGAGAGGATTATCAATGAAAAAGACTTGCAGAGTAAAGAAATTATCTCTGTCATAAAACAACAGGAATGCAATGTTTCAACTATGGGCCTTTGGGTCCAACTTACAGGTCCAATGACAGAAACACTCAGTGCTGGAAATAAACAAAATTGATGGGTGCAGTTTTAAGCACCCGTGAATTCAGTCACGGGCATAAATTGAACCCGCAAAATATTAGTATATGAATTTTCAAGGGAATAATGTCACCAAACACCAGAAACCTTAACCCTCTGAACTCTGGTAGTACAATGTATCTTCCATGCCAGTTCAATGGCAGCAATTAGAAGAGTCCATATTCATTATTTCAGGTAGACCAATCAATATTTTCAACGTGCAGCCCCAAGGCTGCACGTTGAAAATATTGATTGCTCTACCCCACACATTTACTAAACAGCCATCCTATTTAATGACGTTATGACGTATCATGATCCTGGCCAGAAAAGCGGCCGATCGGGTTCAAGGGGCTAAATTTATAAGGAACTGCCGAAATATGACAGTAACTTGCCACTGGTTGCACAGCACTGCTTTCTTAAAACAACACACATTTATATGCCCTCACAGTATATTAGTGCTCCACAATATTTTTCAATGAGTGTTCTTTTTTAGCTCCCGTAAAATAGAAAACACAGGAGCTGACGGGAGCAATTGCACTCGCACCCGTCTCATTTCCAGGACTGAAACAGTACTTGCTCAACTTGTGCAGAATGCTTTAATGTCTAGACCAAAACTAAGTCTTTACTTTATAGGTCTCATAGTGATAATGCACTATCCATATTCTCCAATTTAGGGGTATTGCATGGTCAGAAATATAACCTACAGGTTACCTGCCCTAACCAGATATGAACCAAAACATGCAGGAGACAATTTGTCAGAAACATCAGACTGACTCAGTGCTATTACTTGTCATTAACCCTTTACCTAACGAATTGTCTGCATCCGCCCGTGTAATATGCAAATTGAGCAGTTGAGAAAATTAAATTTTTCCAAAAATTTCAACAAAACCATATCATGTGACCCCTCATTGGAACGAGCTCATTGAGCTCGTTCCAATGAGGGGTCACATGATATGGTTTTGTTGAAATTTTTGGAAAAATTTCAAAACATTATATTTAAAATTATAAATTTTGATATCGTCTGCGTTGGGTAAAGGGTTAACCCTTTACCCAACATAACGACCAAAACCGGTCAGCGCTATTCACAAAATTCACCATTCAATTTTTTTTACGTTTTCATTTTTTGTCACAAAAACAAAAGCTTATGACCCCTCACTGGAACAAGCTTGTTCCAATGAGGGACCATAAGCTATGTTTTTGTGACAAAAAATCAAAACAATTAGTGCTTCAAGAATTTTATTTCTAAATGTCGTCCGCTTTTCATGTTAGGTAAAGGGTTAAAAATGAAGAGGGAAAAATGAGAATAACCAAAAGGAACCAAAGTTTTGATGAACGAAAAAGATATATATAAATAATATTGACCAACGCCACTGAGTCAGGGATTAGATTTGTTTAATTGTATAAGCTCTGAGATAGCCTTGGCTGCATGGATTTACATTACATGTACATGACATGTAACGTGAGGCTACAGATTAACAAAAAAAATATACGTTCAAGAACACTCGTCAAGCAGAATGTTTTTTGTCTTTCATCAAACAGATGTAGGAAAAGTTATTTGTAATGTGATTTTATTAATATACCATCTCCCAAAAATTCAACAGTTCAGACATTTTTTTTTCAACTGTTCTCCATCAAAATTTGCTGGAACAGATGATATTCTTTGGCTATGCATTCAGTTTTCTTTTTATTATAGTTCATTGGGTGTGCCCATAACCCATTAGCTGACATTGCTAACTAATAATAAAAAAAAACTAATACCCACAAGTTTTCGACCTAAAACCCTCCAAAATTCTTTCGTTTTTATGTTTTCAAATAAAGCGATCGTCCCCTGACTGGATCAAGTTCAATGAGCTGTTCCAAAGAGGGGAAATAAGCTTATGTTTGAAAGCAAAAAACAAAACGAATTCCCAAAAAAGTTTAAAATAGCAAAATATTTCCGGTATTTAACATTTAATAGGTGTCATTATTGTGACCAGTCACTGAAATGGTCTCCGGTACTACAGAGTTATAAGTGAACTGGACCTTTGAAGCTTTTTAAGATTATTTTGTCATAAACCATGAATAATTCGTCGCCTGGGTGCTAGAATGTTCTATGTCCCATAGGGGACATAGAACATTCTAGCACTCAGGCGATGAATTGTTGAGAGGAAACAAACCATGCCCCACCGCTACCCATCCCCATCTTTAATCCACATACTCAAAGAAACAAATAGCTCCACATTGAAGAGTAGAGGGTTTGTTGTAGAATGTGATATATCATGTACTTGACTGGTTGCTAAGTACCTTTGCTGGAAACCATGTTATTTCTAACTCACCCTCCGCTCTGCATTTATGTTTGATTTGTTTGCCCACCAATGCTTCTGGGGAGTTTACAAACAACAGTAACTTTTCAATTTATGCAGCAATGGCCCTTTTTTCTCTGGCAGCTTTAGGTTTTGAAAAAATGTTTTGTTTTTCCTCCAAAAATATAGGGTTTCGATCAGATGGATCTCTTATTTTTATTTTTGATGTTTTATCAGAATTATCCAAATTGTCTTGCAGATTCATTTGAATTACAGTCTTTAATTGTCTGTTAACTGCTCATTTGTATACATAATTCCTTTTCTGTTAACTGTTTTTGACTGAAAGAAAAGGGAACTATCACCTTTGGAATGGAGAACCTGATGCCTAAAATTCAGTTGGGTAACTAAAGCTTGGTGCTTTTCTGCATCTGATAGTTTATGTAATTTAGAATCAGCTTCCTCTCCTGTCAACCAGACACCATCAATCTTACAAATATCATTAGTGAGCTCAAGTTTTTTTGCATAGGCTTTAACAATTTACCTAACATGAAAAGCAGACGACACTTGCAAGAAAAATTCTTGAATAACCAATTTTTTGTCTCCAAAACATAGGTTATGACCCCTCATTGGAACGAGGGGTCATAACTTATGTTTTTGAGGAAAAAAATGAAAAAATAATGAAAATTAATTGCCGATTTTTGAGAATAGCACTGGCCAGTTTTGGTGATACGTAGGGTTAACTTGGGTAAAGGGTTAACATCATTTTGTTCCTTCTTCTGTTGTTTCAAGAGCAGATTATCAAGCTTCTGCTTTCGAATTTTCTCTTTCCGTGAAAGGAATTTTTCACGAGCTGTAGATGCATTTTTGCAGGCTTCATTCATAAGTTTGGCCCGTGTATCTGGACTCTGACTGTTCAACCAACTTAACATTTTGATGTTCATCCAGAGAGTCAAAGTTTCATATAAAACAACAGTACCAGCTGGCTTCATTCTTACTAGAAGATCCAGTATGGCAAAATCACGCTCAGAAGCAAGATTTGTCATTGGAACATTGCTTGCTTTCTTTATTGCTAAGTTTGGGTGATGGGTTCCAAAATTTACCCTCAGGTAGCTGATCACAAGCCTGTCTCTCAAGTAAAATCAGCAATCCATGCATCATTTATTCCAAAGCTCGTTGGGTCAAGCTATCCAGCTCCAATTCATTATATTTATTTGTATTTATTGGTTTTTAAGGTCATATACTTATGCACAATGGCTAATCATGACCGTGACAGTTTTTACAGGTGGAGGAAGCCAGAGTACCTGGAGAGAACCACCGAGCAACGACGAGCAGCTGCCAGCTCCCCAACATCATAACTCCACACTGCAGCACAGACAGGGTTAGATTGGTTAAAGACATGCGTACCATCGACGTGCAGTACGCCTTAGTACACGCCGTCATCGTGCCCCCATGTGGGCAAACGGGGTTAAGTGGCTTGCCCAAGGACACAAGCATGAGTCCTAATTGATCGCACAGACGGTCACCCATCCAATGATTAACCGGGCTCGACGTTGCTTAACTTCGGTGATCTGATGAGAACCGGTTACTGCAATGTCACCACGCCCCCTACTCCAATTCATTTGTTTCACAGAAAAGTGAATCAAATAGATCATCTCTGTGAATGCCCAAATCGTCATCTGAAAACAGCTGATCACCATTCAAAATTGGAGCTGCATCATTAGACCAGGCTTCAAATTTCTTTTGCATTTGAAGCAAATGAGAGTTAGCATTAACTGGTAGAGTGCTGGAAGCCCATATTTGGGCTTTATTCTGAAGTGCAGGTGCCGCAACTTGATGCCTTCATATTCTGTGGATATGCTTCATATTAGTTTGGAATTAAAATTATTTGGACTGTGAGGGTTTGCCTTATTACAATTTATGGGAGAGTGCCAAGTGGCACTCTCCCATAACTTGTAACAAGACAAAGAGATGTGGACAAATTTGGATGATCAAAAATAATTTAGCACTCTACCAGTTAAGAATGCTTCCTCGTTTCTCGATCATACGCCAGTATGGTCCTGTGACAATTTTGTCAATAATTCCCAATGCTCGGATTCCTGCAATATTTACTTTGTTTTCAATGTCATCTAAAACTGCCATTAGTAATTTATTGGGCTGGTACCAAGATTCAAGAAAGACCTTTATTTCTTTTTGGCAGGGCTTATATTTCGACGTGAATCCGAGAATCGATTCGCACAAAGATTCGCGCAATAAAACCAACGCGAATCCATGTAGATTCTCGCTGCACCTCTGCTAGGATTCGCGTGAAAAGAATTGACTCAATTTAACCCTTTATCTAACACAGCGGCAACAAATTAACCAATAGAAGGCTAACATGACCTGAAATATCCTGACACTTTGTCAGTAAAATTGCACAAATATGGCTGTCATTGGAACCGGCTCATTGAGCCGGTTCCAACGACAGCCATATTTGTAAGATTTTATTGGTAAATATTGTTCATTTAATTATTTTATCATTTATTTATTATTTATTGTTTAAAAATTATCAAAATTAGTTTTAAAAATTAAAAAGGTGTGTTGGGTAAAAGGTTAGCATGTGTTATCAGTATACAACAGTGGTTGAACCATGGTGGCGTCATGGGATCCTGGGACACTCATAGTTGGTATGGATTCTCGCAACTATTTTCACGAGAATCCAAATGGATTCTCACAAATTTAGACGAAATATAAGCCCTGTTTTGGGTGATGGTATACTGCAGCAGCATCATAAAACAATACATTAAATCTATTGCCACGATATGAAATCAGTTTTGATTTAGATTTCAGAGAGGTAAAATAGGACTAAAATAAGGGGCAACGCCAGCCTAGTCACTTCCACGAGGATGGAAAGCTTTAACAACTGTTCTTACAAGTCTTGCTGTCCCTGATTCAGTGGTCTGAATTACAGAACTAGATTTACTGTACTCTGTGCATCAATGGCAATATTTTCAAAAATAGTTGGAGTCTTATCTGCTTCTGTTGCAAAATTTACCAACAGATTGAATTTGTAGGGCTGAAACGGTTGGCTCATTTTTCTAACCGACTAACCGAGAGCTATAACCGGATATTATCCGTGGTCATTATTTCACCGAATATGGAATCAAAACTATAGGAATTAGAAAGCAGTATTCTCAAACTATTCCGAAGTGTGTGTACAAACGAACGTTGTCGAGTACTCGACAACGTTCGTTTGTATACACACTACGGAATAGTTTCTGCGATTACTCATTACTCACGGAAAGTGCTGATCATTAACGGAGTCTTGAACGCCAAAGTCGATTATTTCTCAATATTTACAACACGGCTTCGATGTATAATCTATCACAAAGGAGAAGCTGCAGATTTACTACGTTTTAAACGTAGAATGACGATCACTATCGATATTTCAGATAACTGGTTGACGGTTTTTCTAATCCGTTAGGTAGCTAACTGGTTTCAAACCGATTATCCGGTTAACCATTTCAGTACTAGTAATTTGCAGAAAAAATTACCCATTTCAAAAATTTCTGACTGAACATAACTGTCAGAGTATTCCACACATCTATAACTTTGGGTAAAAAACCTTCTCTAAGGAAATTCAATTGTTTGTTAAAACAGGGATTTACTGCCCCCTGTATGTAATGGTATTTTTAATAGATGCTACTATTTCTGCAGCCCGTCTTTCTGATTCAGCATGGGGAGATGTTGTCAAGTCACCAAGTTCTGAAACTAGATCTTTAAAACATACCAAAATATGCTATCTGCAAATCCCATTCTCATGTAGCCCAAGAGACATGGTTGTGCCATCAAGAAGAGTGATTTGATAATTTTGATAATGTTTGTGAGATTTGCTTGTGCCATCTGTGTGCAAACATACACCTGAATTGGATTTAGGGTTTTGTAAATGTAACATTGATTTGTGCAATTAATAACGAATTAATTATTGGTGTTTAAGGTCACATACTTATGCACAATGGCTAATCATGACCATGACAGTTTTACGGGTGGAGGAAGCCTGAGTACCCAGAGAGAACCACCGAGCAACGACAAGCAGCTGCCAGCTCCCCAACATCGCAACTCCGCGCAGCAGCACAGGCAGGGTTAGATTGGTTGAAGACATGCGCACCATCGACATGCAGTACATCTTAGTACACGGCGTCATCGTGTCCCCATGTGGACAATCGGGGTTAAGTGCCTTGCCCAAGGACACAATGCAGGAGTCCGAGCCGATCTCTCTGACGGTCACCCATCAGAGAACTAACCGGGCTCGATGTTGCTTAACTTCGGTGATCTGATGAGAATCAGTTACCGCAACTCTACCGTGCCCCCGATTGTGCAATTTGTAACTTTGCCAAACAATTAGCCTCATATATAAATCTGGATTCTGAAGCATTACAAGCTGCGGTTGTTGATGAGACAATTTTGACAACACAACTCGGATGACCTCATTGATTTTACTTATGCTAATATTGAGGGCCAATAGTTCCATCACGACCTCTCTGATCTCGTCAGTATACCACCCATCTTGACATGTCATTATAATGGGATTCTCAAGTAATTCCACAACCTGTTCTAAATCTGAGTTATCTTTTCTGAGCTCTTTAATTTGATCTTTTAAAACTTCATTTTCAACAGCACATAACCCTGTTGCACTCTCAGTGCACTTTGATGTTGATGTCATAGATTTTGTTTTGAAATAATTTAATGATTTTTTCAGTGTTCTTTTCTGAGTTAATTCCACATTTAAAATTGAATTTTTTTCTGCCAAAAGTGACTCAAGCTCTGAGACATTTATTTTTGCTTTTTCAAGGTCATGCATGATTTTTCGCTTATCAGCCAAAACAGTTTGGAAATCAGTCCTTTTCTCGAGTAGTTTTGAGACACATCTCTGAATTTTTCGGGATAAATTTTTATTTTCCTCTCTGCAGATAGCTTGTCTACATTTAAGATCAGAGAGATTTTTTCCTACAATTGTAAGCTCCTTGGAGCGATTATCATAATTAGTTTGAAGATCCCGTGAATCACTACACAGTGCCTCAACATCTCTTTCTGGCCAAGCCAGAAAATAAGCAGACTGTCATCTTCAAAATGAGGTTCCCAGAGGGTGAATTTAGTGATGCTACCCTGCACAGCAGGGTAGCATCACTAAATTTACCCTCTGTGAATCTCAATCTGAATCAGGGTCTCAAAACTAAACAGAAAAAGGTACCCAGAGGATAAATTGGCAAACTGTATGTGATAGCATCATCAAATTCACCCTCAGGGGACCTCATTCTGCAAATGTCAGAGTCAGTCAGCCTGCTTATTTTCAGGCCTGTTTCTTGCAACATTCCTCTATCTTAGAACTCAAGTTCTGATTTACAATATTCAAGTTCTCATGAGTTTTCTCGTAATCAGTTTGCAATTTTGAAAATTTCTGACAACTGTCCTCTTTTAAATCTAATTTTCTTGTTAAATCTATTTTTTTATTTTTATTTTCAATAACTTCTTGGGTTATGCTTGTGAAATCATTATCAGTACTGATCTCACTCGAACTTGCAGAATTTACACACCTCAGAGGGCAATCAAAAATTTGATCCAAAAATATTTCAAGTTTTTCGAACTGTTTGTTTTTAGTTAAATACCCTGCTCTATCAAAAACACGCTTCGTTCTTAAATGGAGAGTTTTGTTGTCAACTTTGACATCAAGATCTGGAAATTTAACCAAATATGCAAAAAACTATCTTTCATACATTTTTTCACATTTTCAATAAAATGTTCATTTACTTGCCTGTTAGAAATCATACGTAATAATTTGTGCTAACTGTTTGATGTGGACAAAAGTAAGAGAAAAAACAACTACTGCGACACTAATGCTAATCTTTTGGATTTGTAATTGTGGAGATCAGAACAACGAATGATCGTGTACAGTTTCAACCCATGAAATTTTTGATTAAACAATTTACCAAAATTGAATTCAACCCCAAATTCTGCACCTGTGTGAAACAAAAAAAATAATAATTTGGTATCGAAAAACTTTTCAAAGAGGTGCAAAAAACAACAACAGATACATGTTTGCAAACTTTTGTTCTCTCCCCACCCCCTCCTACAACAGAAGTGAAATGTCTCATTATATTTGAAATTATAAATACCCCCTACCCCCAACAAGAAATCTAAAAATAGATGCCAGGTTTAGAGCATACTTGGGTCATTACATCCCCCCAAACACACCCCTCTCCTCCATCCTCTTTAAACAGTGAATGTCCCTATCTCTCTGTAGACAAAATTCCCATCCCAAAATATAAAAACAAGCCAAGACCCATACCGGGTCTGGACCTGCGTCGCTGCATGCAATTGAATCGGCAAACAGGAAGTGGCTGCACGGCAGATCTGAAAATTGCATACACGATACAACTGATCATTATCAGGCTCCAGATGAAATATAAAATCAATCCCTTGAATAGAAGCTGAGAAAAGTTTGACGAAAAATTTCAATGTTGAGTGGGTACAGTAAAATTTCAAAGTATCAGCAAACAGGAAGTGGCTGCATGGCAGATCTGAAACTTGCTTACACGATACAACTCATCATTATGAAGCAGCAGACCAAATATAAAATCATTCCCTTTCATAGAAGCCAAGAAAACCTTGACGGAAAAAGTGTTTTGGACGGACTGATTCGGATGGACTGACAGACTGACGGACGGAGTCGAGCGGTTACTAGACCTGCTCTGCCGCTGGCGATGCAGGTAACAAGAAAAAGAGGAAACAATTAAAAATTTACCCCAATTTATGTTTCGTCTTAATCATTACCCCAGTGTGCTGTGGCTCACTCAGTTGGTAGATAGGCAGGCTGCAAGCCAAGAGGTCCTCGGTTCGAATCCCACCTGCATTGTGTCCTTGGGCAAGACACTTCACCCCCATTGCCCAGGGAGGTAGCCACTAAGTTCTTATCGCTGAACTACTAGTGCATACAGAATAGGATGTGCAGCATCATCCCAGCCACGTACCCGTGAGATGGGGCGAATACAAGAGAGAGCAATTCCACCTCTTGTTGGGGGTGCTCACCAGGAAACATTTTGAAATTTGGGACAGAAAAGGCAATTTCCTGGAGTCTGTTTGTGTCCATAATTTATAAGTTGTGAAAGGCATCAATAATTATGCCTTATGCCACATCACCTGGGGTGGGGATGGGGGGATGACTGCAATTTGGGGGTATGTACCCCCCCCCCCCTACGTTACTGTCTTTAGGTGTATGTTGGTGCCAACTTGGCAGTCCATTAGCTGGAATTTGCTATTGCTCCATTCTTTTGGTCATAAACACAGATAAAAAAAATTATATTTGTCAACTGAAATTGACCCAATCGTGGTGGTTTGGGGTTTTTTTTGTTGCAAGTCCACTCTCAGGATTTTCACTTTTATTGTGTCCAAATTAAGGATTAAAATTTAGGATATGCAGATTGAAAGACTTGAAAACAGAAGAATGATAATACATGAATGTTGGAAAACATCTAATCAACAAAGAAACAAACAATTTGACACAAAAACATTTAATGTTCAATTTGTTGACTTGTTGGCCCACACATTTTTATTGACTGTATTCATCCAAACTCATCAAGTTTTGTGGGTAGAGCTGAAACGGTTAAAGGTTTTTCTTGACTGATTAATCACATGGATTAACCTTGGTTAACCGATTAATCACTTACCCTAATGGGTAGCTGAATAATTACTGTACTGTTGATGATTTAAAGCATATTAATTCTTTACCCAACATGACGGAAAAACCGGCCAGCGCTATATACAAAAGTCTCCATTCAAATTTTATTATGTTTTCAATTTTTGTCCCAAAAACATAGCTTATGACCTCTCATTGGGATGAGCTTGTTGAGCTCGTCCCAGTGTCGGGTCATAAGCTATGTTTTTCAGACAAAGTTTGGAATTTTTTAGTAATTTAAGAATTTCTTCTGCAAGTATCGTCTTTCAATCGCATAAGGTAATGGGTTAAGAATGACCATTTCCAGTTACTGATACATACACGTGAACAAGTATGCAGCATTAAGATCGTAACTTACATGCTTTACTCTGCCTCATATAAATGATGTGAGTCAGTGTGACAACGTGAGCTTGTTTTGGAACAAGTTTGTTCCTTTGTCAACCTATATAATACAATAGTTCAAAAGTAATGGTTCATCGAACAATTATTTTTCTGACTGATCAAGACATTGATCATTGGTTAATTGATTAATTGGTTAATCATTTCAGGTCTATTTGTGGGTATATCTGCTACAACCACAAGCGTTCGAATTAAAAATGTGATACATGTAGCTTATCTGTTGTCATGCTGTGATGAATTAAGAAAAAAAATAATAGAAAAAAAACAAAACATTTTTTGTTATATTTACCCTTTACCTAACATAACGGCCAAAACCGGCCAGCGCTATTCTAAAAAATCGCCTATTAATTTTCATTATTTTTTTCATTTTTTGTCTCAAAAACATAGGTTATGACCCTTGTTGGAACGAGCTCGTCGAGCTCGTTCCAACGAGGGGTCATAACCTATGTTTTTGAGACAAAAAATGAAAAAAATTAGTTATTCAAGAATTATTTTTGCAAGTGTCGTCTGCTTTTCAGGTTAGGAAAAGGGTTAATAAGTGAGATCAATTATTTTCTATGGGCGTATGGCAATGTTTGCAGGCCAGTGACAGTGAACTGGGCAAATGAAATAATCAGGTATATATATATTACAGGGAGAGGGAACGAGACAATTCTGAATTCTCTTTTTTTTAGGGGGGGAGGGTAGTGGGGGGGGGGGGTGGGGGGTTAAGGTACCCCTGCAATTCTAAAAGATCTTTCAGTTCCAGTACTCCACCTAGTAAATAGCAGCATATCAAAATAATCAAAATTTTAGTTGCCCTAGGCTCACCCCATGCACATGTATTTAATTATGTCGTCAGTTGTGATTAATTATGAAATTCGCGATTTTTTTATTTTGAAATTAGAAGGAAGGGCTGTCGTTGTGATGTGGGCGTACAATTCTAGTGGGTTTACCCCTTCCCCACCACACACACCCACCCTCACATGGTGTGAACAACTGAAAAAACTTTGAGGAAAACTGATTTGTGTGATTAGATTTTTAAATTTTTTGACTTGACAATTTCGAAGAGATTGATGGAATTTTCCATCTTATATTATTATATTTTTAAAGCTCCTGCTGTAAAATGAATATTAATGAATTGTGTTATGAGTATCTAACTAATTAATTAATTTAAATGCTTTGAAAAATAACGTAATATGATTTTGAAAGCCATCAAAATACATTGCATTTTGCGATTTACTTCCGTAAACAAGCCGATGTCGATGACGTCTCACGGCATGTAAATTTGAATTGTCGCATGACGCGAAAGTCGGTCAATCCAAATATAGCAGTCATTTTTGAGGGAAGTTCTGCTGGAGGTGCCTGGGTGTATCGTAATAAAACCAAAAAAATCTGAAAGAGCACATTCGGAATATTAATGCCAGGTGCCGTACTTTTTTATAAATAAAATATTTCGATGGGAAAAAATTCTCTTAAACCTTCAGTGGATCGAAAAAATGGGAAAAAAATCACGATTCAAAAAGTACGTCCTACCAGAATGAAGAGTAAAGTTCCAAGAACCCTGTTTTGCGCCTTATTTTCATGTATATGACATAATCTCCAGTGGAAATCATCAATAAGTTTGAGGGGGGGTACATTAGTTGTTTACAAAAAATGCAGGTTAGAAATGAAAACTTTGCCTGAAGAGCAGTTTCTTGCATTAAACTGTCTCGGGTTAAAAAATTAAGAAAACTCGGTAATCCTTTACAATAGTGAGTTTCCATTTTTTTGGCGAAATTAGGCAATTTTTTCTCTCTTCTTTTGGGTTTTTTTCCATTTTAAAACACTTTTCCAACAAATTAATAGAAAAATATTTGATTCCGGGGCAAGAAATTTAATAAAAAATGCATTTTAATAACACACTGAGTGTAGCGATTTCGAATGGAGTCGTCAGCTCAATTTTGTTTCAGCAACAGCGCCATCTATGTGTCTTCTTCAAAGCGAGGGAGGCATCAATGTACGTGCAACAAGATTTGAGGCAACATCAAAATAGGGTCAGTAGCAGCGGGGCCAGGGTTAGGATACCCTAACCTGGCCCCAGCTATGACTGGCCCTAATGATTTAGGGTACCCTAACCCTGGCCCTAGCTACTACTGACACTTGTGATACTAGATTGATATAAAAGTCATTCACTAATTTTCTAATTTTCACTTGCCTTAAAAACAAATCTTTCACTGATTTCTTCCGTATTCCACCGAGGGTGTATATTACACTTTCATACGAGCACACCCACTTACTCCGGACTAGTGAAAAAGAACAAGCCAACCGCAATGGCGACTTCGAGTCGACTGATTTTCAATGGTGCAATAAAATAGTGTAATTCTTAATAAAATATGAATATTTTCATCAAAAAAGTATTCGCTTTTGTTGGAAAAGTGTTTTAAAACAGAAAAAACCAAAAAGAAGCGAGAAAAAATTGCCTAATTTTGCAAAAAGACACAAAACCTGCTATTGTAAAGGATTACCTTAAACTAACCCAACTTTCACTAGGTACGTTTGTTAAGTGATATTTTTTTTTATGATATTTGGATCTTTACATGCAACTAAAAATTATATTATTGATTTTACAACAGGTTGAAGTTGAAAAATGGAGATTTTTCTCTTTGACGTCACGCGACAGAACACTCAAGTAATATTCCTCGTCTTGTTTTCTTTTATATGCAAACTGTAGATGTATGTGATCAAGCCCTATTAATAGTATTATTATAACTCTCTCTCCTTTTGTTATGTTACTTATGCTTTTCCTTTGAGAAATAAAATAACAGTGAGTAACGCAATACAATTTACAAATGTATGTTATTTACTAAAAGTTCAACTAGGTCGAATTCACCAACAGTGGGTCGAATTCACCAACAGTGGGTCGAAATCACTAATTCGTAATTGTGGGTCGAATCACTTTGGGTCGATTTCACCAAAACTGGGTCGAAATCACCAAAATGGGTCGAAATCACCTGGGCTGAAATGGTAGTGGGCCGAATCACCAGGTACCACTACCAGTACCACCATTACACAACTGTACAGAAAAAGGAAGCCACATTTCGTTCCTGTACATTCTTTTCATTTCGATTTCTGAAATTGGGTCACTCTTTTTCGTATAACACAACCACATATTGTACAAAGACCGACTTTTCTGTCGAACGCCGGTGCTGTCCGAATCAAGTTTCGTTCCGAGCAGACTCCATTTTTGTTTTGGTTTCTCGGTCACATAACAGGGGACGTAATCAACTACGGATTATGGACGATTCGGACCATGTACGATTCGGACCAGATTTTTTTTGGACGATTCGGACCAGATCTATGGACGATTCGGACCAGATTTCTGGACGATTCGGACCAGATTTCTGGACGATTCGGACCATGCTTCTTTATTTACCAACAATGCTCTCTATAAACACACTTTGTGTGGCTTGATCTCATTGCATTCATTCGTTTATACATGCCGAAAATGGTCTTATAAAAGACTGGATTCGACTGACCTCAGCATTAAAACTCTTACTGGCCAAAAGAGCAAAAGTGTCAATAATAATGCGCTGAAGACTAGTGACGGAACTATGTCCATGGACGACAAGGCAAAGGCCAGCGCTTTTGCCGAACTTCTAAAGAAAGCGCACCGTCCACAAGAAGGGAACAGATATGACAACGATTTTAAGGTAAAAGTAAATAAATTTGTCCAAGATAACAACTCAATTTTCAATGAAGCGAACTTCGACCAAAGGCATAAAGACGGGGACGACCATGAATTAACCGAACCAATAAGCGTAGAAGAGGTCATGGGTATAATCAGAAAATGCAAGTCATCTTCGTCCCCAGGAGAAGACGAAGTCTCTTACAAAAATATGAAACAGTGCCCCAACATCTTCTACTGCAGACTTACCAAACTCCTGCTTTTGATTAGAATAAAAGTATGTTTAATCTTCTTTGGCATTAGTTGTTGCTTTTTTTATTGCTCACCTCGAATCGGTCAACCGTCTCATAATTTGGTCCAAATGGCTTGGAAACATGCTCCAAACCTCCCCAAAACTTGATCCCAACCGCCAAAGAACTATGTCCGAATCGTCCATAAACATGGTCCGAATCGTCCATAAGCATGGTCCGAATCGTCCAGAAATCTGGTCCGAATCGTCCATAGATCTGGTCCGAATCATCCAAAAAAAATCTGGTCCGAATCGTACATGGTCCGAATCGTCCATATACCATCAACTACATCCTAAACTATCAGTGATTGGGTTACAGTAGCCTAAGTACTTTTCATAAACGAGGGTGTTGATAAAGTCCGCACAGCTCACGCGACTGATTTAGCACTTTTCAAATAAATTCCGGAATGAGAATTGGACGCGATTCTGAGCCACATCTTCAACTGAGATCATTGACCTCAGATTTTAAAGGGAAATGTAGATTTTACGAATTTAATCATTTTCATCGAACTCGATCTATTTGACATCGAATTATATTCAATACAATAAACCAAGAAGAATATTTTTTTGACACTCTAGAATCTATAAGAGCGATCAGTATTACAATATACATTGGGCAGCAATTTGTAGCAGATCGATGCAAGGCAGGAAGAAGAATGTAATAAGAATTTTTTTAGAACATTTCTGTTCCTAAATTTATCTCGACATCGACAAAGTACATCAGGCGATGGCTCGAATTGAAAAGGCGTATGTTAAACATCTGTGAAGCCTACGATGTATGGATTCGCCCGGTGTCGATCGCCAATTAAGTAATCGCCATTAAGGAGACAATAAACCGCAAATTTACAGTATGTGTGAGAGCTTGTAAAAAGCTGTTGTGTGTAAATTGTTATACGGCAGCCGGAACGCCGAATTACTTAAATCTGTGATTGAGAAAAAAACCTTTATGCAGCCGAATTTGCAGAAGATGCGACATTGCGAAGAGATAAATGAATTTGTCCGAAGTGTATCGGAAATAAACAAAACCGCAGCATAATTTCCAATACAAGTGGGAGTAATTTAATACCTTTAATACCTTTCGAACATTTGATCACCACAAATATGAACTGCGCATTTTATCAACTTGATGACGCTGCCTCACCAGACCAAAAACTTACTTCGAATGATGTGCGGTTATGCATCCAACAAAATTCACAGAGCGTGTATCCACAACGGCAATCCCGAATATGTCTCGTGGACGCTAAAGCCATGAACAGAAACAAATGTAGGCCTACACAAATTCCACCTTTATCTCCCCGAGAGAGCTAATTTCGACGAATATGAAAACTGACGTGGCCTTTGTGCATTGTCCCAGAAATTTCTACCAGTGACCGGGTTACAAGATTGGGGTGGAAACTTCTGCCAGGCACTGGGCCCCTTTACAGCCGTTTGTCACATAATATATATTTAAAGTGCCTAGCCTGCTTATCCCTTATAATAAAGTACCATGGTAAACCATGGTAAATCCAAAAATACCCTGGTAATACCATGGTATTACCAGGGTATTTTGGGATTTACCATGGTTTACCATGGTACTTTTTTTATAAGGGATATGAAGAAAATAAACCCAAGTACTCAGTGAGTAATACAATTGTGAGACAATTCACTAAACTAGTCAGTATGTATTGCCCCAGGGATGTCGATAGATTGATGGGGGTGGGAGGGTGTCACCAATACAAAGAGTATAGCAATACAAATAAAGACCTGGTTCGAGGTGAACATTGCGGTTTGTCTCCTCGAGGAACACACTGTCGCCGAGGGGAATAATGGTTCCAAGAGAAGGCTAATCTTTCTGTAGCGGTCGATGTATAAGGGCCATTTACCAACCAGCGTGGTTGGTCTGGATCTCTTAGTCTCGTGATAAATCGGTCGCTCTGTGTGATAGAGGTCGACGATTCGAGCCTCGGCACCTGGACGTCTCTCTCGATCTGTTAGATTGGTGTCATGACCAGCACTCAGCAGTTGATGGCATTGTAGACGCTGTATTGAAGCATGGTGGATATTTTGACCTCTCTGAGGTGGAATCTGGGGTGAGATTCACGGTGGGTGAATCTCAAAGAACGTGAGAGTGGTGTTGCAGTCGAGGTACAAGGGCCATTTACCAACCAGCCTGGTTGGCTCGGATCTCTTAGTCTCGTGGCAAATCGGTCGCTTTATGTGCTAGAGATCGACGGCTTGAGCCTCGGCTCCCGCACTTCACTCTCTGTCTGTTACATTTCCAACTGCATATAACAAGAAAGTCAATATTCACTTTGTTTGTTGTTTTTCTTTTTGGAAACACTGTTAATCAACACATCATCACCGCATTGTTCGGGCTTTGACATTTGACAGACTGGTACAGTTGCCAGTTTAAATTTGTATTGACTTGACAAATATTGTAGAAATTTAGACTGAAGTTCCTCGTTCTCTGTAATTTATTCCACCTTGGGTGTTTTCACGACGCGACTTGGAACGTCTCGGCCTGAGAGGTAAACATTGCAAAAATGGTCGCCGGTAATGTTCCACATGTGGGTAACATTGTGAATTAAATAACAAAACCCTATGGGAAATTAAAACAGTGCTTATTTAGTGATAAATTTATTTATTGGTGTTTAAGGTCACGTATTTCTACACAATGGTTAAACGTGACCGCTACATGGCTATAAAGTCAAGTTTAGTCAATCGTTTTTACCCATGTTGCCCATTTCAGGAGACTCTAATCCCAAGCATTGGTGACTGGGTCCTATTTTACCAGGAAATATATCTTGTTTACCACGGCAAACAAGTACTGCTTCACTTCCGGGGCTACCACAAGGAACATAGTGCCTAGAACAAGGCGTAATAATATGTATAATCGTAAACAGAATTTAACCACCAACAGTGTAGTTGTTTTATCTGCTGTCAAATTAATGATGCTGTTCACAAAATGACGTGGAATTCAAGATATACTTGACAAACGCTCAGGAAAACTGTACACCCATCCGAAACAGTATATCCCCCTTTAACCCATGCAGTGACGAAAGTATGTATTGTTAAAATGAGGCCAGTGTTCACATAGAACAAATGGCAAAACCAAAGTAGTCTGATTCAAACCAAATGGGTCAAGAGACAGAGAAACACTATAGCGGAAGTGTGGTTGCATTGTGATGTAATCGACTCCCTTTGTACAAATGGTACTCGAGGTAGTTATGCCTTTCTAAGAGAGAACGGAAACAATACAATTCAAAAGTCGGTTTTAAAAGGATGCCTATTCGCACAACTTCACTTAACTGTGGAAAATTACTAGATCATCACCCTTTGCCGCCGCAAGCTAAAATTTCATTTTCAAGATCTCGGGAAAGTGTAGAGAACAAAGAAGAAGCATAGTCAGGAATATATTTTGCGGGGCGGGGAGTGGGCATGTGGATCCCTGGAGGGTGGGGTGGGAGTGGGACATACTAGTAGTAAGGGATGCCACCTGAGCGAACGAATTTAACACTGAAATTCCCTTAGACATTTGTTCGCCAGAGAAAATCCACGGTCGTGTGTACTTGGGCGAACTGATTAAACAGTGAAAATTCCCATAGACATTTTTTCGCCAGAGTGCCATCTTTTCGTGTGTACTCTGGCGAACTGATGTAACACTGAAAATTCTCATAGACAATTTTTTGCCAGAGTGCCACCACCGATGGCACTCTGGCGAGAAAAAGTCTATGGGAATTTTCTGGGTTAAATTCGTTCGCTCAGGCGGCATCCCTTACTACTAGTATGCCCCACCCCACCCACCCCAGGGATCCACGTGCCCACTACCCGCCCCGCAATATATATTCCTGGCTATACCTTTTCTTTGTTCTCTACACTTTTCCGAGATCGTGAATATTTCAAAAATATCGAGATGTCGATTTTTTAACCCCAGTTTGCAACCCTGACTTATATCATCATAAGAATCGAGTTTCGATAAAGTTATCACCCTTGAAATTATTATACGAGTGAAGGAAGTCCAATTAAGGAGCAAGTAATTGTTGATAAAAACCCCTTTGAATTCAGTAGAAACTACAGTCAAGTTTCCTTTTGCTACTTTTAATAAACGAAAACAGCAGACAGCTCTTAAATTTTAGTTTTAAACCCTTTACCTAACACTTGCAAAAAAATTCTTGAATAACTCATTCTTTTCATTTTTTGTCTCAAAAACATAGGTTATGACCCCTCATTGGAAGGAGCTCCACGAGCTCGTTCCAACGAGGGGTCATAACCTATGTTTATGAGACAAAAAAATAAAAAGAAAAAATAATGAAAATTAATTGGATGTTTTTTTTTTGAGAATCGCTCTGGCCGGTTTTGCCGTTACGTTGGGTAAAGGGTTAAATGAAATTCCTCAGCCTTGTGTTAAATTTACTCACAGTTTTCGAATATTAAGAGAAACTAACTTTCCAGTAAATCTCTTTCAATGACGAAAATTGCCAACCATGGTTTCTTCGTGATTACGTGAAACATGTCACTGAAGGTAGTAGTTTTATCACCACAACCGTTCTCAACGGGGCAGGAAATTCTATAAATTCGACACAGGGGCACGTTACGACACACAGAATAACTCGAATTATTATGCTATTATTTATTTATTTATTTATTTATTGGTGTTTAATGTCACATACTTATGCACAACGGATAATCATGACCGTGAGTCTTACGGGTGGGTGAAGCCCGAGTACCCGGAGAGAACCACCGAGCAACGACGAGCAACTGCCAGCTCCTCAACATCGTAACTCCCCACTGCAGCACGAGCAGGGTTAGATTGGTTGAAGACACGCGCACCATCGACGTGCAGTACGCATTAGTACACGGCGTCATCGTGCCCCCATGTGGACAATCGGGGTTAAGTGCCTTGTCCAATGACACTGCGCGGGAGTCCGAATATCGATCGCTCAGACGGGCACCCATCCGAGGATTAACCGGGCTCGACAATGCTTTACGTAGGTGATCTGACGAGAACCGGTTACTGCAATGCCACCGCGCCCCCACTCGAATTATTAAAACGAGATATTATTATTCACATAAAAATAACGTTCTGTCTTCTTAATTAAAACTTAGTCTTCAAAAAACTATGACACAATTGTATTTTCCATACCTGACTGATCTCGTTTTGTAAATCGACTTTTGATAGAGTTATCTCCCTTGAAATTATTAGCGGACGGGAAAGGTCCAATTAAGAAGCATGCAACTTTTAAGAAAAAACTCATGAAATCAGTGCAAATTAAAGAGAAGTTTCCTTTTGTTATTTTTAATAAACAAAAACAACAGACAGCTCTCGGAGCTGTCTCAGGCTGTTGTTGTCGTTTATTAAAAGTTACAAGAGGAAACTTTGCGCTTTGTGGCAAGCTGAGTACAAGCAACTAAGTTACCGTCCACTTTAGCTCTTTGTTTAGCGAATATTTTTTTACAGTAATTTGAAAATTTCAAAATCTTCCCAAGAATAAAATTAGCAAATCTTACCCCTTAAACTTTTATATTAATGGAAAGATGGCGTCCGTATTTTATGTCGCGATGTGCATACTGTTGGTGAACAGAAAAAGAGTTATCAAAAAGGGGAACATCGTTTTCTTATTCTTAAATTGGTTTATACATAGAATAATAGTCAAACTTTCAAACTGATTGAGGAAAAAATGTAAAAAGCCAACTTCTGTATTTAATTCTACTCTACAGGAAAGTGCCCGAGGTTTATGAAATGATGCGCACATCGTTGATACCACTTCGCCAACATTTAGAAATTTCAGTTTTTATGTGAAATTTCCATACACTAAGTGTTAAATTTGCAGACAACTTTTAAAAAATAAGGGGGAGCTAACTTGCCTGTAAGTCTCGTACAATTTCGAAAATTGTTAGTCATGCATCGATTTGCGTTTGGGGACTTAACGTTCACTTGTTCACAACTGGGTGGTTTGGGTATTTCTTCTTTTCGTGCTTGGGACAGAACATTTGAAGGTATCATTGTTAACCCATTACCCAAAGTAATGGCCCAAACCGTCCAGCGCTATTCTCAAAAATCGCCAATTAATTTTCATTATTTGTTTCATTTTTTGTCTCAAAAACATAGGTTATGACTGCTCGTTGGAACGAGCTCGTCGTGCTCGTTCCAATTAGGGTTCGTAACCTATGTTTTTGAGACAAAAAATGAAAAAAAATTAGTGATTCAAGATTTTTTTTTGCAAGTGTCGTCTGTTTTTCATTTTAGGTAAAGGGTTAAAGAATTACATCTACAAAATTTGTATTCCATGAAATAACATCTACCAAGAATAGTGAACGTTTTCGCACAAAATAACCGATTCCTGAAAAAATAAAAAAATCGAATGTTTGACTTGGCTTCTATGAATCGATGGGCCTCGATATTATTTTATATTCATCGATCTGATATGTATATCAGTTTAATATCGCTATTAGAAAGAGGTATGGGTATATCGCCCACCCCACGACATATACATAATGGATTCGCCCATCTATAATGGATTTATCCCAAAATAAATCTCTACATTCCATTCAAAACACCTGGTTTTTCAAGATTTAAAAGTTGATGAAAAAGTGATGTAACAGATTCAGCTGATCACCTATAAATATTTCAACGGATAGGCCTACTATGTGTGACAAATAACTATCTGCTCACCAAAAATCAAATACAGGCTCACTCATTTTTCGCCTTTAAACAAACGTCACACACTACTCCTCTTTCTACCAAAGACCCCTATATTCCCAGACTCCAAGGTCCTGGAATGAGATGAAAGAGACGCATAACAAAGAAGAAAAAAAAAGACCAAGATATTACAAACAAGGTGTAATTTATACAACTTTGAGAAATGTGTTTACAATCATTACTAACAAAAATAAATTAACCCTTTGAACTCTAGGTGGTATCTTCCATGCCAATTCAATAGCAACAATTAGGAGAGTTCATATTCATTATTTGGGGTAGACCAATCAATATTTTCAACGTGCAGCCTCGGGGCTGCAAGTTGAAAATATTGCTTGGTCTACCCCACACATTCACTGAACAGGCATCCTATACGATATTATGACGCCTCTTGTTCCTGGCCGGAAAAGCGGCCCACGGGTTCAAAGGGTTAAACGCACAAAGTGCTCTAAGTGTTACCGATCATTTTTCGCTCTTCCTTTATCGTTCTGCCGAGGAGAGCGGTGGCTCGGTGGTCACGGCATTGGAAATATCCACGGTACGATTCCCGCCAGGCGCAACTGAGTTGTGTCCTTGGGTTAGGCATTTAATCCCGATTGCCCACGTGGGGGTATAGTGGCGCTGTGTGCTAAGGCGTACTGCACGTTGATGGTGCACTTGTCTTCAACCAATGCTATCCCTGCTTGTGTGGAGTTACGACATTGGAGTGTCTGACAATTGCTCGCCATTGCTCGGTTGTTCTCTCTGATTAATCTCAGTTTCCACCACCCGTAAAACTGTCCAACACGAGGTAATCCTAGCTGTCGAAAGTGTTGTTAAACCCCAATAAATAAATAAATAAATAAATAAATAAATAAATAAATAAATAAATAAATAAATAAATAAATGGCGTTCTGTTGTCGTTTTTTAGTTCTTTGCATCAAAAACAATTAATTGTAATGACGAGAGGCAGTGACTGCTTTCCATTCCTGACTGCATGAACAAGTCGAAACGAAACAAATTCTTAGGCAAAGAGTTGATTCAATCGCACAATGAATTTTTAGGCAAGAAACTCAAGGCTACCAGACTCAAATCATCGGATTTACACTTATTTTGTATTTTGAAGGTCTGCAATATATTTAGCGGCACCGGGCATTTCCCCTTTTCTAATGTAATAGGGGAAAAACAAACACCATCAACGTTGTGAAGACAGCGCTGTTAAAAATGGTATGGGGAAATTAAGATTGATAATCCAGAAGTACCCCAACCCTCCCGTTCGACCCCACACCAAGATCGACTAAGGGCCTCCAGTTTTGAAAATCACAGCAGGGCGACAAACGTTCTCCCGGAATAAAGTTAAGAACGGGCATTGCCCCTTTTGTTCAGCAGTCCTTTCCCTATAATTGTAAACCACGCATCACCAATTTTTCTTGAATCTTATATTGTTGAATTTGTTGCCCTTCGAATTCACAAATCTGACACTGATAAGCCTTGTAATCTCAAAGTGGGCATCTTACCACACAAGCGAGAACGTATGTAGACAACAGTAAAATTATCTACACTCTAAAATCAGTTGGGTTAAAAATAAACCCAAACCAAGTGGGTTGAGTGAATATGAACCCAGTTTGGTTCATATTCAATCAACCCAGATGATTTGGGTTGATTTTTAATCCAACTGAGTTTAGAGTGAAGGCCCTGGTTTCTATTCAAGTCTTGACTGACGACTTATTGTAGAAAGTGGTTTCTATTCAGGTCTTGACTGGAGACGGTGGTTTCTATTCAGGTCTTGACTGGAGGAAGTGGTTTCTATTCAGGTCTCGACTTGAGACAGTGGTCTTTATTCAGGTCTTCACTGGAGACAGTGGTTTCTATTCAGGTCCTGACTGGATGCAGTGGTTTCTCTTCAGGTCTTGACTGGAGGTAGTGGTTTCTATTCAGGTCTTGACTGGAGGCAGTGGTTTCTATTCAGGTCTTGACTGGAGACAGTGGTTTCTGTTCAGATCTTGACTGGAGGCAGTGGTTTCTATTCTGGTCTTGACTGGAGACAGTGGTTTCTATTCAGGTCTTGACTGGATGCAGTGGTTGCTATTCAGGTCTTGACTGGGGGCAGTAATTTCTATTCTGGTCTTGACTGGGTGCAGTGGTTTCTATTCAGGTCTTGACTGGAGACAGTGGTTTCTATTCAGGTCTTGACTGGAGGCAGTGGTTTCTATTCAGGTCTTGACTGGAGGCACTGGTTTCTATTCAGGTCTTGACTGGATGCAGTGGTTTCTATTCAGGTCTTGACTGGAGGCACTGGTTTCTGTTTAGGTCTTGACTGGAGGCAGTGGTTTCTATTTAGGTCTTGACTGGAGACAGTGGTTTCTATTCAGGTCTTGACTGGAGGCACTGGTTTCTATTCAGGTCTTGACTGGAGGCAGTGGTTTCTATTTAGGTCTTGACTGGAGACAGTGGTTTCTTATCAGATCTTGACTGAAGACAGTGGTTTCTATTCAGGTCTTGACTAGAGACAGTGGTTTCTATTCAGGTCTTGCCTAGAGACAGTGGTTTCTATTCAGGTCTTGACTGGAGACAGTGGTTTCTATTCAGGTCTTGACTAGAGACAGTGGTTTCTATTCAGGTCTTGACTGGAGACAGTGGTTTCTATTCAGATCTTGACTGGAGGCAGTGGTTTTTATTCAGGTCTTGACTGGAGACAGTGGTTTCTATCTACACCCTAAAATCAGTTGGGTTAAAAATAAACCCAAATCAACTGGGTTGAGTGAATATGAACCCGCTTTGGTTCATATTCACTCAATCCAGATGATTTGGGTTGATTTTTAATCCAACTGAGTTTAGAGTGAAGGCAGTGGTTTCTATTCAGGTCTTGACTGACGACTTATTGTAGGCAGTGGTTTCTATGCAGGTTTGGACTGGAGACGGTGTTTTCTATTCAGGTCTTGACTGGAGGCAGTGGTTTCTATTCAGGTCTTGACTGAAGGCAATGGTTTCTATTCAGGTCTTGACTGGATGCAGTGGTTTCTTTTCAGGTCGTGACTTGAGACAATGGTTTCTGTTCAGGTCTTGACTGGAGGCAGTGGTTTCTATTCAGGTCTTAACTGGAGACAGTTGTTTCTATTCAGGTCTTGACTGGATGCAGTGGTTTCTATTCAGGTCTTGACTGGAGGCAGTGGTTTCTATACAGGTCTTGACTGGAGATATAGTAGTTTCTATTCAGGGCTTGACTGAAGACAGTGGTTTCTATTCAAGTCTTGACTGGAGGCAGTGGTTTCAATTCAGGTCTTGACTGGAGACAGTGGTTTATATTCAGGTCTTGACTGGAGACAGTGGTTTCTATTCAGGTCTTGACTGGAGGCAGTGGTTTCTATTCAGGTCTTGACTGGAAGCAGTGGTTTCTATTCAGGTCTTGACTGGATGCAGTGGTTTCTATCCAAGTCTTGACTTGAGACAGTAGTTTCTATTCAGGTCTTGACTGGAGGCAGTGGTTTCTATTCAGGTCTTTACTGGAGGCAGTGGTTTCTATTCAGGTCTTGACTGGAGACAGTGGTTTCTATGCAGGTCTTAACTGGAGGCAGTTGTTTCTATTCAGGTTTTGACTGGTGGCAGTGGTTTCTATTCAGGTCTTGACTGGATGCAGTGGTTTCTATTCAGGTCTTGACTGGAGACAGTGGTTTCTATTCAGGTCTTGACTGGAAGCAGTGGTTTCTATTCAGGTCTTGACTGGAGACAGTGGTTTCTATTCAGGTCTTAACTGGAGACAGTGGTTTCTATTCAGGTCTTGACTGGAGGCAGTGGTTTCTATTCAGGTCTTGAATGGAAGCTGTGGTTTCAATTCAAGTTTTGACTGGAGACAGTGGTTTCTATTCAGGTCTTGATTGGCGACATATAAATATTACACAGTGGTGATTTTAGCCAAGTCTTGTTTGCCTCTACAGGCGAAAAGGCACTGCTAAGTTACTGTGGTGTATGAGAAAATGTGGAAGAGTGCCCAGCATTTGAGGGGTTAATATTCTTTCAAATTAGATTTATTGTATCGGAACATAGACTTTAAAGAGGTGGGTTGAGTTGGTGGTTAATTTTCGACATGGAGCCAAATTTGGTACTCCGAGAATTGTGTTTCGCATTTCCCACAGTACGACCACCCTGGACTGGTGGACTGGCCATGTTACGGTTGGGGGGGGGGGGGGGGGGGACAATATTTCCATGGACGCAATAATATTAGACACTAAACACTAATTATAGGAATAACCATCAACAATTTACAACACGGTGGTGCATGATTAATTACAATTTTGCTGCTGCTGATTTTTATTACCTGGTAAACGCATGCGTGGATATCACTGCCCACGCGTGGATTACGACCAGTCTACGGCGACTGTACTTTATTTTTATTGATTCGTTGTAAAATATTCAGTTCGTCAAAATATCCCAGTCTAAATGTCACAGCGTCCAGATGTCACAACGTCTAATTTCCATGCGTGTTAATGTACAAGAACCTGAACGATTTGAAGAAAGAAAAAAAAACACTTAACAAAATCTACTCGGACACATGAGGGAAATTGACGTTCTTAGAAATAGCTTAGGCCAAACAAAATTAAATAAATAATTTTTTTTTAAACGAATAAGGGAGGGCGATTTTTATTTTCATTTTTTATTCCTGATGTAATGGTCGCCGATGCCTAAAATCCAGTTGTGAGAGCCTAAAATTAAATACTAGAGCTTCCATGTTGGTTTCACTGATATTTTTTTTTTTTTTTTTTTTTTTGGGGGGGGGGGGGGGGGGGGGTGGGGGTTGTAACAGTGATCATACAACACAAATTCAATATAGAACAACTAAAATGGAGATAAAAAATTATAAGGAGTTTTTTAACTGGTTGAATGCTAGCATCCACAATTAGGCCTTTCAAAAAAGATGAGAAAAAAGATGAGGGTACCAGTGCAAAAGCCAACATTTTCCTTGCCCATGTTTCATATTCAGTCAAACGTAAATCACAGTTTGTTTATACAAATTTGTTCTATTACAATTTATTGGAGAGTGCCTGTTGGCACTCTCCAATAACTTGTAATAAAACAATTTTTGATGAACAAATTCAGACCACCAAAAATAATCTAGCCCTCAACCAGTTAAATAAATATTTATTTTGTACAAACATATGAGAAAATTGTCGCAGTTCGCGAACAGAATAACAATACTGTATCAATGTATAGGACATATTACATCGCAAATCGCGATGTGATATCGCTAAAATCACACCCTATGATAGCTTTATACGTTTTGAATTTTACCATCGAAATAAATATAGCAAACGAGGGCCGAAAAAACGAATGCGCCGATGCCTGAAAATCAAACGATTAATTTTCTTTAGCCTTACAAGAAAAGACCAATCAAATACGGGAGACGGCAGGGGACATCCAGGCCGTTTAGTTTCATTTGGTATTTTAAGGGTAAATATAAGAAAGAATTTACTCTTATAAGAGAATTAAATTTGAGTGAGTCAGCCGGAACAACATCTGTGACAAGTTCGATTTTTTTGCACTGTGCGTCTCAATGTAAAATCACAGCGTCTTACGTGGACACAGAGAGTTTATCTGCTTGAAGTATGTTATTGTTTCATTATATTCTTCTTATTATCATTTTGTTTTCACACATTGTGATCATTTGTGATGCGCTTTTTACGTAACTCAGTTAACACTGATAGTGTAGCATGTATCGCGCAGGGAAACACGATATAGACGGGTATTTCAAACGGTAGGTATTTACAATTTTCAAGAGAATCCACAAAAAGAAGTTGTAAACTCCAAACTTTTGGACAGCGGAACAACAACCACTGGCAAACTTTCTAGACATGGACGATGGGTGCCTCCAAAGTGGAGGCCACGCCCCCTGTCGTGGGAAATCCTGACCCCCACCATTGTCATGGACCACTAGGCTTAACACGCTAGTACAAGAGCTATACATTTAGTTTAGCTTGTCTCGTTATTTTTTTTTCGATTATTATAAATAATTTTGTGTCTGCAATCTGCCACCAGCGGCACCACCTGGGAGGGAGGGGGGATTTGTATCAGCATGCCTCCCCATGTTAACCCATACAGAGAGCATCAGGTAAGAAATTTTAATATCTAGAATTTACTTGATTCTGAGTCCGTTTATGTTCATAATTTATAAGTTGTGAAAGGCATCAATAATTAGGCCATATTGTGGCCTAATTATTGATGCCTTTCACAATTTGTTAGACCACTTTGTGGCCTAATTATTGACGCCTTTCCCAGCACATAAATTATGGACACAAACGGTCTGAGAGTCAAGGAAATTGCGGGGTGTCTCTAGTTTCAAACTTTTTCCCGGGGTGGGGGCACCCTCTCTTAAGCGTGTCCCCATATTGCCGCTTCTGGGCACGGATGATGCAGCTAATCATATTATGTATGCCACCCCCTCCTAGATATTACTCTTGCCCCCTAACTTTGATATCGTGGCTATGCGCCTGTCTCCTGCACAGTATTTAACCCTTTATTCAATACGAATGGTGACGGCATTTGCAAAAATATATTGAATAACTAAACATTTTTAATTTTTGATTGAAAAACACAGCGTACGGCCCATCACTGGAACGAATGAGCTCAACTACTGTGTCATAAGCTAATATATTGTAAAAAAATAATAACATTTGAGTGGCGATTATGTTAGGTAAAGGGTATATGATAAATCACTATATTTTCTACCTATCAATAATATACCTTCTTTTTCGCACATCGAATCCTGATCGCCGGATCACACTGAATGGATTTCCGATTAAGTATCATATGGTTGGGCTCCAAACGAGGACGCCGCTGGAGAAAGTCAGTCGAGTCCGCCCAGGTTACCAACCGTTTCGAGACACGGTTCATTTGTGTAAATAAACATTATCGACAAACGCCAATTTCTAATATGGTTCTTTACCAATTTTATATTGATTTCTCGTGTGAAAGGTGAATTTCCATAACAGCATATAACAAACAGATCATTACGACAGTAAAGTGATCTGGTTGGTCGCATTGCGTCTCGTTGACGAGGTCAGATCGCCGAATCACACGAGCCGCCGAAGGCGGCTCGTGTGATCCGACGACCTGACCTCCTCAACGATTCGGAATTCGACAAACCAGATCACTGGACTGTCATAATAATCTCTATTTATTTCTTCTGGGTTGGGTTACAGCAATGTGGGCTCTCCAAAAAAACCCAGATAATATATATTACAATTATACACAATACAACTGCTCGTATTGTGTGACTGGGGGTGCGGAGGCGTCGCGGCAACCGGTTCTCGTCAGATCACCGAAGTTAAGCAACGTCGAGCGAAGTTAATAGTTGGATGGGTGACCATTTCAGCGACTTATCCGCGCTCCCGCGTTGTGTCCTTGGGCAAGACACTTAACCCCGATTGCCTACATGGGGGCACGATGGCGCTGTGTACTAAGGCGTACCGCACGTCGATGATGCGCATGTCTTCAACCAATCTAACCCTCCTGTGCCGCGGTGCAGAGTTCAGAGTTGCGATGTTGGAGAGCTGACAGCTGCTCATCGTTGCTCGGTGGTTCTCTCCGGGTACTCCGGCTTCCTCCACCTGTAAAACTGTCACGGTCAGGACTAGCCATTGTTTGTAAGTATGTGACTTTAAACACTAATAAATAAATAAATAAATTGTGTGACTCTCACTAAGAAAAACATATATTATTCCTCGACTAAAAAGTGTTCTTGGCTTCCCATTGCCAGGGTCATAACCAACAATTTTGTGGGTGGGTATGTGGGTGGGTGGTGTAGGACGTCGGTGCCCAACGACCCTATCATATCGCCCAACAGTCTGAAACATACCTAATTGCTTTTATCAAAGACTTATTCACTGCAAATATTCTTTCCATTGATAAAATACTTTGTTATAAACATTTATCAGTTACACACCAGCTAGATAGAGGTGCCCGATCATCTGGGTGCTTTCAACAGGGCGTGGCCAAAAAAAATGGTTTATTGGTTTTTCTTTCCTTAGGTGTGAAATTCTACCAATATACTGAGTCGGGCATTTATTGCACTTTCTAATCTGTGAATAATTTTGTCTGGCAAGCAAGAGATTTTGCCCAACTAAGTACTCCAAGACGTGTATATATTTTCGTCGGGCAAGCAAGTACGTCAGGCCAACTTAGCATTTCATAGTTTCTTCCCTAACTGGCATGCCTGCCCGACGAACCCATAAGCGAACGATTTTTTTTTATTTTTAGAGAGGGGGGGGGGGGGGTGCCACACGCCACTATCCGCTGACAATTTACGCCCCTGCCTATTGAGTTCAAATTCTTCTGTTAACCCTTTACCCAACGCAACGGCCATAACCGGCCAGCGCTGTTCTCAAAAATCGCCAATTAATTTTCATTATTTTTTCATTTGTGTCCCCAAAACATAGGTTATGACCCTGTGTTGGAACGAGCTCGTCGAGCTCGTTCCAACGAGGGGTCATAACCTATGTTTTTGAGACAAAAAATGAGTTTTTTAAGAATTTTTTTTGCAAGTGTCGTCTATTTTTCATGTTAGGTACAGGATTAAATACACATACACAATCAATCCAAGCTCGTTCTTACATTTCAGATGCACTGAAACGCACCCTGAAACGCACGCATGCTACAGCCCACTGGAACAGGCCTCATATGGCCTAACCTCATATGGGGGGGGGGGGGGGGGTGTCTCTCAGTTACAATGTTCTATTGACCCATGACTTTTTAATAAGTTGTCTAAATCTAAGAGGGTGTCCCCATCTGTTCTAGTCTTCACATCAATGTCAATATCTTACAAATATAATGCCTTACATTCTATAGTATAGCTCGCCGAGCTTGTTTCAATGAGATGGTAAGTCGACATCTTTCCATGTTGAAATTCAAATGAATTCAGAAATGATGCAAATAATCATCTTTCCTCTTTTTCAGATGACCTCCTATTGCAAATTAGAAATTGACTTAAGAGAGTCGACTTGACACGATAGTTTCATTAAGATGGCCAAACACAGATTAATTAATTTCGTTTTGGAATCTGCTGCTGTTCTCTTTATTTTTCACAAATCCGTCCACAGTTTAGGTACGTACTATTTTGTAAAAACTCACAAAGTTTAATTTTTGTATAAGCTACATATATTACATGTCATCTATATGACTCCGCATTAATAAAGCCCCAATCTATTTTATAAGGACTTTTTATAGGCTATACCCATCCGTGTATCTTCTATGAGTAGTTATGGACTGACACAACACAGTAAAATTGGGTTCGGTAGTTTACGTAGGTATGGATTCGAGGAATGGTAAAACACTGTTAGTCAAAACAATAACAGTGGGTTCTTTCTGGGGACCACCAATGTCGGATTCAGTAAGGGTGGAAGTGGACCACACCCACAACATAATTTTCCCCATTTTCTGATTTGTGCAAAAATGCATTAGGAACGTGCGAATTACATATATTCGAGTCGAATTGAATCGAACTTCGAATCGAATACAGTCGTCTTAAAGTCCCGACTGACAAAATATTCCAACTTCATCATCAAGGAATGCCTTCAACGAAGGCATTCCTTGATGATGTAGTTGGAATATTACCCAGTATGGAGTTTTGTTCAAAAGCAGAAACACCCTGATGCGAGAGTTCTGTACGGGGCACTAGACGGGGCTAAACGCTAGCAAACGTGAGCTCATCATCGATATTGCTTGGAAACTTTAAATTTGCTTTCGGCGGTGATCAGTGACTATAGTGAAACTAGAATTAGTATGGATGGTGACATGGGTACAGATGCTTTTTATATTAATATTGTGGAAATTACACTCAGTCTTTATTTTCAACATAAGTTATGTACAATTTCTATCTCAGCTATACGTTTAATGAGACAACTGAGATGACTGATACCAAGCGAAATTCCAGTTAAATGATTCGAAGGAAAACGAATCGGACAGCCGATTTCGAAACGAACCGAATACCAACTTAAGATTCGAAATCGAATCGAATCTCGAAGCTTCGCAGGGCCCTAAAGTTCATGTATACAAAAGCAAAATATTGTTTTCTGCCCACACGCATGCACGTGGGCCAAACAAAGAATTTTTCTCGTATTTTACAATATACTTCGTAATCACATCCTAATATTGGTGTTCAATTCCACGGATAGCTTCGACCCCGAATGCCTCACATTGCCAGTAACGATTAGGTACAGGGACATGGCCATCAAAATACTAAAGACCACCTTTACCTTATGGCCACATCCACCCGCGTTATTTACAAGCAATTATTTATTTATTTATTTATTTATTTATTTATTTATTTATTTATTTATTTATTTATTTACTGGTGTTTAAGGTCACATATTTTTGCACTATGGCTAATCATTACCACAATTAAGCAATTCGAAATAAATGTATTTTTCAAAAATTTCATCAAAACAGTATCACGTCACCCCTCAGTGGAACGAGCTACTCGAGTCCGTTCTAATCTCATCGTCATCATGTAAAGTCTGGCACTTATATAATATGGCCCGTTGAGAACTGAATTAGGTTTCAAGTTCGAACCGACAGTCAACGATCCGGAAACACTGTCGTAATATGTTAACTCTCGTCCCATCATGTCGGAATATGTTATCGCTCGCCTCACATGTCAGAATATGTTAACTCTCGCTCCACCGTGTCAGAATATGTTAACTCTCGCCCCACCATGTCGGAATATATTAACTCTCGCCCCACCATGTCGGAATATGTTAACTCTCGCCCCACAATGTCGGAAAATTTTGAGATCCTGCTGTTGGAGCTGCGGTTAGCCACATTAACAACTATATTCTGTTTAGTTAGAAACGATTTGCAGAGTTTGTCTTTCGCTTAAAGAAATTTATCAACATAGAAAGAATTTGTGAATGGCCAACCCATGTTGATAGATTGAAAGAATTTAGCACTGCCACCCCACCCCCCCCCCCCCTCCCGCACGTGTCAGACCCGTACGATATGCTAATTTCGCTTTTTGGATAAGCCGGCACTGAATTTATTGATGTAACGATTTGTGCCAGCTGCTGGATATGAGTGTGACTTTTTGTCACACTCATATCCAGCAGCTGGCACAAATCGTTACATCAATAAATTCAGTGTCAGCGACAAGGGTAGAAGTGCAATACATTCAGCTGTATAGAGGATGTCTAGTGTTTTTGAGTGGATACCGAAAATTATCTCATGAGTGACCGAGATAAATGGTTATTTTTCGCGAGCGCTTGTGCGAGCTTGCTCTCCCCGAAAGTAACCGTTTGCCTCGGTCACATGTGAGATTATTCAAAAACACTAGATTTTCTTTTTATCATTCGCCTTTTATAAGAATCTGATATTTCCATTCGTTTCAACGTTGAATTGATGCATGAAAGTAAACAGCACATTGAATCATTGACACGCGGAAGTGATTTGGTCGATAATCGGAACAGATAGCGTCTTGCAATATGATTCAACTGGTGGGTTTCTAGTCCAACAATGGCCTGAAAGTCCGTAATATACGTTTTTGGTTTAGTACGTCGTTTGAAAGGTCGTACCAAACCAAACATTTATATTACGGACTTTCCGGCCATGTTTGGACTAGCGGGTTTAATGCATTAATTCAAGGTGAATACGTGTTGAATTATTGCTGGAAATGATCGGTATCCACTCAAAAACACTAGATTTTCTTTTTATTATATGTTTTTAGAACAAACTGATCATTTCCAGTGATAATTTGACTCGTATTCACCATGAAGTGATGCCTTGAAATCCGCCATTGTGATTGATACCGTGAAAGTGAAAATTTCTGTATTTTCAAGTGGGGGATACGATTTCTATCTTTCCGCAATTTTTGCGATAATTTATCGTTTCGCGTTTAACAAAACGCCATATTTTCTTTTCCAGAATGCCCTCCACTTGTCAACCAGTCAGACACAACATTGCCTGACCTGATAACAGCAGAAACTGTGTATGACATCAACGTCAGCACACACAACATTACTAACGGCACAGAAGTTAATATTACGTGTCACGACGAAAGGTACGAGTTGATTGGTCAATCCACTCTCATCTGTTTGGACACTGGGAACTGGAGTGCAGACGTGCCAGAATGTAAACGTGAGTAAGCCAGGGTATAAAACTATGTTACTTATTATCAAACGATCAACATAGAAGTGTGCGCGATCATGGCTGACAATTTTCATGACCCGAAGAGATTCACGGGAAAGTTAGCTCCTATTAATTTTCTGAAGTTTTCAGTAAATTTAACAGTGTGTGTGTGGAAGTTTCATATAAAAATTGAAATTCCGACATGTTAGCGAAGTTGTATCATCAATATGCGCATGATTTCACAAATGTCAGACGTTTTCCTGTAGAGAAGTATAAAAATATAGAAGCTGGCTTTTCCCAATTTTTCCCAATCTGTTTGAACGTTTCACTATTATTCTCTGTTTTAGCTCATTTAAAAAATGAGAAAAATGTGTTTTCACCGTTTTTTGATGTTCTGTAACTTTTTTCTGTTCATCATATCAACGGTGTGCGCATCGTGACGTATAATACAGACACTATCACGCCTGGCATTTTCAGGAGAGCGATTTATTCGCTCGCCTACTGCTCGCCTTAAATATATTAAGGAGGGCGAAAACTAGCCCTCCTGGCCTTAGGAAGTAATGATTACCATAATAGTGTTCAACACAACTACGAGAGTTCGAGGGAACTTGTTTTCGGACAATCCCGTATAGTACATAGCCTAACCGGTTTCGTGCGTTTGTACGCTTCGTCAGAGGCAGTAAAACACTCGTGGCTCAGCCTTATATATCAGGAGCTCTGGCGGGTACATTTTGGCGGATGCACTGGACGGATATATGTTGGCGGATGCACTAGACAGATACATGTTGGCGGGTGTGCACGCTACAACCACTCGGCCTGAACAGGAAGGACTTCTAAGTTAGAAGTGTTTACAATTTAATTTGATTACCATAATAGCCTATTCCTAAAACCCACATCTTTTCAGATCTCTGTTGTGTTAGTGATCTCTGTTAGACGAATACACTGCCCCTCCCACACCTCCGGGCCTTGCCGAGGCCCGGAGGTGTAGGAGGGGCAGTGTAGCCGTCTCACAGAGACTGCCTTGTTAGCAGCACAAAATAAAATGTACAAAGCCCACTTGGCAGGACTACAAATAGTAAAATTTCATTTTTCCACTTTTTGCTTCTGTAAGTTTATGATCTAATTTTGAGCCGTCCTGCATTTTTAAGAATGTCAGGCCTGCAATATTCTTTCCATTAATATAAAAATCTACGAGATAAGATTAGCTAATGTTTTACTAGGAAGAATAAAAACTTTCAAATTACTGTAAAAAACGCATTCGCCAAACAAAAAGACAAAGTGAACGGTTACTCAATTGCTTCTACATAACTTGCCATAAAAAGCTGAGTTTCCTTTTGTAACTTTTAATAAACGAAAACAACAGACAGCTCCGAGAGCTGTCTGTTGTTTTCGTTTATTAAAAGTTACAAAAGGAATCTGCGCTTTATTTTCTAATGATGTCACAGCTGTTTTTTCAACAATTATATGCTTCTTAATTGGACCTTCTTTGCCCGTCTAATAATTTCTGGGGAGATAACTTTACTGAAAGTCAATTGTCATGATAGGATAAGTCAGGGATGGTCGAATGACAATTACGGCATTCTGTAAAAGGTTGTAAGTAACTTATACTCCACTTGGTATCTAAGTTAGGTTACAACACTTTGCAACTGTCTGTGATGTGTTGTAAAGTGTTTTCGACATTAGATATCTGCGGTAACCTGTGACGTTGCCTAGTTTCGATAAAAAAAACAACTTGCGACGGCCCGTGACAGTGTATAGCATTAATAATCTGTTTGAACTTTTCACTGTTATTATCTGATTAAACTCATTTAAAAGTAAGAAAACGGCGCTTTTACCATCTTTATGTTCTGTGACATTTTTATGTTCATTATATCAATTGTGTACACATTGTGACATTTTGTACAGACAGCATCCATTCCATTAATACAAAATCTGGGAAGAATAACAAGAGATTATGAAGTGACTATGACCTCGACGTGGCAATGACCTTGATCTTCATCGAAAGAAAAAACAACAAAATTTTGTGCGCGACACATCGTCTCCCCATAAGAAATATGTATGCCAAGTTTCAACAAAATCAAAGGAAGCATCTCAGAGTTATGGGACGGACACGAAAATCTTCCTGACGGACAGTTGACTTTGATCTGTGACTTTGACCTCCATCGAACAAAAACAAGATTTGTGTGCGACAACTCGCCTCCCCGTCAACAACATATGTGCCAAGTTTCAACAAAATGCAAGGAAGCATCTCAGAGTTATGAAGCGGACCCGTAAATCTTCCTGATGGGCAGTTGGCCTTGATCTGTGACCTTGACCTCCATCGAGCAGAAGAAAATGTCATGCGCGAGACATCGACTCCCCATAAGCAACATGTACTCCAAGTTTCAATAAATCCAACGAAGCATCTCAGAGTTGGGATGCGGACATGAAAATCTTCCCGATGGACATTTGATCTTGATCTGTGACCTTGACCTCCATCTCTGTGGAAATAAAATACTTCTAGTCTCTTGGGCAGTGGCGGCGCCATGGGGGAAGGGGCGGGGGGTATGAGGGGGGAGGGTACTTACCCCTCCACTTTTTTCGCCAAGCGTAGTAAAAAAATACTATCATCCATTCCATTAATACTATCATTTTAATGTTTGTATTGAACGTTGCGGTGTAATGATGCGTATGCTTAATTCCATATTCCCAAGTGCACTATGACAGAGAAGTTTTTAAATTATGTTTGTGTGTGCCCCCCCCCCCCCCCCCACACCCCCCCCCCCCCCCCACCCCCCCCCCACACACACACGCACACATTAGCTGCAAACAACAAATAAGAGTCGAGGTCCCAAATTGCAACAAGGCGTGCCGCGTTCAAACAGTCTGAAACATACCGCTTAAGAGTATTCGAGGAATGCTAGAATCGAGAGAGTGCAACGCATAAGTTTGGAATGCAGCCTACTTTCATTTTCGATCTGAGTGTCGTTTGGTGCTTTGTGCTCGCACTTTACAACTGCGTTCTTCCGTTAAAAAGTCACCATGTACGACGTTTTCTTTAACTGAAAGACCTAACCAGTAAGTTTCAAAAAGATAAAACTGTTTTAATTTAATTGTCTGAGAATGGTCCAGAGAACACCATTTACAACGTAAGTTTTAAAAATTTTCTCAACTTCGGGAGGGGTGTCCCCGCCAGAAGTTGAGAATTTTTTTTAAAACTTACGCGCGGCTGGCAATACCCAACTGTACCCCCCTCACTTCTGTAACTGGCGCCGCCACTACTATGAATTACAATGACTGTGTGCGAAATTATAAGGAAACAGACTATTTAAAGATTTATAATGTTACGGTCCTGCAATTCCAAACTATATAAAGTGTTTATCCCTGCTTTTATTTGTCTCTGATCTACTCAAATAAACCCTGAAAACACAGGCGACGGAGGCAAAAATAATGTGGGGTGCAAACTTCTGAATAACATTGGATATATTACTCTAGCTTTACATCCTCTTGGCAATATCTATAATTATTATATACTTTATAAATAATCACATTTCTATAGGCTGGATCTTATACACGTGACTGGTATTCAAAAATCCATGTACATCGGTTTTCCAAAGAATATCAACTTTCTAAATATAGATTTTGGAAATGCCCCCTCTAGTTCTATTTCAATCGACGTTATCTCTATAACATTGTTCATTTTTATGTTATTCTGTAGATGATAACTATTTTATTGTTAAATAAAAATATTTCTGGCTGATATAATTGAACTTTTAATTGACAAACAGAAGCTTTTTTGAGGATGGTGAATATAATAAAACTGATATGGACTTTTGTGGTGGTAAATGTGATGTAATATGAACCTAAAAAACTTATATTGACCTCGGCGTTAGCCTCAGTCAATATAAGTTTTTTTTATGTTCATATCAAATCATATTCACCACCACAAAAGTCCACAATTGCATAATATACGTTGACACTAACCTGTTAGGGCCACGCCAGCTTCAAGATTCGATTCGAAATCGGTTGTTCGATTTGTTTTCCTTCGAATCGTTTTCGCTTGGTATCAGCCATCTTAGTCGCCTCACAAAACGTATAGCTAAGATAGAAATGGTACATAAATAACGTTGAAAATAAAGATTGAGTGTAATTTCCGCTAAATTAACATAAAAAGCATCTGCGCCCATGCCACCATCCATGCTAATTCCAGCTTCACTGGTCACTATCACTTCTGAAAGCAAATTTAAAGTTCCCAAGCAATATCAACGATGAATTTACGGTTGCTAGTGCCTGACCAGAGCCCAGCACGGAATTCTTGCATCCGTTTCTGTTTTTGAACAAAAATCCTTCCTGGGTAATATTCCAACTACATCATCAAGGCATGCCTTCGTCGAAGGCATGCCTTGATGATGCAGTTGGAATATTTTATCAGTCGAGACTTCAAGACGTCTGTATTCGATTCGAGGTTCGATTCGATTTCGAATAATAGACTCGATTCGATTCGAATCGAAAACGTGGGATTCCCAGGACCCTAACATTTGTACTTTGATGCGGGTAAAATGTCCTATCGAGCGATGGACACTCCCTGTTTATCATTTTCCCACAAGGTGAAGATCGATTGGTTGTGACTAAAAATTCAAACTACAGATGGACTGAGGAAAATAATTGAGACTGCCATGGGGTGAACAAGGGTAATTGCTATCACGGGCCGACCCGTTGGGTGAAAATTTGAATTCCCGGATCCAAAAACACCCATTTATTTGCACCTGAGCACACCTGAACAGATATTTTGCTGTTTTTCACGGAAAAATATTTGTGAAATTTCACACTTTGAGAGACGGTAAATACGGGTGAAGAAGGAATAAAAAGGAGATAATGGTCATTCAGGTGAAAAAAAATTCCTACAGTACATACTGCTCTAACGAAAGTGATGCAGTACACATTATTGGTGAAAAATGGCAGAGGGTACGTGCACCCTGTCCATCCCCCACCCCGCTTCGCCGCTTCTATCTGAAAATGATGGACAAGAACCAGGAAGTTAAAATATCATATAACACAAGAAATGTACCGCTTTAATTCTGAAATCAGTCCCTCGGTAAATAATAGAGCCGATTAACATAGTTACTAGTTGATTTGTTTATTAATTAACCCTTTACCCAAAGCAAGGACCAAATCCGCCCGGCCAATTCCAATTAATTTTCATTATATTTTCATTTTTTGTCTCAAAAACATAGGCTATGTCCCCTCTTTGGAACGAGCTCGTCGAGCTCGTTCCTATGAGGGGTCATAACCTATGTTTTTGAGACAAAAAATGAAAAAAAAAAGTTATTAACTGGTTGAGTGCTAGAAGCCACTATCAGGGCTTTCAAAAAAATGAGGGTACCAGAGGAAAAGCCAACATTTTCCTTGCTCATCTTTCATATAAAGTCAAACACAAATAATATTTTGTTTATATAAAGTTGTTTTATCACAAATTATTGAAGAGTGCCTATGCGCACTCTTCAATAATTTGTAATAAAACAAATTTTGATGAACGAATTCTGACCACCAAAAATAATCTAGCCCTCAACCAGTTAAAGAATTTTGTTTGCAAGTGTCGTCTGCTTTTCATGTTAGGTAAAGGGTTAACCATCAGCCTTATGTAATGGTCATAACCAGCTCAATATCGCAATTCGAATTTCACTTTTTCCCCAAAACATTGCTTATAACCCCTCACTGGAACGAGCTCGATTGCTTATAGCGGGCTTACGGTGAATGGCGAGCCATTTCTTTACAGACGATTTTTTTTACATGGGGTGGTACTAGCTGATTCCCCATCCAATGACCAAAAAGTAGGCCAGTGAATATGTAGAAAATAATCAAAAAAAGTTGTAAGTGAATTAACCCTTTACCCAACGAAACGTCCTAACACGACCCGAGCTATTCACAAGAACTGTTATTCAATTTTCATTATTTTCGTTGAGCTCGTTCCAATGAGGAGTCATAAGCTATGTTTTTTGACGGACAAAATGCAAAAAATTAGTTATTCGATATTTTTGTTAGCAGGAGTCGTCTGCTTTTCGTGTATGGTAAAGGGTTAAGGGAGGTAATCAGATATAGCCACGCCTGAGACTGAGAGGAATTGACGAAAACACGTTTCCATCCCCATTCCACTTATTTAACGAAGTATGCTTACACCAGGAGCGATATTTTTCGGACTTCGGTGTGGACAGTTTGATGGTAATTATATCGAACGTTCAGGAAAAGTTAGAAAACAAACAAAATATAGGCGGTTTTCACTTCAATTCACCTTGTTTCCATGTAGAAACTACGATACACATTCTGACCTGAAATGAGTACAGATGCCAACCTTTGTGGTGATTCGATCGACAGTTCACGAGCAGTGAGGACTCAAACAAGACACAAGCAAACAAACGTTTTCTCAAATTATATTATTAAATGGCCTAAAATCAGGCTTTCCGCTAGGAAAAAAATGTTGAGGCCGGTAATGGAGAATTCAAGGATCCGACGGGGCGACCATGGTCGCCCCGTCGAATCCTTAGGTTCACCATTACCGGCCTCATGATCTCATCTGTCTGAAATGCACATCTGAGACGCCCAAGTGGAGGAGCTATGCCTTGTGCATTTTAAAATGCCTGACCTAAGAGTGTACACAAAACTTACTAATGTGGGCCAATGGAACCCAACCCAGATCGTGCACGTATGCCATCTAACCTATCACCAGATCCTGTCGTTCCATAGTCAAGGTTATTGCAACTTGTTAAAAAAAATTGAATCTGGTTGATATTTTGCTGTTCTTTTTTCCCTATAATTCTCTACCTTTGGTGCGAGCCTTAAGGGTGTCTGTGATGAGAGCCCTACGAGGACCTTTTGGGTAGGGGAAAGTCAACGAGGGGATTAGGACCGTTGATGGGATCCCATGTCTGTATAGCGGAAACCCTGCTAAAATAAATGTTGGGATTGTAACGTAATCGCTCAGTTTACTGAAAAGAATAAACAAAATACTTCTAAAATAATTATTTTAGAAGGGGCGTGCGTAGGTCCTGCCAGAACTCTCCTGTGATGGTGGTGGTGGTGCAACTGCTGCTACAGAGATTGCTGTTGTAAATGATGACAGCAGAGTAATGATTAACAGCAGTATTAGTGGTAGCTGCGGTCGGGAGCGCAGGAAGCACGGTGAATAGGGGACAGGCAATGCCCTTTCCAGGTTTTCAAAGTAAAGCTAAAGTACACTCTAAATTCGTTCTGTGAGCTTTACAAATTCAATGGGGTGAGGTTCCCCTCCTCTCAAACTCCCACATCCCGGGCCTTCGACCCCCGAGACATGCATGCTTCGGTATTTGATGGTGGGGTGCTGGGACCAATAAATGCATTTTTCTCGGGGTCTGCCCCCCCCCCCCCCCCCCCCACCCATCGAAGTGCTTCCGGCGCCCCTGTCTGCGGTGAATATGAGCAGTTTGGTCACTTGAGACTTTTTTAAAAGTACATTTTTCCCCAGGGGAGCTAATTAGAGATCCAAGGTAAATGTACTTGGGGCCAGGGCTTCTTTTGAGAGTTCTTCATTTTTTATTGGGTTATTGTGGTTTAACGGCACATTCGACCACCAGGGTTGGATAGTTTTACGGGAGGAGGAAGCCGGAGTACACGGAGAGAACCACCGAGAATCGGTGAGCAACTCTCATACTTCCCAACGTACTAACTCCACACAAGCAGGATTAGCAATGGTTGAAGACAAGTGCACCATCATCGTGCAGTACGCATTATTACACAGTGCCACCGTGCCTCCACGTGAGAGTTTTCCATGGAAGTAGATATAGAATCGTATTCAGAAAGTTAATGGAGAGGTAATATGGGAATTTCTACAGTAAATTTTGCGGTCGACTGCAAAATTTACTCTTGGTATTCCCATATTAGTGACTCTGGAGTACATTTCTATTTCAATGGGAACATCCCATAGAAAGCGGCGGACCTCAAGTATATTTACATTTGCTCTCAAGATGGTCCTCCTGGCGGAATAATTACTATAGAAATTTCCCATAACGACAAGTCGTCCTTAAATGGATCCCTAAACTGCAAGTGCGTTCTTCTAAAATCAACAAATTAATCATTTTCAGCAAAACCTACCAAAACAACCTTTTGGACATTAGAGAAGAAGTTAATTATCGGCTGCTCCAGTGGAGGCGTTCTTCTTATCATCGTCATCGTGGGTACCGGCGTGGGATGCTATAAGAAAAAACAGAGAGAAAAATTAAGGCAAGACAATTTAGCTGAGAAACAGTGTGTAAAGTATGTAAACTTTATTTAAGCAAACTTCCACAGCACTGCACTCACGACTGTTGTCCAAAATTGAAGTCACAGAGTGGAGCACAAGCAAGCTGTGTTGTGGGCTCACTATGCCGAAGCTGCATCCATTGGTAATCAGGAGCGCTTTTAACCCTTTACCCAACGAATCGGCCGCATCCGCCCGCATAATATGCAAATTCAGCAGTTGAAAAAATATTATTTTAAAAAAAAATTCAACAAAACCACATCATGTGACCCCTCGTTGGAACGAGCTCGTTCCAACGAGGGGTCACATGATATGGTTTTGTTGAATTTTTTTTAAAAAATTGAAACAATTATGTTTAAAATAATAACTTTTGATATCGTCTGCGTTGGGTAAAGGATTTTAAAGAAAAGGAATTTGGGTTCTCTTTGGAAACAGTAGTTCTATTTGAATAAACTGGAATGTCGGTTTTGTTTTGTTGCAGTAACAACATTCACATTACTCTAGGCGTTCACCTGCTGGCTTTCCACTCATTTATTAACTTTAATGTTTGCCAAGAACCTCTAAAAGCACAATCGTCATCTGTCAGCCAACGGACCTCCGGTTATCCACTCCCCTCCCCGGGGGGGGAGGGGGGGGGGGCGTCGCGGTAACCGGTTCTCGTAAATCACCGAAGTTAAGCAACGTCGTGCGAGGTTAGTAGCTGGATGGGTGACCATTTCGGCGACTGATTGGCGCTCCCCGCGTTGGGTCTTCGGGCAAGGCACTTAACCCCGATTGCCTGCATGGGGACACGATGACGCTGTGTACTAAGGCGTACTGCACGTCGATGGTGCGCGTGTCTTCAACCAATCTAAGTCTGCCTGTGCCGAGGTGCAGAGTTCAGAGTTACGATGTTGGGGAGCTGACAGCTGCTCGTCGTTGCTCGGTGGTTCTCTCCGGGTACTCCGGCTTCCTCCACCCGTAAACCTGTCACCGACATGATGTGACCCTGGTTGTCAATGTGTCGTTAAACCCTTATAAATAAATAAATACCCCCCCCCCCTCCCCCTCCTCACATACACGTCCAACCCCACACACGCTGTAACAGACTGAATGCAAGCTTTAGTGGTATCTTCATATTAAGAATTCACTTTACTGCCAGCAAAGTTACAGTCAGAGGTCCATTTGGTTCCATCCACCGAACCGTTTTTATAATGTGTGCAAATAATGCTTGCATCCATTGGTCCGTTGTCTTGAATGCGTGGAAAGAAAAGGTCCATTCTGTCATGGTTGTTTGACTACACATGTTCAACTCACCTCGCCGAAAACACCTTTACCGTGATTCGAATCATGATCTTTTGATAGTAACTTCCAGTTCCTCGCGAAAGCAGTATAAAGTATATGTGTTATTTCAAAACATTTTTCAAGTCCAGAAATCTGTCCGGTCGGTAAGTTCGATAACTCTTTCCGTCGAGAAGTTTTAATTGACAGCTGACAAATTAATCGGAGGTGAAAGATAATGAGTAACTTGCACTATTGTGGGTCAGTCAATTAAAAAAATAACTCGGCTCTCTTCGTATTTTTATTTGAACGCTGATAGTATAAATAAGGCGACTTTACAACTAAATGTGACAAAATTAACAAACATTCAAAATATTCTACTGGAATTTTCATTGACACCGTCCCAGTCTTAGAAAAACCTATATCTCCCAAATAAGAAATACTTAATCCACAAATTAAAATTATTGTGATAACACACTCGTGTGATTTAATGAAAACCAATGAAGTACTAAAATCTTCTTCATCTGCACATAAAAGAATGTACAGATAATCATCTTAAAATCGGTGTCAAAAGTCGTTTTTGGCAGCGTAAGTGTTAAAGCAATCCATCAATACTCAGGCATGTATTCAATATTTATTTATAGTTTCGTGCATGATGCGGAATGGTACAAAAAATAAATTTTATAACACTGTAACCCCGTTTTAAAGGTAATAGAGTTCGTCGATTTTGCTAAATTTTACAGACATTCTACACACAGTTCTCTTCTAAGTTTCAAATTAAAATGGAGGCAAAAATTTAATATCTGACAAATAAAATAATCACACGCAACGAAAAAAGAAATGTTATATTTTCTGACCAAATACGGGATGGGTGGGATTTATTAAAAAATTTCCAACAATAAACGTTTTTAAAAAAATCTACATAGGCTTCAGTAAAAAAATCGCCGTATTATTGCCTCAGCACGCCCATTCGCACAACCTAACCGGGAAAATTTCTGGTTATGTTTTATTTTTTTTTCTCAAAGCAAAGTTTGTGACTCCTCCAGTAATAAGACAAATTAGGCTGTAAATTAACCTTCTCTGGTGTCTAATTAACAAAACAAAAATTAACAGCAGTGTTTTCCGAAATGTGACCTAGGATTTTACCAAATCAATCTCATTGAACTCTGTCAAACAGGACTGCAATATTGAAATTCCTAGCTGCATGATGGGAATAATTTTCTGATACTTTGACATCTGTATGCAGATGATTAATAGAAGAAAATTAAATAGGTAATTAAATTGTTAGACGTCCTCTGTTCTTGTTCTTTCGTGGTCTGTTGGGTCAAAGGGGAGCTGTGTACATTTCTCGTAGTATTGCACATTCGAATGTAGTCGGATTGACTTCCGTTGCGAGCTTGGGCAACAAACTCCGCCCCACTCGCAGCGAGTGGGGCGGAGTTTATCCCTCAGCCTCACTGTAAAACAACTTGACATTTTGTTATGCATCCATAAGCTATGCCTTTGTCCCTCAACCTCACTGTAAAACATCTTGGCATTTTGTTATGCACCCATAAGCTATGCCCTTAATTTAAAAAAAACAAACAAACAATTAATATTTATTTCGTGAATAGCCCTGGTTCGTTATAGCCGTTATATGTTTGGTAATGGATTAACACTCGCTCTGAGATTTTGCTTTTTTTCACTCTCTCTTCACTGAACATTAGTTCTGTGCGCACTGGTTTCAGAATACCTTAATTTTAGGCTGCACGTTTTACAACAATCAATCAATGTTTTATTTCTGTAATAAATTTATCATTCGAAATACCTTGTAAACTAGAATTATTTATTTATTGGGGTTTGACGTCACTTTCGACAGCCAGGTTCACCTCGTGTCAGTAGAAGACTAGAAATAATGTGAAAAGTACAAAAAGAGTGTATTTCATTGCATTTTATAATATTTATTAAGTTTTGCAACGTTTTTCAAGTCTATGTAGTTTGCATTTTGTAATAAAATTTCTGCTCACACAACACGCAATACAACCCCAAACAGTCGTACGAACATACAGAAACGAATTGATTTTAGTACTTGTATAATAAAATAAGTGAATCCCTGCATAATTGCCTCGCTTGAAAAAAAAATTATTGCAAAATACAACTCTTGTCGAGTCTATTTCGCTACAGTTTGTAACAATTATTACATTTTGAAGCATTTTACCATCCAAGTAGCTGCATTTTTTAATAATTATCACCTTTTGCAACCTTTATTACAATGTGCGTTGCAACAAACGTATAACAATGTTCTATTTAGATCTTCAATGCATTCCAGCTTAACCCTTTTCCTGCCACGCCCACTTTAACCATATATGGAAGACCTGTATGCGAGGATGTTTAATAAAATTTTGACATACTTGAAACTCTATCACCTGATTAATTGTTGGAAAGGGCTCTCTGAGCCCTTTCCAACAATTATTCAGATGGTAGGTGTGATCAGCGCATACCAGAACGTACAGATAGGCCTCATCATCATAAAATATGCGACAAAAGTTCGTTTCGGTAGCGTAAGTGTTAAATCATTTCCACAGTGTTATGGCTGTTATGAAGGGTTAGGTGAAAGTATGAATATTCCTCTATATGCTAAAACCAAGATTCTTGGTGACACGGGTTTGAAAACATAATTTCAGTTCGACAGAATTTCAGCTTTTTATTTTGTTTGTCATTCAGACCATTTGCCATTTCTCTTTTCCGTTTGGTCATTTGTTGAAATCCTTGGAACGTAAGTTAATTGTACAAGGTGTGAAATATTTTGTCCTATGTTTTAGGTCATGCTAAGTTTACATTGATGAACAAATAAGTTGTCTGCTGTCCTTGCCTATTAACACAACTACAATTGCGTTTTTACACGTACGAAAGTAACATACGGTGGTATTTTTCGACACACTGTCGATATTTATTTTTCGTGTCTCTATCGATTCGTTCGCTTGACCAAGCAGTTCAAGTCGGACAAAATGTAAAACAATTTATATACCATTGAAACACTTGCACCGTCGACGTCTAGAATTTGATATCTTTCAAGTTGGGGCGCGGTGGCTCAGTAGGTAGAGGTGCAGGCTGCAAGCCGAGAGATCCTCGGTTCGAATCCCACCTGCGGCAACTGCGTTGTGTTCTTAGGCAAGTCTCTTCACCCCCATTGCCCACGTGGGGGCACGGCGACGTTGTGTACTAAGGCATGGTGCACGTCGATGGTGCACTATCTTCACCCAATGCTAACCCTGCTTGTGTGGAGTTAGTATGTTGGGGAGCTGGCAGTTGCTCGCCGTTGTTCGGTGGTTCTCTCCGGGTACTCCGGCTTCCTCCACCCGTAAAACTGTCGAGGTCATGATTAGCCATTCTGTAGAAATATGTGACCTTAAACACCAATAAATAAATAAATAATAATATCTTTCAAGTTCATAAAAAAAAATATTCAGTCAGTTATCCAAGGGACGTAAGGCAGGGGGGTTTCTCCCCAATACCGACCAGATTTTTAATTGTTGGAAATGTTAACCCTTTACCTAATAGAAAAGCAGGCGACACTTGTAAACAAAATTCTTGAATTACTGATTTTTTTTCAATTTTTGCGTAAAAAAATGAGCTCCTTTCAATGGAGGTCATAAGCTATGTTTTTGAGACAAAAAATGGAGAAAATAATGAAAAATGAATGGTAATTTTTATGAATAGTGCTGGTGGGTTTTTGCCGTTATGTTGGGTAAAGGGTTAAGCCTCAAGCCGATAACAGTTGGACATTTCGTGCCCCATAGTAGAAGATTTCGTGGTATTTTATTTGTACATGTGACGGTTTATAACAGACAATTTGTGATTTTTTATCCACATTTCACTGAGGTCTATATTTTGTCCGGTGAGTGCAACAAGACGCCATCTGCAATGCTAAGGCATTGCAGATGGTGCCTTTTTGCACTCAAGAGACGATTCCCAACTCTAAAATGATCACAAGGTCATGCATTTCGAACACAAGAGAAAAGTGCGCGTTCGGATTTCTTCAGCAGCTGAAAATACTCAATCAGCAGTTGTAAAATTCTCACCGGGGGGGGGGGGGGGGGGGGGGGATATGGTGTTATCGAATGTTGCCTGATAATTAATTGATTCATCATGTAGGAATGACGTGACTGAACAGTCGGATTTACCAAAGGTTCATGAGCTGAGACTTTGTAAACGCTTCTTGTATTTTTGGTTTACAGAATTCAAGTTATTATCCAAGTACAAATTCTACATTCTGTGTTCCTTTGTAGAAAATACAATATAAAAACAATTCTTCTTCATTACTGTTGGAATGTTTCTCGTACTGACCAAACAAATAAATAAAATTTCCGAAAAAGGATTGAAGTATTTCGTGTACACACACACAAAAAAGAATCTGGTCAGCAATCGTAAAATAATTGATTTCTAACAACTATGACCGTTACCAAACAATCCGAGTCATCTGACCTGTCCAACCTAGCACGCAAATATTGTTGCGTGACTGTAGGTGACTGTAAATGTACCTGTATATTGTTGGTACACACATATATCCTACAGAACTAGTTCCGTTGGGGGCGCGGTGGCGTCGCGGTAACCGGTCCTCGTCAGATCACCGAAGTTAAGCAACGTCGAGCGCGGTTAGTAGTTGGATGGGTGACCATTTCAGCGACTGATTCGTGCTCCCGCGTTGTGTCCTTGGGCAAGACACTTAACCCCGATTGCCTATACGGGGACACGATGACGCTGTGTACTAATTATTTTGCAGATGAAACCTAACATCTGATTAATTGTTGGAAAGGGATCAGAAAGCCCTTTCCAACAATTAATCAGGTGAAAGAGTTTCAAGTATGTCAGAAATTTTATTAAACTTCCTCGCATACAGGCATACACAGAGGTCCTCCATATATAACTAAAGTGGACGTGGCAGTAAAATGGGTTAAAGACTTTTTGTTTCCGGATCCCACGACTTTGAAAAATGCACACTTTTACGTTTTTTATTGAATTGACATGTCACTGTACCACGCTGCTGTGATGTGTTTCGACTTCAGTAAATCTTATTTTAGAGAAGTCCTGTGAAGCAACGTCGAACCCGGTTAATCATTGGATGGGTGGCCGTCTGAGAGATCGATTCGGACTCCCGCGTTGTGTTCTTGGGCAAGGCATTTAATCCCGATTGTCCACATGGGGGCGCGATGATGCCATGTACTAAGGCGTACTGCACGTCGATGGTGCGTATGTCTTCAACCAATCTAACCCTGCCTGTGCCGCAGTGCAGAGTTCAGAATTAGATGTTGGAGAGCTGACAGCTTCTGGTCGTTGCTCGGTGGTTCTCTCCGGGTACTCCGGCTTCCTCCACCCATAAAACTGTCACCGACCTGATATGACCCTAGCTGTTAATGTGTCGTTAAACCCTAATAAAAAAAACTAGTTCCGTTGGAACACCACTACTTTCATTATGAATTAACACCTTGAACTCTAGTGGTATCTCCCATGCCAATTCAATAGCAGCAATTAGAAGAGTCCATATTCATTATGTGGGGTAGACCAATCAATATTTTCAACGTGCAGCCTCGGGGCTGCACGTTGAAAATATTGTTTGGTCTACCCCACACATTTACTGAACAGGCATCCTATTTAATGACGTTATGATGTATCATGTTCCTGGCCAGAAAAACGGCCGCTAGAGTTCAAAGGGTTAAACCATTATACAATTATTAAGGGAAGGATGGATTTTGGAAAATAATAAGTAATTATGTCTTTGAGATGGGTGGTATAGAAATTTGGTATTCGGAATCGGTTTCGGTATATTTCTAGGAGATAACTACGGTTCGGTATTAGGTATCTGACTTGACTGAACTTTGCTGATAGTACCAAAGGGTAACTCACAGCAGGAAAATACAGAATGGTTCCTGCATCATTCTACCACAGAGTCACAAATGTCACAGTCAGTCAACTCAAACTGGCATTCGTTTGCAAACACGACTCGTATCAACAGTAATTTTGTGACTTGTTCCAAACACATCATAATCTTTAAAGGCCTATTTCAAGCCTTTGCGATCTTCGAACAAGTCCCCCTAACATATTATTAACATATCTCCCTAACACGTGGTCCTGCTGACAAAAGATACATCACCTGGGCAGTGATTTCTGGTTAAATCTATCAGGTAGCCAAGATTGAACTAGAGATCACCGCCAAACAACTGGAGACTACACGTTGTAGTCCAGTGAGAATTGCGCTGGCCCTTAACTCAATGCGGGTAGCACACGATACTTGCAAAATAAATTCTTGAATTACTAAAAAAAAATCAATTTTTGTCTAAAACACATTACTTATGACCCCTCATAAGCTATATTTGTGAGACAAAAATTGAAAACATTACAAAATTTGAATGGATATTTTTTTTGTATATAACTCTGGTCTGTTTTGTGCGTTATGTTGGGTAAAGGGTTAATGCTGTAAATCACCAACGGTATGGCAATTATTCAGCTACCTATTAGGGCAAGTGATTAATCAGTTGACCAAGGTTAACCCTTTGAGTTCGTAAGTCCGATTTTTCGGTCCAAGGCTTAATTTCGTCCCATTTTTGTCTTATTATAATAGGTCTATATACGGGGCATTGATGATAAAATAATAACTGCAGACTATAGTTATTATTTTATCCTCCCTGTATATTGATATGGGACTGACTCATCTCACTGTAAGTGGGCACGAAGGCGATGCCATTCCAAGAAACAAGGGATCAAAGTGTTAATCCATGTAAGCAATCGACCAAGAAAACTTTGAAACCGTTTCAGTTCTAAACGAAAGGTCAGAGGTTCTATCCTGACCGGCGCCGTGAGCGTTATGTCCTTTAGCAAAACACTTTATCCGAAGTGGAAGAACGGTGTCCAACACGATATGACCTTTGTTGAAAGTATCGTTAAATCACAGTAATAAATAAATAAATAAATAAATAAATAAATAAATAAATAAATAAATAAATAGTCAGTGAGAGTAATTGCTACCGTAATTGTTAATGTATTTTGGGGGTTTAACGACACTTTCGACAGCCAGGGTCACCTCGCGTCGAACAGTTTTACGCGGTGAGGAAGCCGCCGTGCCCGGAGAGAACCACCGAGTAACGGCGAGCAACTGTCAGACTGCCCAACGTACTAACTCCACACACGCAGGGTTAGCATTGGTTGAAGACAAGTGCACCATCGACGTGCAGTACGCCTTTGTACACAACGGTACCGTGTGACCACATGGGCAATTGGGATTAAGTGTCTTGCCCAAGGACACAACGCGGTTGCCCCAGGTTGGATTCGAATCGAGGACACCTCGACTTGCTGCCTGCATCTCTTCTCACTGAGCCATATCACTCCAATTGTTTTCTTCGGTATTGGTCCAGCAACTACTATCAAATTACTCCCCTTGATATGTACAAGCCAGTCGACGAGTTTATCTTCTGTCGGAAGCAACTGCAAATACACGGCCCTTTCCACGAAAGATCGGATCTGAATATAAGTTTGCTCCGTGTCCACTGGATTTAATCTCCGGGTGAAAGTTAGTGAACGTGGGGTGGGGGAGGGGGTGGCAAACTATTCAAATGCCAACCCTGTATTCCGCGCATGTGTAACTCTTTTCCGCACCGTTGGTATCAGGCGCAAACAATAGGTTCGCTTTTCAAACCAGCTAAACAATTACAGACATTGACGATGGATTAATGAAGGGCTAGACTGGTTCCAGGCCATAACAATTAACAACGGCGAATTTCCTCACAGAATTTGATTGGTGGTTTGTGAGCTTGCACTCCGGCATCTATCGGAGGACAACATGGACCGAGGTCAATTTCACTGAGCTCTTCTCGAGCCGATGTTCACCTTGGTTCATATGGAATTCAGTGACTGAATTCCATATGAAACCAGGTGAACCTCGACTCGAGTAGAGCTTAGTGAAACTGACCTCGGTTTATAAATTTCGTGTCAAATCACGACTTACCAAAGACCCAGAAGAGAAACAATAGCGGCACTCTGTGACATGGGTTTACGAAAAAATGCATAAGATAAATATGGATTGATGTGTTTGTAACGCAATCATTTTCGAGGTCGGTCGGAATGTGGAAAGTGGGTGACTCGCCCACATAAACCCACCCGACGGAAAAAGGAACGATGAAATAAAGGTGCTTACATACAAAAATGTCGATGCTTATATTACCAGCTGAAATAAATGGTAGTAATACCCTCAAACAAGTTCACAACCAATTTTCCCCAGTTGATAACTCCAAACCTTGACATCTCTTGTTGCTAAACTCTCCTCGAGAATCTCCCAAATAATTGTTAAGACTTGGAATTAACGAAAAGCACGTGTAACAGGAATTTTCTTGTCATTATCCTACAACTTAATTCAAACGGACCTGCATCTCAACAACACGATAAATTTCCAAAGTGCATTAAAGAATTAAAATAAACAGATGCACAGGATAATAGCAAATAGCGCTATTTATGCCGGATTTCTACAAAAATGCCCCCTGGAAAGACCCTAGCCTTTCAGGGCATCACTCTCTTTCAGTTAGGAATTCGACGCTTGTTGGGGGCTATTGTTAACCCTCTTTTCGTGGAGTTTGCACACAGACTACCCTTGATGTCATGTGATGTAATTTATTCAAACACATTCCTTTTGTTACTGTTAATAAAAGAAAACAAAAGACAGCTTTCGGTAACAAAAGGAAACTTGGCTGTATTTTTTACTGAATTTCATAATATTTCCTCAACAAATACTTGCTTCTTGGTTGGACCTTCCTCGCTCATCTAATAATTTCAAGAGGAGATATCTTGATCGAAAGTCGATTTTCATGACGAGATAAGTCAGTGATTTTGAGATTCACAAGGATGATATCAAAGGATAGATTATTATAATCCCTGATGGGTACGGGTGTGGGATGGGAAAATCTCACCCGAGGGCAAGATATTTGTGCCAGACACGAGGCTTGCCGAGTGTCTGGACCAAATATCTTGTCCCGAGGGTGAGATTTTCCCATCTCACACCCATACCAATCAGGGATTATTTTTCTCCCCCGCCATACACCGGTTGCGTTAGCCAGAGGTAATCAGCGGTCACGTGCTGATATAATCAACTCATTTGGTATTCATTGTTTTGGAAAACTAATGACACCATCGGAAAGAGCATGCAAAAGTTACGTATATTCCAAAGGTATGTACCATGAAATCAATTAGGAACGGTGGCATCTTGGGGTTTAAAGAGTTTTAAAGCATCAAACTTTGATCACACGGCATTCCGATGACGAATTAGTTGGTAGCAAGAAACTGATACGATATGCATAACGTCATAATAACGTTATAAATGTATAATGTCACGTGGGTGGGGATGGGATACATATGTCTCTCCCTGCTATCTCACCCGAGACACACGTATGTTACACATGCAGTGGGGTGAGAAAACCTTATCTAAACTTATCTAAAGCCGATTTTTCAGGACGATAATGATAAGGTATGAATTGATTTAGCTGCGTTGTATTGGCTTATCCCTTTATTGCATTATTGTATTAGGGTTTAACGACACATTAACAGCCAGGGTCATATCATGTCGGTGACAGCTTTACGGGTGGAGGAGTACTCGAAGAGAACCACCGAGCAACGACCAGCAGCTGTCAGTTCTCCAACATAGTCATTCTGAACTCTGCACCGCGGCTCAGGCAGGGTTAGGTTAGTTGAAGACATGCGCATCACCGACGTGCAGTACGCCTTAGTACACAGCGTCATCGTACCCTCATGTGGGCAATCGGGGTTAAGTGCCTTGTCCAAGGACACAAAGCGGGAGCGCGAATCAGTCGCTGAAATGGTCACCCATCCAACTACTAACCGCGCTCGATGTTGCTTAACTTCGGTGATCTGACGAGAACCGGTTACCACGACGCTACAGCGCCCCATCTTAACCCTTTGGGACATTAGTTATCCTGACGCTCAAACGTCACTGGGAAATAGAGGATCTGTAATGAGTTTCTCTTTGATATAAGATTTATGAAATGAGTGTAGACAATTTTATTTTAGCGAGCCTCTGGCGAGCTAAAATAAAATTGTCGAAACGAGTTTCATAAATCTTATGTCAAAGAGAAACGAATTTCAGATTCTTTTTATCACATGACACACACAAACGAACTTGAACCGATTTATTTTTAACGAGTCTGTGTTCCCGTACATGGAAAAGAAAATTAACCTACTTTCGCCATGTTGACTGAATGCGTTCAATACTTCCGCTTTACAAAATAGTTCTCAAACAAACGGCCTTATTGACATTTAATAAACAGACTGCAACAAAACCCTCATTAGTAATTCAATTGTCAACAATAAGAGAAGCAAATCCAAAGAAGGGATTTGCAATTTCTATATTTTATAAACTTTAATCCGAGTCGCTGTCGGACACAATGATGCGCCTACGTTTCGGAGCGGGTTGGGCTGATGATGTTTCTGGGTTATGAATGTGTATTTCAAAGTGCCCACCATAAATGTTGCCTGTGAACATATTCTGTAGTCTACCCGCAAATTGTGTGTTTCGATCAGTGGAATTTGTGTTAGAAATTGACTGGTTTTGATAAACTACATCTCTGTCCATGGATTTAGGATATTGAGGCCTATTTTCAGTTTGAAGATTGGAGTTAGATAACACACGAGAAATTTGTTTATGTTGTTGTTCATTGATATGGCTGTAATTGTTAGTTGACTGGATATTCTTGTGTCCTGTGATTTGCATAATCTGGTGAGCAGGGATGTTATTTTCACTAAGTTTCTGAACAAGATGTTTGCGAGCACTGTGATTTGTAAGTTTCTTTTCCGGTGAGAGACCAGCTGCTTTTGCCATGCGCTTCATGATGGATTGGAGGTAAGTTTATTTATTCCAATCGGCTGTCTTTTAAACCACTGATCACCGACATTCGTAATATCTTGTTTAGTATGTGTTGCTATATAAAAAGGGTCACTTTCGTCACTGTAACCAGAGGGCCTTAAAAGAGAGTACTTTTTATAAATATTCACAGGACACCTTTCTGGTAAATCAAAGTTACACCACATTCTGGGTGGCACACTTCGAACATCTCTCACATTGTCACCAGGGCGAGTTTTTGTTTGTCTTTCTATAAACTGTAAATATTCCTGGCCATTTGGGTCCTTGTGCAAACTAACATCCCCCCAACACATTTTACGGTGCTCATCTGAGCCCCGTAAACCAAAGTGAATAGTGTTTAAAAACCACAAGGAGTTTATTATAGATTCGGGTGTCTAAGAACCCAGTTGACCGCTTTGCCACAAAATGTCAATTTCATTGTCACTTATTGGCTCCGCCTTCTTTTCACGATTGCCCAAGCCACTTCGTTTCAGTTGTCGTTGTTTGGCCTTCAATATGTCTCTCACTTTCACAAATTCTACACTGCTAACTATTGTGTGGCCATAATTAAAACGTTTTAAATTTCTGTCAATACTGGAAATAAATCCACGCAACGAGCTTGGTTCATATTCAGAGCCGTCAGATTTTCTGACTGACAGGATAAATTTGCATAAAATAACACACAGTTCACTGGGCGGTATGTTGTGAATTTCACGATGCTCATTTATATTGTTGCTTTGAAGAAAATTTCTTACTAACTTCATATCATAAAAGGTCTTGCTTAAAGTGCTTTTATTTGTTTCTTTTTCAACAAATCCATCTATATCTGCACCGCTGATATTAACAAAACGACGCTGTTGAGTAGCGTCCGTTTGCTTAGCAACGCCAACAGTTTCTTGGCAATCTAGCGTCTCGTAGCGTTCATCGTGTAATGGGCTCAAACGTTCTGCCGACAGAGTCACTTCAAAGTCGATACCAATTATTTTCACAGTGTATAACAAGCCTTTTGTGGAATCAATGATCTTAACAATTTCCCCTTCTCCTTTTCCATCTATTTTCACAATTTCGTTCACTCGATAGTTAAGTACACGCGACATGTTTTGTTTGTAAACAATGGAGTGGTACAATATGAATATTAATTAGGTGATGAGGCTTAAAATTCAGCCAATGAAAATCCTTGCAGGTCATATTACACGTGTTCTCATACAGAAGAATATCAGATGGACTTTTTCATTGAACTTTACAATAGTCATGTGATAAATAGAGGATCTGTAATGAGTTTCTCTTTGATATAAGATTTATGAAACGAGTGTAGACAATTTTATTTTAGCGAGCCTCTGGCGAGCTAAAATAAAATTGTCGAAACGAGTTTCATAAACCTTATGTCAAAGAGAAACGAATTTCAGATTCTTTTTATCACATGACACACACAAACAAACTTGAACCGATTTATTTTGAACGAGTCTGTGTTCCCGTACATGGAAAAAGAAAATTAACCTACTTTCGCCATGTTGACTGAATGCGTTCAATACTTCCGCTTTACAAAATAGTTCTCAAAACAAACGGCCTTATTGACATTTAATAAACAGACTGCAACAAAACCCTCATTAGTAATTCAATTGTCAACAATAAGAGAAGCAAATCCAAAGAAGGGATTTGCAATTTCTATATTTTATAAACTTTAATCCGAGTCGCTGTCGGACACAATGATGCGCCTACGTTTCTGAGCGGGTTGGGCTGATGATGTTTCTGGGTTATGAATGTGTATTTCAAAGTGCCCACCATAAATGTTGCCTGTGAACATATTCTGTAGTCTACCCGCAAATTGTGTGTTTCGATCAGTGGAATTTGTGTTAGAAATTGACTGGTTTTGAAAAACTACATCTGTGGCCATGGATTTAGGATATTGAGGCCTATTTTCAGTTTGAAGATTGGAGTTAGATAACACACGAGAAATTTGTTTATGTTGTTGTTCATTGATATGGCTGTAATTGTTAATTGACTGGATATTCTTGTGTCCTGTGATTTGCATAATCTGGTGAGCAGGGATGTTATTTTCACTAAGTTTCTGAACAAGATGTTTGCGAGCACTGTGATTTGTAAGTTTCTTTTCCGGCGAGAGACCAGCTGCTTTTGCCATGCGCTTCATAGTTCATGATGGAGGTAAGTTTATTTATTCCAATCGGCTGTCTTTTAAACCACTGATCACCGACATTCATAATATCTTGTTTAGTATGTGTTGCTATATAAAAAGGGTCACTTTCGTCACTGTAACCAGAGGGCCTTAAAAGAGAGTACTTTTTATAAATATTCACAGGACACCTTTCTGGTAAATCAAAGTTACACCACATTCTGGGTGGCACACTTCGAACATCTCTCACATTGTCACCAGGGCGAGTTTTTGTTTGTCTTTCTATAAACTGTAAATATTCCTGGCCATTTGGGTCCTTGTGCAAACTAACATCCCCCCAACACATTTTACGGTGCTCATCTGGGCCCCGTAAACCAAAGTGAATAGTGTTTAAAAACCACAAGGAGTTTATTATAGATTCGGGTGTCGAAGAACCCAGTTGACCGCTTTGCCACAAAATGTCAATTTCATTGTCACTTATTGGCTCCGCCTTCTTTTCCCGATTGCCCAAGCCACTTCGTTTCAGTTGTCGTTGTTTGGCCTTCAATATGTCTTTCACTTTCACAAATTCTACACTGCTAACTATTGTGTGGCCATAATTAAAACGTTTTAAATTTCTGTCAATACTGGAAATAAATCCACGCAACGAGCTTGGTTCATATTCAGAGCCGTCAGATTTTCTGACTGACAGGATAAATTTGCATAAAATAACACACAGTTCACTGGGCGGTATGTTATGAATTCACGATGCTCATTTATATTATTGCTTTGAAGAAAATTTCTTACTAACTTCATATCATAAAAGGTCTTGCTTAAAGTGTTTTTATTTGTTTCTTTTTCAACAAATCCATCTATATCTGCACCGCTGATATTAACAAAACGACGCTGTTGAGTAGCGTCCGTTTGCTTAGCAACGCCAACAGTTTCTTGGCAATCTAGCGTCTCGTAGCGTTCATCGTGTAATGGGCTCAAACGTTCTGCCGACAGAGTCACTTCAAAGTCGATACCAATTATTTTCACAGTGTATAACAAGCCTTTTGTGGAATCAATGATCTTAACAATTTCCCCTTCTCCTTTTCCATCTATTTTCACCATTTCGTTCACTCGATAGTTAAGTACACGCGACATGTTTTGTTTGTAAACAATGGAGTGGTACAATATGAATATTAATTAGGTGATGAGGCTTAAAATTCAGCCAATGAAAATCCTTGCAGGTCATATTACACGTGTTCTCATATAGAAGAATATCAGATGGACTTTTTCATTGAACTTTACAATAGTCATGTGATAAAAACAAAATATTATATGTCTTTGACTGAATATGAAATATAAGCAAAGTATGTGATGGCTTTTGCTCTGGTATCCTCATTTCTTGAAAGCCCTGATAGTGGCTTCTTGCACTCAACAGGGAGCACGGTGGCTCAGTGGTAGTCTATTGGGCTCCTATGCTAGAGGTCCCAAGTTCGATCCCCAACCGGGATGACCCGCGTTGTATCCTTGGGCAAGGCACTTTATTCCGATTGCCTACATGGGGGCACGATGATGCCGTGTACTAAGGCGTACTGCACGTCGATGGTGCACATGCCTTCAACAACTGTAACCCTTCTTGAGCGGAGCTTGAACAAAGTTAAAATGTTGAGGAACTGACAGTTTCTCGTCGATGCTCCTTGGTTCTCTCCCAGTACTCAGGCTTCCTCCACCCGTAAAACTGTCAGGGTCACGATAGTCATTGTGCATAAGTATGTGACCTTAAACACCAATAAATAAATAAACAAATCTTGCACTCAACCAGTTAAGAAGTCTTGACAACATGATTATCTTAGTATTTTAAGCTGCGATAACATTTGGCTCAACGGTTGTCACTGAGCACTATTCGGGAGAAAATAGGAATTGAGGTTAAAACTTTAAAAAATCGAAAAATAATAACAAAACAAATGACCACAAAGTATCACGGCGCTGTTTGATTTCGTACGTCATAAGCCGTTCAAAAGAATCAACGCGATGTTTGATTTCGTACGTCATAAGATGTATAGAAGTATGAAAGGGTTAATATTACATGACAAGGCCCGTAACATTGGAATAATACCCACATGTCTAGGCTTCGCGGTGGGCTTTTCAAGGCGTTTGCACTCGCCGAGATAATCCACGACAAGAGACAATACCGTGATAAAAGCCGCGATATCTTGCTTTTACCACGGGATTGCCTATGGACATGGCAAATTTCTTGAGCTAGTCTGGCTCACATATCACTTACCTAACGCCAGAGGTGACAATTTTATGTCTCAGCGGATGTCTCGGAACTAACTGTCGGACAATAATACTCCGCCCTACTATTGCAGGCGTGACTAAGAAATGGAAGGGGTGTGTACACCCTCTCCACAGGTTTTACGCCTCTGGTCACACCACGTCGTGTTTGATGGGCATATGTCATTACACGCTAAAAACTAAAGTGTTAAAAACTACACTTGAAGTGCTGTATTTAACACTTACTAAGTGCTGAACTAGAACTTTGTTCAAGTGTAGATATCCCGGAACTTGACAGGTGTTGACAATAATACCACTTGACAAGCGTAATGTCGCGACACTCAAAAGGAAACAACGCAGATGACGCGGATCAGGCTCGAACTCTCGAGCCTGATCCGCGTCATCTGCGTTGTGTCCATTTAATTATGTACCCACCAAGCGCAAATCAAGTTATGGACGTTTCTGGAAGAACCACCAAATGGCACCAATGCTGGACACATGGGAAGTGCCATCCATTCAAGTTTCAGATGTCTGACGATTGTAATGTCTAAGTGCTTAAAGCATTGCACTTTGAGTGTTAAAATCAAACCCTAAGAGTTAGAATGGGTTTAACACCTTGAAAGTGTCAGTTTTAACACTTTAGTTTTTAGTGTGTATAATGAAGGAATAATGATACAGTCTTTTTTCATTGCAGAGACGATGACCTCAAGAAACGCTTATCTCGTAATATGTACACAGAATATCAGCTGGATGAGGTCGTTAGGAGGGAAACCAAGTCTATTGGTAGGTTTTCAAGGGGACCGATTTATGACAATCTCACGCAGTTTTATATTCAAGAGCCAAAGGTTTCGGATGAACGTAGAAGTTCATTAGATATAGTGAGGTAAGACCATTTGTTCTCTATCGGTGTTTAGGAACACCTCTGGTATTTATGGTTATGTCACGGCCACAGCATTAATATAAAATTTAAAGCGAACGCGTTTAGGGCCCTGTGAACCTCAAATAACGAGTCGAATCGAGGTCCCCCTCCGACAAGACATGTCCATGTCCGTTGAAATTGTCGTTAAACCCAATAAATAAAGAAACAAACAAGCCGACAGATCACAAAGATTAACCCTTTACCTAACATGAAAAGCAGACCACACTTGCACAAAAAAATTCTCGAATAAATATTTTTTTCATTTTTTTGTCTCAGAAACATGTATCCGAGAAAAAAATATGTATCCGAGTCGAGCTTCGGGTTCTAAGGGCAGATCACGACGAGTCGAGACTCGGATACATATTTTGTACAACCACATCATGGTAAAAATCATTTTATCATACAATATATTGGGGATAAGTCAAGAATGTAGACGAATATATAACGGACTATTTATTCGTACGGATGAACAAAAAGAAAAAAAATGGAACTCACGCGAAAGGAACGTGCTTGTATCCGACCCCCTGATACAAACATCTGTATCAGGGGCTCGAATACACGACACTTGCGGAGTTAATACAAACAAAATATATGTTGATTGTAGGATAAATTCATTTATCAGTTTCACGTGGGAATCTGCGGTAGAGGAGCTGTTTTTATGAGTGTTGCCACAAACAAGTTATATTTTACTGTTGTGGTGGGACCTGGCAGCCACTAGTCTGGTCGTTGAAGGTTAGTAGTATGTCTCACACGTTTGGGGCCATAGTTGGGGGATCTCATCGGGAGATCTCATGTGACGTCATAATCACGTGACCTAGTGGCGCCATGTTGTGTTGTTATGGTAATCCGCGTGAGCGACCATCTTGAGATGTAATCCCCATGGTGATACGTGGTGTTAGTGCGCATGCACAGCGCGTGTTGTTAGGGTGATACGTGTTTCCGTTGTCCTTTTGTATACTGGAGGCCGCCATCTTGGTTTCTATGGTAGCACGTGATTACTATGTTACCCAAAAGGCCTACAACAAGACAGTGGTATGTCCGGAGGGTGTGTTCCTTTGTACCATGGTATTTTCCTGATTCGTAGAATAACCACAAACAACTCGACAAATTTTACTATTTCGATTTTTTTGTGAATTCTCTGCCTTTATCTATCTATGTAATGGTTTTCGTCCACCTGATCATGTTCCTTTGTCCTGGAGTAAATGCCAGTAGCGCAGAAGAGCCTATCAGTTGGAATAGCTTTGCCCATTATTACTATATTTAGCTATTCTGGTCTGTTCTTGTTAGTTCTGACCCAATTCCGAGAACTCGTGTCGTTTCATTTATCATGATCATTTATATAAATTATAACTAACCAATCGGATTGCTTGATTTCCCATAATCTCTATACAGAGTTATCTCCCCTTATTACAACGAAGTCGTATCCGTTTCTCATCACCTCTATATCCAGTGGCCATATCCCATGGAATCCCATTTTTAGAAAACACCTGTGGCTATGGGACCCCTTTTTGTCATAATTATGTGTTTATGTGAAAAGGCACAATGTGACACAATATGCCCTAGCACATAGGCACATGCTGGATGTGCCGATATGTGCTTATATGTGCTTATGTGAAAAGGCACAATGTGACACAATGTGCCCTAGCACATAGGCACATACGGGTATTTGAGGAATCCAAATTTTACGGAATCGGCTAGGAATCTCAATTATGGAATGCCTTATATAGCCCGTTTATATGTATACAGGGGAAATCTGATTGAACAAGACTGCCGTAGAAGCTAATAATAAGACAGGTAGACCATAGACAAGTAGTGGCCTTAGAACTTTGGAGATAAGATGGAAGCCGTTGGTAAGACTACATTAGACTTCATTGAGGGATGCCTCATGGCCTAATACAGCAAGAAAGGGGTTCTCCAAAGGGTATCCTCGATAGGTATCCTCAAATAATACAATACCAGGCCATAGGTATCCTCAAATACCCGTATGTGCCTATGTGCTAGGGCACATTGCGCCTTTTCACATAAGCACATATGACAAAAAGAGATTCTCTGGTAGGTATCCCCGATAGGGATCCTCAAATAATACAATACCAGGTCATAGGCATCCTCAAATACCTTTTTGTCATATGTGCCTATGTGCTAGGGCACATTGTGCCACATTGTGCCTTTACATATAAGCACATATCGGCACATCCAGCATGTGCCTATGTGCTAGGGCACAATGTGTCACATTGTGCCTTTTCACATAAGCACATATGACAAAAAGGGATTCTCCGGTAGGTATCCTCGATAGGTATCCTCAAATAATACAATGTCAGGCCATAGGTATCCTCAAATACGCGTATGTGCTTATGTGCTAGGGCACATTGTGTCACATTGTGCCTTTTCATATGAGCACATATAGGCACATATCGGCACATCCAGCATGTGCCTATGCGCTAGGGCATATTGTGTCACATTGTGCCTTTTCACATAAACACATATGACAAAAATGGGATTCCATAGCCACAGGTCTTTTCCAAAAATGGGATTCCATGGGATATGGCCATTGGATAGAGAGGTGATGAGAATCGGATACGACTTCGTTGTAAAAAGGGGAGATAACTCTGCATAGAGATCATGGGAAATCAAGCAATCTGATTGGTTAGTTCTAATTTATATAAATGATCGAGATAAATGAATAGGGTCAGAACTAACAAGAACAGAACAGAATAGCTAAATACAGTAATAATAAGCAAAGCTGTTCCAACTGATAGGCTCTTCTACGCTACTTGAGTATACCCCAGGACAAAGGAACATGGTCAGGTGGACGAAAACTATGACATAGATAGATGAAAGCAGAGAATTCAGAAAAAATGTAAATAGTCAAATTTGTCGAGTTGTTTGTGGTAATTCTACGAATCGGGAAATACTCCGGTACAAAGGAACACAATCTCCGAACATACCCCTGTCTTGTTGTAGGCCTTTGGGTAACATAGCAATCGTGTTACCACAGAAACGAAGATGGCGACCTCCAGTGTAGAAAATGGACGACGGAAACACGAATCACCCTAACAACACGCGCTGCGCATACGCACTAACACCACGTATCACTATGGGGATGACGTCATAAGATAGCCGCTCACGCGGATTACCATAACAACACAACATGGCGCCACTAGGTCACGTAACTATGACGTCACATGTGATCCCCCGATGAGATCCCCAACTATGGCCCCAAACGTGCGAGACATACTACTAAGGTTCTGATCCGGAAGAAAATGCTAATAAGCTGATTTTGGTGCCATTAGAAGCTGAAATGATACTAGAACGATATATCCAAAATCCTATGAAATCTGCTTTGGGGAAAAGTTTTTTGTTCAAGATTGCGTCCAAGATGACTGTCAATGCAACGAATTTTGCAATAAGTCATTTCAGTTCCCTAAATTGCAATATCTTTTAAAATTCTCATTATTCATTTTAGTCAGTTATATTAATGGGAAGAAAATGCAATTCAAGAAAATACAGTTGTAAAAGTTTTATAGTGTTGGCCCCTGCGCGGCAGAATATCCGAGCCAGTGCATTTTAATCGAGTTTCAGTCATCCCGGTTGATACCAAAGATGAATTTAAGATGGCCGCCAAAGCGGCGACCGTCGTGACAGGAGCGATTCCTGATTCGCTGAGTTTCTAGCCGCAGTTTTCGTTTCGATTTCAACAGCCTCAGGGTGTGTCCAGATAACAACTTTCAATGAAATAGAAAAATAGTCCTCGAAAATCGTTGTCAGAGTCATCGAAAAGTGGCTAAATGATGCTTGAATTTAATTCTCTAATATCGGGGGAACCCTGGTATCTGTTTAACCATGTCGGTAGTTCATTATTCTCTTCTTTATAAGAGATGGACGGTACAGGAATTGTGAGTTCGGTATCGGTTTCGGTATTCTTTCGGTGGTATACCGCGTTATTGGTTCGGCATTCAGTATGCGACTTTATGGAGATATGGCGATAGAACCGAAGTGAATTCACACCAGGAACATACAGAATAAGTTGTTCTTGTATATCCACATAATGGTAATAATCTATGTTTATCATATGACTCGTCCTTTTTGTTCACTTTAAAACATTTGATATTTTGTTTTCATATTAATCAGTGATAAATAAAGCCCTCCGTCAATTGTATTGGTCAGTTTCAAAACTAGATACTTTGATTGGCTGAACAAAATAAAACTGGGACACATTTTCATAATTTGCATAATTAGAGTTGGGAGCTTTCATTGGTCAATTTCAAACCTGGACAATTTGATTGGCTAAACAAAATACAACTGGGTCACATTTGCATAATTTCAGTAGGGAGAATTTACGTCATCTGTCCTATTTAGGGTGGGTTATATTGTATTAATTTTTTACCTACAAGAAAAACGCCATTCATTTTTTTTATATTTTCACTTTTTGCTTCCAAAACATAGGTTATGACCCCTCATTGGAACGAGCTCGACGAGCTCGTTCCAATGAGGGGTCATAACCTATGTTTTGGAAGCAAAAAATGAAAATTTTTAGTTATACGAGGATGTTTTTTCCAAGTGCCGTCTGCAACTCGAGTTAGGTGATGTGTTAAAAAGTCATACTAAGCGGCTTATTTGTGCGTGTGTGTGTGTCATGTGATAAATAGAATATGAAATGAGTGTTTTTCTCATATAATATTTATAAACTCGTCCGAATTTTCCGTTTGGGCAAGCCTCAGGCTCGCCCAAACGAAAAATTCTTAGACTCGTTTCATAAATATTATATGAGAAAAACACTCATTCCATATCCTCTATATATGGTTGTTGATGATTATTAACTCTTCAGCTGTTTGTGAATTTATCATAAAATCAAGTCATGGCTTCTGTAAAGTAGTCATAACTTTATTTGATGAATTCTTCGATGAAGAATGTCATCAAAAGCTCTCTCTTTGATAGGGGGATTGTTTATTTATTCAATGGAGTTTGTCACTTTCAGCATCTATAGCTATATCATGGCCACAACATTCTATGAAGTCAAGTTTATCAAATTGTGTATACCAATCTTGCCCACTTTAGGGGATTTCCACCTCAGTGGTTGGTCCTATTTCACCATTGAAGCAGAATGTGTGTGCCAAAGTGGCGACAGGCGGGGGGGGGGGGGGTGTCTCAACCCCCCCCCCCCCCCCCCCCCCCCCCCAGCTAGGAGTATTTTTTTTTCAATAGTTGGAAATTCCGATTCCGAGATCAAAAATCAAATAGTTGGAAATTCAATAAATTTAAAAATGAGAAATTTTGATCTTTTATTCCAATTGGAAACTTGAGTTCCGAATGTCCTACTCTAAAATTGACATGGCCTCAAAATTTCGACTCTGACATCAATCCGGTAAATTTTCTGACCCAGACACATTATAAATGATACTTTTTCCGTTTCAGGACTAGTGAAAATTTTCAGAAGGGTTCTTAAAGATAGCACCCAGCGCTGCAGTGCAACCACCGATAGAACCCACTCACAGTTGGAATTTAGACCGGTGCCCCCCCCCCCCCCCCCCCCCCCCCCCCCCCCCCCCACCACTCCCCCCCCCCCCCCCTAGCTGAAACCCTCTAGCCACATCCCTGAAGAGGAGATGGATAGGGATAAAAATAACTCCTATTCAAGTTGTAGGGATATAATTTGTTAACAAGACAAGGGCTGTACTTCATGGTGATAGGGTACTTTTGTACTGGGCAAAGAGATGAACTACAAAAGGCAAAACAAACACTGAAGTTGCATCCAGGTTTTTTTTTTTCTTTTGTTGGCATCATCTACACCAACCGTTCGATATTTAGTCCTGACTCCAAAGTACTAACCAGTGAGTCGTCGTGCTCTGTTTGCAGTGGTCTCTCCCGCCAGCCAGGCCTGTCATTCTTAAAAATAGGAGGGCTAAAAATCGCTCCCCTCGCATGGCCTAGGTCAGCAATTAGCTCTCCTCAAGCTAACCAAAGCAAAAAGTGGCAAAATGAAGTTTTACTATTAAGGAATTCTGCCTTGTGGGCTTTGAACATTTTATTTGGTGCTGCTAACAAGGTAGTCTCAGTGAGATGGTTACACTGCCCCTCCCACACCTCCGGGCCTCAGCAAGGCCCGGAGGTGTGGAAAAGTCAGTGTGGCCGTCTTAGAGATATAAATAGCATAGCAGAGATCAGAAGATGTGGGTTTTTAGGAATAGGATGTTATGGTAATCATTATTTTCTAAGACCAGGGGCGCTAGTTTTTGCATCCTTAATTTGTTTTAGGCGAGCAGTAAACGAGCGAATATATCGCTCCCATGAAAATGCCAGGCCTGGACAATGACTGTAACTCTAAGCGATGGGATACTTTCATGGAAAGGGTTTATATGTTGTCAGAAGTGCATATTTGACTTCGAGCAATGCTACACGTTGACCTTACATCTTATTTGGCCACTCCCTCCGCCACTCAACACTCCAAGCATCCTACACACCCTCCGTAAATTAGGCATATGTGCCTAAGGGGATAAGCTCCCCACCACCTTCCCCCCTTCTAAAACACCACTGATTTCAATGGCAAACAAGGTGACGGAATAACAAGGAGGACTTGGGTTATACAAACCTACTGAGGAGACAAAATATTTCTCATTCATTCCTTTTTGATGGACTGTTATAATAGAAGTGTTTAATGGGTACGTAAATAAAATATGAGACACTTCCATCCATCAAATCACAACACTTGAAGTTCAAAAGGAGTCCCACTTTGAAAAGAGCACTTTAGTGGGTCAAAACGACTGGAAATAAGCTCTAAGAAAAAATCGATTACTGTGTTCTGAAGTGCTTTGTTTCAACTCAAAATTCCTGTACCGTCCATCTCTAATAAAGAAGAGAATAATGAACTGCCGACATGGTTAAACCGACACCACGGTTCCCCCGATATCAGAGAATTAACCTCAAGCATCATTTAGCCACTTTTCTATGACTCTGACAACGATTTTCGAGGACTATTTTTCTATTTCATTGAATGTTGTTGTCTGGACACACCCTGAGGCTGTTGAAATCGAACCGAAAACTGCGGTTCGAAACTCAGCGATTCAGGAATCGCCCCTGTCATGACAGTCGCCGCTTTGAAGGCCATCTTAAATTCATCTTTGGTATCAACCGGAATGACTTTAACTCGATCTAAATGCACTGGCTCGGATATTCTGCCGCGCAGGGGCCAATACTATAAAACTTTTACAACTGTATTTCCTTGAATTGTATTTTCTACCCATTAATATAACTGACTAAAATGAATAATCAGCATTTTAAAAGATATTGCAATTTGGGGAACTGAAATGACTTATTGCAAAATTCGTTGCACTGACAGTCATCTTGGACGCAATCTTGAACAAAAAACTTTTCCCCAAAGTAGATTTCATAGGATTTTGGATATGTCGTTCTATTATCATTTCCGCTTCTAATGGCACCAAAATCAGCTTATTATCATTTTTTCCGGATCAGAACCTTAGTAGTATGTCTCGCACTTTAGTGGGTCAAAACGCCTGGAAATAAGCTCTAAGACAAAATCGATTACGGTGTTCTGAAGTGCTTTGTTTCAACTGTATACTGTTTGATTTTTTCGGGAGTAGTAGCATGAACGATAGGTCTGCATTTTGTAAACCAGAATCGCAGTCAATAACTTTTTTGAAGAAGACCAAGTAATGTATTCAAAAAGGGACACAGCTAAATGGCGGGGGAGGGGGGGGGGGGGGGTAGCTATTCCTTCGATCTTGCTGGTACCAGTGTTACCGCTGACCCGAAAGTTTTTGTCACGAAGTGGATTTTTTGTTCGGTGCCAACAGGTACCAAATTAATTTTTTGGTGCCAAATGAAAGATTTTAATGCCAAATGGAATCTGATTGCAAATGAGAACATATTAACCATGTATCCTTCTCTGAGTACAACATGGCGACATCTGAAGTGCTAAAGCATTGCAGGTGGCGACTTGTTACACTGAGTGTACGATATTTTAATTTAGTAATGGCGCTTTTAAGTATGTCAAAAAATCCACAAATGACGCAAATTTTGATAAAAAAAAGAAAGAAAAATGCTACTATTAAGGTTAACAAAATAATTTCATGATTAGTATATACTCGATGGTTATTCACTGCAAATAAACTAGAAGCAAATAATTTATTATCTTCCGGGAGGATTATGGGAACGACTACTCAAGATAAAAACGATTAAGTAAAGAAGGAAATGTTTTGATAATAATCAGATTAAATGATAAAATGTTAATTCAGTTAACCAACTTAACCCATACCAAAGAGTCATGATTAGGTTAACAAGAAAGAGTGTTTTGATTGTCTGACAATCCTTCATTGAATTTGAACCCCCTCATTGGACATTTTTATTGCCTTTCAGTGTCTTCCAATATTAATACAAACTCAGGGAGACCAAAAACTTTTTTACATTTTTTGATTGATGCATATTAATTCAGTTGCATCTCCAATATTTTTGCCTTGTTACAATTTATGGGAGAGTGCCTATAGGCATTCTCCCATAAATTGTAACGAGGCAAATCCCCTGAGATATAAATACTATAATATTTATAGTATAATTTTATGTTTACTTCAAAGATAATATGAAGACCATTGAAAGTTTGTTTTTAGAGGAATGTTTTATTTTTAAAGTTAAAAATGAATTTAATTGTATAAATATGGACGTTCTATATTTCTGTGTGTAAAAAGACGGCTGAAATCCTCTCCAAGTTTGCTCACTTTTTGCAAAAGAAAAACAAAATTAAAAATAAAACGCTCCTCCCTCCCTCACTAATTTGAAAAAAAAATGCCGGAGAATCAATTAATTTATTTTGTTTGGCCTTATGAGCATTGTCTATAGATTACTTGACAGGTGTGGAGTCGTCAGACAGTGATTTTTATCGAAAACGGTGCACTGACATAATCAACCACAAAGCCCTTGAGACCCACCGATAGTATATTTTTGTGCCAAATGCTGTGTTTTGGGGAGGGGGGGGGGGGGCGGGGTGTTGACAAACGGATTTTGAGTGCAACTGGCATCATTGGCGCCGGGATGTGTGAACACTGGCCAGTAAGCACTTGCTTTCATGCCAGACTAGATTTGATACTTGGGCATTTGTCAGAAACGCACAGTCGGTCATACAAATGGGGACCCTGGTGGTTCCCGATGCGGACTAGGGGGGTGGGGGTGGGGGTGGTACAGCAAGACCAGTTTGGGGCACAGTGCGTGTTTATTTAATAAGAGGTTGCAAAGCCCATGCTTAGATGTTGCAGTGGGAATATTTTATCAGTCGGGGTTTGAGCCATCACAGGCTGCTCAAATCAGGTTACCCCCCCCCCCCCACACACACACACACATTGTTCACCTTCGCGAGGCCCCTGTATTCGGACCTGAGGCCGAATGAATATGAAATATTAATTAATCATTAATCTCGTGATAGACATTGGCCTCTTTAAGTCGGAGTTGCAAAACTCACTACAAAGCGAACAATCGGTAAAATCGGGGATGAAAGGGTCCAGGCGCCAATTGTATTAACAGCTCAATGTGAATAAAAGGTCCACTTTTCATAAAGTGATTGGTGGATTAAAATGTATTAAAATGGGAGGCTTTTAGGTTCAAAGGGTGAATCGTGAGAGAACCATCAGGTTGTTTTGTTGGGTTTTTTTTAACCTTTACCCAAAGTAACGACCAAAACCGGCCAGCTCTATTCTCAAAAATCGCCAATTAATTTCAATTATTTTCTAATTTTTTGTCTCAAAAACATAGGTTATGACCTCTCGTTGGAACGAGCTCGTTCCAGCGAGGGGTCATAACCTAAGTTTTAAAGACAAAAAATGAAAAAAAATAGTTATTCAAGAATTTTTTTTTTTGCAAGCGTCGTCTGCTTTTCATGTTAGGGAAAGGGTTAAAGAACAAAAATCCAACAACATATTTGTATTTTTCCTCTCAAAATCCTTTGTCGGCTCACCCACGCAACACTTCCATTGTTATCTATCTCCATATTCACATTTGTTTCAGATTTTACAGAGTTTTGACAACTAGAAGAGATGTGAAAAAATATGTAGCAGCAGAAAGCTTATCACAACTCATCACTAAAAGTGAGTAATGTAATTAAATTTTTTGGGCGGACCAAGAAATGGGATGACAGGTAAAATGCAAATGTCAGCGGCGGACCCAGGATTCTGGGTTTGAGGGCGACCCACATTTCAATCGTAGGTTCGTGGGAAAATGTTGGAACATGAAAGGTTAGCGTGTGTGTGTCCCTCTGCTGCCTTCTTTGCACATGCCCGCAAATTTTGAAGAAAACAAGCCAATTTATATTGGCTCGCAAGAAACCCGCGTATGAACAAGGTCTATAGCTGTATTCATGTGGTGCGGTATTATATGTGATAAAACATGGACATGCGCTACAAAAGGCAGTGGATGTCCATGTTTTATCGGCGATAATTATTTATTTATTTATTTATTTATTTATTTATTTATTTATTTATTGGTGTTTAAGGTCACATACTTATGCACAATGGCTAAGCATGATCGTAACAGTTTTATGGGTGGAGGAAGCCGGAGTACCCGGAGAGAACCACCGAGCAACGACGAGCAGCTGCCAGCTCCCCAGCATCGTAACTCCGCACTGCAGCACGGGCAGGGTTAGATTGATTAAGACATGCGTACCATCGACGTGCAGTACGCCTTAGCACACGGCGTCATCGTGCCCCCATGTGGACAATCGGGGTTAAGTGCCTTGTCCAAGGACACAACGCGGGAGTCCGAATTGCTCGCTCAGACGGTCACCCATCGAATGATTAACCGGGCTCGACGTTGCTTAACTTCGGTGATCTGACACAAGAACCGGTTACCCTCTCAGCACTGAAATAACCTCTTGCCGGTTGAGTGCAATTTTATTAACTCGATCATGTTACAACCCGACGTACCAAAATAATTGGAGAACAACTGACTCGATTTTTATTATTTTCACTTCTATACAATAAGAACCACTTGTCCTACCACTAGCGCCGGGGTGTAAGGGTGGGGGGGGGGGGGGGAGGCAACTGCCCCAGGACTTTTGGTGTTTTAAAAAAAGTGCAAGTTGACCTGTTGAGCTAAAAGTCGTGGGAAGGCTTTGATACAGGCCTCCGACGCTGGTGGAGGTGGCAGGAGTACGTAGTTGCATTACTGACCAGGTTCCATTCATTAAAAACCACTTGTTCCAGTTTGTTGGTTTTCCACCAGTCTTTCCTGCTTCGTGGTGGTTGCGATTATCTTTGGTGAAAAAATGCACCATACACACAAAAATACGGGTCATAAATTACCCAAATTATAAGGAAATAATGGAGTAGATATTGTCAATAAAATGAATCAGAATGCTTCTCCAAGCACTAATTTAAAAAAAATGTTTCGGGGGGAGGACCCCCCCCCCCCCCCCCCGCGACCTTCCCCTTTATCGCTTCGCGCCTTCGGCTCTCGTATAGCGTGACGCCTGTTCTACATGTTGCGCCCGGGGCCCGTCCTCGCTCCCGGGGGCCCGGCCCTGTATCCAACCATTTGCAAGCTTTTGCATAAAGGACGAAACGGTCAGTTAGCGACTATTCTCATTGATACCAAAACTCCAAGCAGTTGTCTCTCTTCGTAATACTCGCCAGACCACTTCCGTAAGTTACTGAACTGTGTTTATCAAAATTTAGATTTTTAGCTATACAATAAAACCAGAAACATGGCAACGCGTGCAATATGGACCCAAACGAAATCAGCAGTAGAAAACTGGTTGAGGGCTAGATAATTTTTGGTGGTTTGAATTTGTTATTCGAAATTTGTTTTATTACAAATTGTGGGAAAGTTCCCACAGGCACTCTCCAATAGTTTGTAATAGGACAAATTTATATAAACAAAATATTATTTGCGTTTGACTGAATATGAAACATGAGATAAACATTAGCTTTTGCTCTGGTTTTCTCATTTTGTTAAGCCCTGATAGTGACTTCTTGCACTCAACCAGTTAAATGTTTTTGTTTGTACAGTACGCGGAGAGTGTATTACCACTAAATAACCCACAGAGCGGAGAATCCACCCAAGCAATAATTGAAAATTTGTTGCAAGGCATAACAAGCACGAGCAAAGTTTCAGCCAATGGACCTCCGGGTTAAACCCGGAGGTCCATTGGCTGAAACGTTGCTTGTATTTTTTGTCGATATGTACAAAATTTTGAAGTTATAGTCTGGGTGATAACTCCGCTCCGCGGATGATTTAGTTACAATCCACTCTCCACGTACTGCAAATGAGTATTGCAACAAATGTAAAATTAAACAACCCGAGGGGGAGCGCCGTGGCTCAGTAGGTAGGGATGCAGGCTGCAAGCCGAGAGGTCCTCGGTTCGAATCCCACCTGCGGCAACCGCGTTGTGTCCTTGGGCAAGACACTTCATCTCCATTGCCCGCGTAGGGGCACGGTGACGTTGTGTACTAAGGCGTACTGCACGTCGATGGGTGCACTTGTCTTTAACCAATGCTAACCCTGATTGTGTGGAGTTAGTATGTTGGGGAGCTGACAGTTGCTCGTCGTTGCTCGGTGCTTCTCTCCGGGTACTCCGGCTTCCTCCACCCGTAAAACTGTCACGGTCATGATTAGCCATTGTGCATAAATATGGAACCTTAAACACCAATAAATAAATATATAAATAAATAAACAAGCTGAGGAGAAAATAATAAACAATTGTAATTCTTCAAGAAGAATTTCTGTTAGTATCGTTCACTAACTGTTTCCCGAGTTAACCCGTTAAAACACGTACACTATATCAAAATTTTAATGATTTATTTTAAACTGAAATTTCAACAAAACTGTATCATGTAACTCTTCGCTGGAACGAGCTCTATGGGCAACTGCTCAATTTGCAAATTTGTAAATCACGCGAAGGAATGCGGTCGGTTTGTTTGGTAACGAGTTAAACCATCCCTGACTTTTCTCGTCATAAAAATCGACTTTCGATAAAGTTATCTCCCCTGTAATTATTAGACGGACGAGAAAGGTCAAATTAAGAAGCATTTAATTGTTGAGAAAGCACCTATGATATCAGTAGAAAATACGGCGGAGTTTCCTTTTGTTACTTTTAATAAACGAAAACAACAGGCAACTATCGGAGCAGCCTGTTGTTTCCGTTTATTAAAAAATACAAAAGGAAACTTGGTTGTTCATGGCAACAAAATATCTGTCTACTTTGGCTCTTTGTTTAGCGAATGTGTTTTTACAGTAATTTGCAAGTTTTTATTTTTCCCTGGAAAAAAGTACCTCCTATGCTATTTTATTAATGGAACGGACAGTGTCTGTATTATATACTGAGTCAAAAACGAAATTATAATAAACTTTGAGGAGCAATTTGCTTTAGTATTATCGACTTTAATCCCAAACAAATTATTGTAAATTCATATTTCGAGTCCAGCTGTATGAATTTGCATAATTGCATGTTCTTATTGTTGCCAGCGTCACGTCAGGACGTCACAATTCAGACACATGGGGTGAACTGAAAATGTCACACATGCAGTCAATAGCGTGTATGTCCACCGTTTGCCTCTTGGATGGCAAGGTATTGACGGCACATGAACCTGATAAGTCTCTGGATGTCACACTGTGGTACTGCGTTCCACTCCTATGTTAGAACATTACGCAAATCGCATAACGTCGGAAGAGCATGAAGTCGTACCCGACGGTCCAGTTGATCCCAAAGATGCTCGATTGGCGACAAATCTGGCGAAAGTGTGGGCAGGGAAGAAGTTCGATGCTCTGCAACTCAAGAAAGTCACGACAGATACGCGCCACGTGGCATCGGGCATTGTCTTGTTGGAATAACTGCAATCTGACGTTAGCGTTGAACAACGGGACAACAACAGCGTCAAGAATTTCGTCCCTATATTGCTGTCCACTCAGAATACCATCAAGATCAACTGCGTTCGATGGTGCAGGGAAATTTCTGCCCAAACCATTACACTACCCCCGCCGAAACGGTCGCATTCCCGCACGCAAGCATCAGAAAACCGTTCTCTTCGTCGGCGATACACTCTTCCCCTACCATTAGCGCGCCGTAGGCAAAATCGTGATTCATCACTAAAAGAACTGTGCTCCAACGCTGCTGAGTCCAGCGAACACGCTAACGTACCCATTCCTTTCTGACGGTACGATGACGTTGGGTAAGGATTGGTCCGTGGTATGGACGCCTACTTCGGATGCCGAGTTCAGCGAGTCTGTTGTGGACAGTTCGTGCACTGATTCTATTGTTAGTTCTACCAGAAGTAATTGCTGCTGTCCTCCTCGCATGAAGGAAGCGATCCCGCAAATGAGACGCCCTGATGTGTCGGTCTTGTGCAGGGGTCGTAACTCTTGGTCGACCCGAACAACGTCGGTCGGCAGTAGATCTAGTGGTTCTATACCTTCCAATGAGACGGTAAATAGTGGCCACAGTGCCTCCGAATTCAGCAGCGAGCTCATCTGGAGGTATCCCAGCCTCATGCATACCAATGCCACGCAGCCTCTGATTTTCGGTTAACCCAGGCATTTTTTAAAATGTCGGAAGACAAAAACTATCTTGTTTTTTCAATAACTCAGGCTCTCTAGCACAACATAACACAAAGAAAATCGTCGGTCACCCATTCAATTCGACATTCTCGGATAGCACGTGCTATTTTGAAATCTGTAGCAAAATTGTATACGGTTGGGTGGACAACACGTCATTAAAATATTTGCATGACTTCTTGTCCACAAACAGGCAACATTAGAACTATTATATTTCATTCTTTATGCTATTTTTTCACATTTGTTTCTATTATACTTTCTTTTTTGACTCAGTATATGTCACGAAGCGCACACTGTTTTTTTTTTAAACAATATTTTTATTTCATTCATTTGAAACCGGGTTTGACGAACAGGCCTATCTTAACGCCTTACCCTTACATTATAAAATTACATTGTATGGTGCTTGTGCAGTTGTGCAAAAGTGACCCGATATCAGGTATCAAGAAATACTTCCAAATTAATAGAAATCCTATTTCCAGTACAACCAAGGCATAGTGCGCTACAAGGCATTTCCCAAGACACCCATCACCCAGTCATGACGCGCACTCTGCCGTCATTATGAATGCTCCAAGTAATCTATATTGCAACGCGAAAAAACGTACATAGCCACATGACTGCATTACCTTCTTAATCATAAGTATTTAAAAGGCTGTTGAGAAGCTTCATATCATTACTCTTGTCCCGCCATACGCTAGTAGAAAGAGTAGTAGCTGGGCTACTCTGCAACACACACCCGGAAAGTGATCATTGACCAGTTTCCAGTTGTGAGTTCCACAGCAGCGTAGCGTAACAAAAAAGAACCGCTCTCAGAATAATTTTTTTTTTATTTGTCTCACAGATTGCTTAGTTTAATAAACCGGTAAATCTGTAAAGCTATCACGAGTTGGTGCATAATGGTTATCTAATCTATTTTGATGTCTGGAGTATGTTCAGACAAATTAAGATGGGCGTGTACGCGTCATGATGGCGAAGACTCATCTATAAATGTAGTATTTGGAACGTGGATCCCTTCGTGTCGACACCAGGGCATCACAGCTGCCGAGAAAATACCACTTTCCTCCAGTAAGTTTTCAAACCTTTTCGTTTTGATAATGTATTCTTGAACAGTATTAAAAACAAAACTGTTGTGCGAGTCTGATTTATATGGATTTCCATGGAGAAGTGTATCGATGGTTTTGTCATCGTTTTCCAATTTGTTAAACATCATATGGCGTTCCTGTGCATAAATAGGACATGAAAGTATATAGTGACTGGAGTTTTCATAACGATAGCCACAAAGGCATTCAGGATTATCCCCGATAAATCGGTCAAACTTATGGCCATTTAGTTCGCTACAGTTTTAACGAAGTTTACAATGGATAATCTGCGCTTTTCTACTCCCGGCATAATAATATTTAGGGACAATGATATCATCAGTTGTTAAAACTTTTTTCAGGACATTTATTGTTTTGCAGTTTCTGACGTTCTCGTGAAGGCTATTCCAGAGTCTCACAGCAGATGGCAGAAATGAGTTTGAAAACCATTGCGTGTTGCATTTAATTTCACGTAGTAAATTGGATGTTCTTAGTGGATAAGGAGTTAATTCTAAAACTGCACGGGGGATTAACAGTCGCATGTAATTAGGTACATCCGAGTTAATAATTTTAAACAAAGTTGTAATTTTGTGCCGTTTTCTACGTTCCTTTAATGTTATAAAACCTGATTCTTTATATATAAGATTATGGCTTGTCCCTCTTGGCACTCCAATAACTGTTCGTAACGCGTCTAGCTGTAAATTTTCGAGGAGTATATGTTTCGTGTCACTACAGTTGTCCCATACAACATCCGCATAGTCAAACATGGGAAGAATGAAATATCTATAGATGGTTTCTAATGCGGATCTAGAAAGTCTGTATTTTAAACTTCTGAGGCAGTTTATCATCGGACTAACCTTTTTCACAACCATGTCGACATGAGCATCCCAGGAAGCAGTTTTAGAAAAAATTACGCCCAAATGTTTATGTTCACTTTTTTCTTCAATTTGTTGCCCGTGTAAGTATAAACTCGGACAATCAAGGGGATTTGTTTTGCGGGATATATTTAGAGTTTCCGTTTTTTCGGGGTTAAACAATACCTGCCAAGTGTTCGACCAGACGGCAATTTTTTCAAGATCATCATTCAAAATTTTGCCCGAAAGCTTTGCATATTCTACTGCTAGATACAGTATGGTGTCGTCGGCATATAGCCTTATATTTGACACAATATTATTCACAATATCATTTATATAAATATTGAACAAAATCGGTCCTAATACCGAGCCTTGTGGGACCCCCGCCGGTACTATTTTGCTCGTAGACGTCTCTCCGTCAATGACAACACATTGGGAACGGTGCGTTAGATAGCTTTCAAACCACAATAAAAGGTCACCCCTTATTCCTATTGAATTGAGTTTATGTAATAGACCTTTATGCCAGACTCTATCGAACGCCTTGCTAATATCACAAAATACAACTCTTATATCTGTATTTGTATCCAAGCTTAGAGAGATATCATGATCAATGTCAATTAATTGATAAATCGTGCTATCTCCAGGGATGAACTCAGATTGTAGGGGGGTTAAGAGCTTATTTTCAGTTAAGAAAGAAAACAGATGCTTGAAAATAATTTTCTCCAGGATTTTACTGACACAGCTAATCAGGGAAACGGGGCGGTAATTTTTCTTATTATGTATTGATTCTTTCTTATGTATAGGTACGACTCTTGCCATCTTCCATAAATTTGGAAACGTTTTGCTAGTTAATGAAAGGTTGAACAACCTGGTCAGAGGGCTAGTAAGTTCATGAGCACATAATTTCAAAATGTTGTTATTAATTTCGTCTGGACCGCTCGCCTTTTTAGGCTCTATTTTAAGAAGAATAGCTGTCACCTCTTCCTCGCTGATATGCACTTCATTTAAATCAAAATTATTAAAAGCCTGGGGAGGTAACTCTTTATCATTAACAGAACTTGACTGTTCTATGAAGAAGTCATTTAACCCTTTACCTAACATGAAAAGCAGACGACACTTGCAAAAAAAATTCTTGAATAACTAATTTTTTTCATTTTTTGTCTCAAAAACATAGGTTATGACCCCTCGTTGGAACGAGCTCGACGAGCTCGTTCCAACGAGGGGTCATAACCTATGTTTTTGAGACAAAAAATGAAAATATTTTGAAAATTAATTGGCGATTTTTGAGAATAGCGCTGGCCGGTTTTGGCCGTTACGTTGGGTAAAGGGTTAACAGATCAGCAATAGCCTTTGCATCACTCACTACTTCACCATTTTCTTCTAAGGAGGGAAAACTGTTATTCGTACTTTGTTCTTTAGAAAAAGATTTTAAAGTATACCACCAATGTTTTTCACTAAAGTTGCAGGCTGAAACGTAATTTTCAAGTTTTATGTCATACTCAACTTTTGCTTTTCTTATTAGTGCAATAGTTTCATTTCTGATTTGCCGAAAATGTGCCCAATCTTCTGTCCTATTACGCTGTTTTGCTCTATAGTGAGCTTTGTCACGTGATCTCATTATTTTCCGTATTGAGGAATTCATCCAGGGTTTATCCTTAGGTCGAATAAGGACCGTTTTTTGGGGAATGTATTGGTTTGCAGTGTCTATGATATACTTGGTCAGGCTTTCGGTAGAATCATTTATATCATTATTGAACAAAACATCCCAAGATGTTTGTGAGAAATGGTTACGTAGCCCATTTTCGTCGATCTCATTGTAATTCCACACTCTTCTCTGGAAAGGTTTATTACGAGCGTTTGGTGATTTTAGGACTACTCCTGTTGCGTGATGATCACTACAGAAAGGTGGGATTATTAGGCATTTTTCTACATAATTTTTACAGGATACTAGGGCAAGATCAATTAGACTACACGAGTTGTGCGTAATACGAGTAGGTGAATCTATCACTTGGGTCATACCAAAATAATTTTCCAAATGTGCGATTTTGGGATGTTTTGTTATGAGACAATTGGCGTTAAAGTCTCCAATTAAAATACATTTTAATGACATGTCTGTTCTAGCTGCTTGAATCGAGTCTTCAATTAAGTCCCAGTACATGTTATTACTAGCAGGTGGTCTATATATAACAGCCAGGATGTATTTTTGATTCTGGAGTCGTACTTCAGTCCAAATTATTTCCAGTCCAGGTCGTTCTAAATCAATACGACGTTTAAAAATAATGCCTGACTTTATGTACATAGCCACCCCTCCTCCTAGACCATGGTCCCGGTCCTTACGCAACAGGGTGCAATAACCTGGAATGTCAAGACTCTCATTATCCACATGCACAGTTAACATGGTTTCTGTCACACCTATAATATCACAGTATCCTAGCTCTGCATGGAGTAGGTCTTTTTTATTACGAAGTCCCCTTATATTGATGTGTATTATGCTAATAGCCCCCGGATTGAGTTCAACGTCACCACTTAGAATTAATTGAATGAAAATCGCTACTGTAATGCCTTGGAGGCTGCTGGTAATAAGAAGATTGACTAAAACGACTGTCATAAAACTTAATGAGCAGCGTGGGTCTCCGCCATGAAAAAGACCTAAGCGCACACTGTTGATACGATGAACAGAAAAAGTTGCAGAATATCAAGAGATGGCGAAAGCGCAGTTTTCTTATTTTTAAATGGGTTAAATAGAGAATAATAGGCAAATGTTCAAACTGACTGGTAAACAAATTGTAGAAAGCCAGATTCCTTATTTTTATATTACTCCACGGGAAAATGCTTGAAGTTTGTGAATTGATTTGCACATCAATGATACACCTGCGCTAACATTTCGAAATTTCAGTTTTTGAATCAAATTCCCATTCCCTTTGTGTTAAATTTACTGACAACTTGAGAACATTAAGGGGAGCTAACTTTCCTGTAAACCTCTTCCAATGACGAACATTGTCGGCCATGCGCAGTTCGACACGCAAAAGTCAAAACTCTAAAACTCCTACGCATAAAACATTGCATAAATCATAAATATGTAATTAACAAAAGGAAACATTAACATTTACACAATAATAATACAGTAGAATCCTCTTTATTGAATATCCATTTTGCCAGTGAAAATTATTCAATTAACAGGAGTATACAATTAACAGGGATTTAGTCAGTTTCCTGTGTTCTGGAGGTAAACTGAGCATTTATTCTATTATATCTTGTTTGACAGAGCTCATAGAGCTCTGTCAAACAAGATATAATAGAATAAATGCCTGTATTGGATGTTGTGAGGCCAAAAAGGTTGATAAATAAGGGGAATTTGGTGCGTGTCATAGTAATTGCTTCGACATATTACGAAAATTTATATACAATTAACAGGAGTTCACAACCCATATGCAATTAACAGATCAAATATGTACTAAAGGTATGGTAAATGGTTTTGTGTTTGAAAATTATATTCAATTAACAGGGATATACAATTAAGAGATATCCATTTAAGTGGGCTCCACTGTAGTAATAATAATAATAATGAATAAATTAATAAATTTATTATGGCTGGTGTAAGAAAACAACGTCATCTATTCATTAGCTAAGGTAAAAACGTGACAGACACATTAACTCAGTTAAATAGGTGAGTTATGTTATTGTAATTTATTTTAATTCATTCATTGCTTCTTTTTTAATTTTTAAGTTTATTTTGGGAAACGTGATACGAAACGTTGTTGACCTCAGTATATTCGTAAACATATTTAATGCCAACAAAAAACATTACGAAGCATTCTGATGGATCTTTAAATTCAGTGTATAAACATTGGCTTATCTCTCTTTAGAAAATCGCACGAAAATGTGGGAAAATGTTGTTGAACGAAAACTTCCCCGGACAATAATATCCTGGATAAAAAGTCCAACAAAATAGGACTACAAGACCCCACATCCGCATCCCCAACGCCCTATCCTCATCCCCGCAGAAAAGTTATCATTTCCACACGCGCATTTGATATTTTATAACAGTTATTTGTGAACCGGTTGAGTGTTGAAAGCCCAAATTTTGGGCTCGGCTGCAAGAGTGACTTCACTTCTTGTAGAGGTTATCGAGGGAGAAAGGTGCTGGCGTCAAGTAGGTTGTAGGATAGAGATACCGAACATTGAGTACTATTGGAGAGGGGATGTAAGTCCGGACTGGTCTTTGGCTGATGTACAGATCCTAGCTCTTATATTGTACCAAGACCAGTCGTACAGGATCTTAGCTCCCATATGGGATCTACACTCTAAAATCAGTTGGGTTGAATATCAACGAAAATCAACTGGGTTGAGTGACTATGAACACAACTGGGTTCATATTCACTCAACTCAGTTGACAGGAGCACGGTGGCTCGGTAGGTAGAGATGCAGATTGCAAGCCGAAAGGTTCGAATCTCACCTGCGGCAACCGCGCTGTGTCCTTCCGCAAGACACTTAATCCCAATTGCCCACGTGGGGCACGGTGGCATTGTTTACTAAGGCGTACTGCACGTCGATGGTGCCTTGTCTTCAACCAATGCTAACCCTGATTGTGTGGAGTTAGTATGTTGGGGAGTCTGACAGTTGCTCGCCGTTGTTCGGCGGTTCTCTCTGGGAACTCCGGCTTTCTCCACCCGTAAAACTGTCCGATACGAGGTCACCCTGGCTGTCGAAAGTGTCGCTGAACCCCAATAAATACATAATTTAAAATGTTCCGATGACCCGTGCACACAGCCTGTGCTGTCGATCTGACGTTCCGGAAGACTTGTTCATTGCTTTCCAGTGCACATGCTGCATTCACGTCCATCTTTTCTTTTCAGGTCGTCAGAAGTTCAATCTTCCACTGATAACATCCGCTGTTTTGGATGAGAGTGGACAAAGCATCGACAGTGATGAAGAACTAAAACGCAATAAAGACTATACGTTACTGCTTTTACAGAAAGGCGAGATGTGGTCACCACCGGGTGAGGACTATAGAACAAGCAGTTTAAAGAGGCCGTCGAGTTTCTACCGTGAGGTTATAGGTAGTGAAACGATTTCGTCAGTGATGTACTGATTAAATTAACTTTAATTTATCTGAAATTCAATCGTGCTGAATATGAAACAAAAACACCAGACTAAAGTGATAATCGGTGGTCACGGTGCCTCAGTCACCTCCTCTTTTGACAATGTTATGTTCAACGCCCACATTATAAATTATTGTGATGAATTGACGGTAACATGGTCTGAGGTTTGCGGCTTGGAGCTTATGTTCAAGAGAGACGCGAAGCGTCTCGGTTGAACATACGCTCCGAGCCGCAAACCTCAGACCATGTTACCGTCAATTCATCACAACAACGTATATGTTCCAATAAGACACTACCCATAGCCCAAAACCTACATCGTGAAACACGAGAGGCTTATTTACTAAACTTGTGATCGTTAAAAGTTGTTCAAGGGAACTTTTAACGATCACAGGTTCAGCAAATAAACCTCACGCGTACCCACGATGGCACGGGATAAATAATCAATAAAAGTCATTCCATCTTAGTTCAAATCGTAAATCGGTTTGTAATTTAAACACTTCAACCGGAACACCGTTTGCTGCACGTGTGAAAAATCGAGAAAAATGGTGAGGCTTGCCAGTCGCTCCGTTGATGAAACAATTTCGAAACGGGCGACGTCATTTCAAGTATTTCGCGTTGTGACGTCAGACGGTAACATTTGCTACTGGAACCGTAAACATAAAAGAAACTATGCCAGCTCTCATCCAATCAAAGGGCAAAGATTTTACTCTTATTGGAACATTATTATCCCAACAGATGTGTTTATAATTGGTTTAACGACTTTGATTACCCATTTTTTCCGGGATTTCCAACATCAGCAACAAATGAAAACAGACGGTCCGAAATTGAACCCTACGTGATCTACATATTTTAAATACGACTTTGATGGCAGTATTTCACCCGGAATTCCAAATTTGAATCTGAATTCCAAATTTAAAAACAATTTTCTTTTGCACCTCAAATCAAAAATGTGTGTTGAATTAAAATCTGAAAGCAAGATTTGTCTCGTGGACAGTGCCGGTAGTTCACTAATACACTAAAATCGCTGGGAGGGAACCCGCTTACGTCTCAACTTTGTTCAATTCTGGGTTAGGGTGTCCCCCGTTCTTTTCACATTCCTGTGTGTGACATCATCTCGTCTCACATTTTTAAATCAGCGGCGAAAGTCCGCTGATGCAGAAGCAGGGTTCGTAAATTATTTATGTAATTGGTTCACTGGTGGTGTTATTTATTTATTGGAGTTCAACGATACTTTCGACAGCCAGGGTCACCTCGTTTCGGACAGTTTTACGAAGAAGCCGGAGTATCCGGAGAGAAACGGCGAGCAATTGTAAGACTCCCAACGTACTAACTCCACACAAGCAGGTTTAGCATTGGCTGAAGACAACCAGGTGCACCATCGGCGTGCATTACGCCTTAGTATACAGCGTCACCGTGCACCCACGTTGGCAATGGAGATTGAGCGCCTTGCCCAAGGACACAACGCAGTTAGCCCCGGCGGGGGTCGAACCGTAGACGTCTCGGTTTAAAGTTCAATGCCGTAAGCGCTGAGCCACCACGCACCTTTCACTGGTGGTGTAAGCTAGAAGTGAGAGGAGAGACGATATGCGTAATTGAGAGGTAAAATGAGAATGGGAACAAAGCGAATATTCTCACCTACAATTACTTATCATAATTTTGACCCAACAAATCGCCCCCGAGTTTCAATGTGTTCTATGTGCCCACTGGCACATAGAACGCATTGGAACTCAGGGGATGTAATAGTTTCCTTAAAATAATAACACGTCTTGGTGTGTTGCAATTATAAAATTGGTCAAATTGAACTCGAAAGGGGACTGAAAGGCAGCTAGACACAGTGGCCTCACATCTCTACCCAGGCGCTCGTGGCGCCTAAACCAACACACCAATCGGTGTGCCTAGGACTTACTTTTTTATACTACCGACCTCCAATTAGGAGGTATCCGGGAATATAGGTGAGAGCTTTATGCACGTCCATACAAACATTTCGATTCACTACTCAAGCATCAACAGTCCAAATCGAGTATCCTCTGGTGGTATGGTGATTGATAAACCGTCACGGGGAAAGGCTACATGACGATGGTTTCATACACGCTTTCTTACCAGAGTTACAGCCATTTTTGGTCTTTGAAATATTAGTGAGATTTCTTGTACATACAAATATTTTGTGTCTCAATTCCACCATCGATATTCCAAGCTGATTTTTTGTTTGGTATGCTGATAGGACAGTTTAGAGGAAGGCTCTGCACGCACAGGGTAAGTCGTGTTCGCTCATTTTTATCATAGTTATTGCCCTTGAAGGACTTGACTTCCTGTCCATACAAACATTGTGTGTAGTAACTCCAACATCGATAGACATATTCGAACGCCTCTGAATATGATGACAGTCCGGTACGACGAAAAGGTTGCAAACGTAGAGCGATCTCATGCGCCTTTATTACAAGAGTTATTAGCCTTGATGGACTTTGAAATCTTGTGAGATTTTCAGTCGGCACCAAAAGTTTGTAATTTTGCGCTCAACAGCGCAGTTTGAATGTTCTCTGGTGTAATGATAGCAGGGTTCTCGTCAGATCACCGAAGTTAAGCAACGTCGAGCTCGGTTAGTCCTCGGATGGGTGACCGTCGGAGCGATCAATTCGGACTCCCGCGTTGTGTCCTTGGGCAAGGCACTTAACCCCGATTGTCCACATGGGGTCACGATGACGCCGTGTACTAAGGCGTACTGCGCGTCGATGGTGCGCATGTCTTCAACCAATCTAACCCTGCTTGTGCTGCAGTGCGGAGTTACGATGTTAGGGAGCTGGCGGCTGCTCGTCGTTGCTCGGTGGTTCTCTCCGGGTTCTCCGGCTTCCCCCAACCGTAAAACTGTCACGGTCATGATTAGCCATTGTGCATAAGTATGTGACCTTAAACATCAATAAATAATATATCTAAATAATGATAGTAGGCCAGTATGACTTTTCTCGAGAAGAGGAGGAAGGAGGCGTCGAAATTAGTGATACATTCCATCGTTATTTGCACTTATCACTTGTAGCACGTGGCGATGTTTAACGCCACCCACTCTCGACACACACACACACACAACCACCTTTACCCCCCCCCCCCCTCCCCCAAGTCATTCAAGGTCACTGTTTGTCTGAAAATCACGCGCTCGAAGTACAGTGGAGCCCACTTAATTGGATATCTCTTAATTGTATATCCCTGTTAATTGAATATAATTTCAAACACAAAACCATTTACCATACCTTAGGTACAAATTAGATCTGTCAATTGCATATGGGTTGTAGAGTAAACTCCTGTTAACTGTATATAAATTTTTGTAATATGTCGAAAAAATTGCTGTGACACGCACCAAATTCCCCTTATTTATCAACCTTTTTGGCCTCATACATCCAATACAGACATTTATTCCGTTATATCTTGTTTGACAGAGCTCTATGAGCTCTGTCAAACAAGATATAATAGAATAAATGCTCAGTTTACCTCCAGAACACAAGAAACTGACCAAATCCCTGTTAATTGTATACTCCTGTTAATTGAATAATTTTCACTGGCAAAATGGATATTCAATTAAGAGGATTCTACTGTAATAGAATTTCGTCAATACGTGTAGTTGTGATCCATTGAAAATTTAGCCGCGAAACTGTTCAATTATGCAATATAAATATCAGTTGTTTTTTTTTCTTAATTAATAACTCGAAAGATTTCTTTTAACTGCTGGGGGCATTATTTTTAATCTCACAGCATCTTCCACCTTTTAATGCAAGCATTTATAAAACAATAGCCTGTACTGAAGCTGTTTCACGGCATGTGAACAATGTACAACACCAGCATTGAACTGGAGATGACTCGCGAAGGTATTCATAGAAATTTAACACTATTTTTGCATTTCTTGATCTGATAAACGTAATATTTAATTTTTTCCTCCAACATATATTTTAGATAAATCATAAGAACTTAATGGCTTTATCTTCCTAAAAGTTGATGGTTTATGTGAACCCTTTACCCAAAGCAGACGATATCTAAATTTATTATTTAGAGGGTTGGAGGAAATATGAATTTCCAAACAGCAAAAAATAGTTTAGGATGCGCCGAAGCTCGAAGTTATCCTCTACCGGTTACTTGGGGATCAGCTGTTTCTTACGTTGACTCTTTCCTACGGATGAGTTAATTCTCATAACGATCCAACAACAGCGGATCTTCTTTTTATTAGACACGTTATGGTGTTCAGTAATAAATTCAACAGACAGGCGTGTCAACATAAGAAACAGCTGATTCCCAAGTAGCCGGTAGAGGATAACTTCGAGCCTCCGGTGCACCCTAAAGTATTCCCGCGAAATTGACAAGGCTGATGAGAGAGCGTGTAGTAACCCCGGTGACTTCGGGATGGGAGCAACTCGTCCCCTGAGTTCCAATGTGTTCTATGTGCCTACTGGCACATAGATCACATTGGAACCCAGGGGACGAACTGGCTCAGGATCAGCAGTATATATTGCCAATTAAAAAATGGAATTAAATTCGACAGTCAGTTATAGACAAACTTCAGGTTCCCATGGAGCAGTCAATCTGTTAGTTATATAATTTCATTATTTTCACACAGTGGTTCAATGAAAAAGCGACTTTTGCAGTCCAAATTGGGAAAAATTTCCCAGGAAGTGACATCCCGGTAAATTTTCCGAAATTTGGAGTGCGAAAGTTTGTTAATGTCTGTCATGTCCACAGTAACTCCATGATCTCTATACAAGTGAACTGATGAAACGCCAGCGATCAACGTCACCGCTCAAACTACCTCCCGATGGTGTCATTTCAACCCGGTAACCCCTCCCAGTGAAAACTGTTACGCTGTGACTGCAGCGTACACTACACCAAACGTCATTGTGTTAACCTAGCACGAAAACTGACACTGTGGGGAGTGGAGAGGCTTGAGGATAAAGAGGCATTTGGGAGCACAAAATTAATTAAGGCCTTCTTGCTGCGACAGATCAGCGGCCGGCCAAAGTGTTATTATTATTATTTATTATACGCTAAAGGATAAATTATCGAAAAATTGCGGAAAGATAGAAATCGTATCCCCACTGTGAAAATATAGAATTTTTTACTTTCACGGTATCAATCAAAAAGGCGGCTTTCGATGCATCACTTCAAGGTGAATACGAGTCAAATTATCACTGGAAATGATCAATTTGTTTTAAAAACGTATAATGAAAAGAAAGTCTAGTGTTGTTTAGAGGATGCCGATTAATTCCAGCAATAATTCAACACGTAGAAACCCGCCAGCTGAATTAGATCGCAAGACGTTACCTGTTCGGAGTATCGATCAAATCACTTCCGGATATCAATGCGCATCGGCTTTAGTTCAAGGTTGAAACGAGTGGAATTATCGATAGGAATGATCAGATTCCTATAAAAAAGCGTATAATAAAAAGAAAATCAAGTGCTTTTGAGCGGATACCTAAAATTATCTCACTCGTGACTGAGACAAATAAACATTTGTCTCGGTCACGAGAGTGGATACCGAAAATTATTTCACTCGTGAGTCATGACCGAGACAAATAAACATTTGTCTCAGTCACGAGTGAGATAATTTTAGGTATCCACCCAAAAACACTTGATATCCTCTATGTATCAACTTTCCAATCTTAGGCCTTGTTTTTCGTCAATAATAACTAAATATTGTAAATATTCAATTTGCATTGCCATGAAAATTGTGCACATCATCAACATAGTCATACGTCACACACATCATATTATAGTCTCTAAAATCTAATCTACCATTACAAGCGAAATCGGCGCACATTGTGCCAGATTCTACGTAAGCCCATTGGAGCCAACGTGAAGTGGGAGCATTGCGAATATTCGTATTCACATTGCAAATATTCGCTTTCACATTGCGAATATTCACATTCAACATTGCGAATATTCGCATTCAACATTGCGGATATTAATTCGCATTCAACATTGCGAATAATCGCTTTCAACATTGCGAATATTCGCAATCAACATTCCGAATATTAATTCGCATTCAACATTGCGAATATTCGCATTCAACATTGCGAATATTCGCAATCAACATTGCGAATATTAATTCGCATTCACATTGCAAATATTCGCATTCAACATTGCGAATATTCGCATTCAACATTGCGAATATTCGCAGTCAACATTCCGAATATTAATTCGCATTCAACATTGCGAAGATTCGTATTCACATTGCAAATATTCGCATTCACATTGCGAATATTCGCATTCAACATTGCGAATATTAATTCGCATTCAACATTGCGAATATTAATTCGCATTCATCACATTGGGGCCCACATGTGTAGTGGGAGCATTGCGAATGTTGCGAATATTCGCAATGTTGATTGCGAATATTCGCAATGTTAAATGCGAATATTCGCAATGTTGAATGCGAATATTCGCAATGTTGAATGCGAATATTCGTAATGCATTGCGAATATTCGCAATGCATTGCGAATATTTGCAATGCATTGCGAATATTGGCAATGCTCGATCTCCCCGCTACACGCATTGGCCCCAATGGGCTTCAGTAAGATTCGCTTACTTTCGAAGTAGTTTTGCCCTCCAGTCTCCAAGAAGCCAAATACCATATCTACCCACAACTCTGAATAACGGAAACTGGAGAATTGTATTTGGTGTTATGTTATTTATGTGTTTTAAACAGTTTAATTTATTTCTGAAAAAGAAAGAATTATTTCATTTCATTAAAAATAGAATTTACAAATTACCTTTATTTTCTTTAGTTTCTTCGGTCTATGTCAATCTTATCGAGTGTGTGCATAACCGCTTCAAGATGATTTATCTCTCCGTCCACTAAGCGGTGTTGACCAAAACCGAATTTGTGCTGTATGGAGCCAACGTTCCCAAAAGTGCTTCTGAGGTTGCGTCAAAACCATTACTTTTTGTGGATAGCTTCAGTATTTTCGCTGAAGGAGGAAAAAAAATCCAAGTCAGTATTTGAACTAAGTGTATATATTCCCAGTGGTATCCACTGATGAATAAAATGTTAAAATCGCCAGTCTAACAATAAATATGCAACTATTCGCTTAAAGAAACTAACTATATACATGTCATCAAACTATACCCAATACTTGTAAATATTAACCCTTTACCCAACGAATCGGCCGCATCCGCCCGCGTAATATGCATTGCCAGAAATCTGTTTGGTGGGCTAAGTTCGATAACTCATTATCCGAGGTGATAATTCAAACCTGATCAGTAATTAGATTATTATACGATGGGCAGTCAGGCTAGCAATTAGCGACAGAATGGACAATATAACAATAACGCTCACAGTTGCCGTCTGATGTTTATTGAAACAAATATAGCACATGACTAAATAGCACTCAACAATACAGTTTATACAAAAAAGACAATGAAGAGATAAAATATTTTGATGTGAGTTTTGAACAGTGAAACAGTGTCCATATATGCATATCAGAAATAGTGTGAAAATATTATTTTTTTCGATCATGTTAACGAAACAGTGTCCATATATACATATCAGAAATATTGTGTGAAAATATTATTTCGATCATGTTAACTTAATATCGTACTATTGCTAATACCCGAGAATGGTTACAGTCAGATTGTGAAATCAGTTATGTTCTGAAATGACTGAAATTATTCAGTTATTTCATGAAACGACTGATTCACTAACACCCACAGGAGTTTCATCAAATGATTGAATAGTTTAGTCATTTCACGAAATTACTGATTTCAAAGTCTGACTGTAACATAACGTACTACGTGCCAGGGCCTTCGAGAGGGGTGGGGGGTGTAGTAAACCGGGGCCCGCCGTTATCAGATCAAAAATAGAGTGGTGCTCGAGTGGATAAGTGTGCTGGTCTCTCATGCGAGATCCTGGGATCGATGCCCCGGTCGGCCAAAGCTCTCGAAGTATCCGACTGAGGGTTGATGCTGTCACAGCGTATGGTCCTATCGAATGGGGACCGGATTTAGGAAGGGACAGACAGGGTGGACGGCCAGGGCCCCAACATTAGAGGGGGCCCCACATTTGACACTTTGGCAGGGAATTTTTCATACTGTTCGAAATACTCATTTTCCTGTTGAAATCAGGGGTGTCGCCAGAAAATCCCCGGAAGGGGGCTAGACAAGAAATGCACATTTCGCGGGGCAGTGAATTAAATTTCTCGGAGCGAGGGAATGGCACCTTCCATAGGCTTATTTTGAAAATTTCTCGCACCGGACCAAATTGGGCCGGTGCGACACATTTTCAAAATGATTCTATGAAAGGCGCCATTTCAAAGCTCAGAGTTGTAGATTTTATGCCTCCACACCCTGCCACCCCCGCTCACCGCTGTGCGGCTCGGTGTGATGTGTATCGCCTTACGGCCAGACAGTTACCTGGGGGCCTTGTCCAAACTTGGACCCAAAGTCCACAATATAATTTGTTGGTGTGGTACGTCCTTTGGGACGTACCACACCAAAAAATTATACTACGGACTTTGGGTCCAAGTTTGGACTACCCAGGGGACTGATATTCTCTCGGGGCCCGCATATTCTCTCGGCGGCCCTGCTACGTGATATATCTTTTTCACCGACAATCACGAAACCAAATATGCTTGGGAAAAAACTACGTGCTCACTCAACAGCTGATAAAAGATAATGAGATTGTGAGGGAAAATTCTCAGGGGAAAGGAAAGGTATCATTCATTAACCCATGTGACTTTGTAAAAGTAATAACAATTTCTCTTTTTTTCGAAACCTTGTCTTTATCCCCAAATCTGAAAGTCGTTGTTTTATTTCATCGACAGAAAGTGATTCGAGGTCTGTTTCGGTGTTCATTTGTACAATATTACACTCTTTGTTTGCTATTTCTTTTAAAATTTCACTCCTCTTCTCAGCCCTTTGGTTGAAAATACCTTTTTCCCAGTATTGATCAGTCTGTTTCACATATGAACATCTTTTCCTCCCATGTGAAGAGGAAAACGACCTGCTTATCATTTTCAAAACAATATCTGAAGGTGTCTAAGTCAAATAGTATTGTGTTGTAATTTTTTCCACTTTTTAATCGTCGTTGGACTGCATCTTCAAATGATCTGGCTGCACATTGTAGTCGGGTGGATTCTACACATGGCGAGAGAAAAGTTGAAGCTAAACTTTTGTTGATATGCGATTCCGGCTCCCACGATGATTCCCACTCTCTGTATCCGACCCACTTGATCAAATACTGATAATCCTGTAATTGAAAAAAAATATATAAATGAATTTTTGTCTGAATTTAATAATTTCGTATGTCAAGCCTGTCACCTATGAGTTCGGTTACAGTAATAAAAATTCCAAAGGTGTGAAACCGCTAGTCGGTATTTTTAGTTTTATGACCAACTACTATGTGAGTGGCTGCAGAAAACAATGGACAATGGGATTTAACACCTCATGGGAGTAAGAAGAAAATTGGCAAAACAATAAAGCTTTCTCAATAACATAATATAATGCAGTGTTTAGTATTAACGTAATAACCCTTTACCAAATGCGGAAAGCAGATGACACTAAGAAATGCAATTTCTGAATAACTGAACAAATTCATTTTTGGTCTCAAAAACATAACTTATGACCCCTCATTGGAACGAACTCGTTCGGATGAGGGGTCATAAGCATGTGTTTGAGACCAAATAATAAAAATACAATAAAATTTGAAAGGCAGTTGGCTTTTGGAAAGCAACAAAGACACAGATTCTTATGATAATGTATCACATATTAACATAAGTCTGAGAGGAGGTAGAAAGAGGAGGTAAAGACTGGAAGGTCTTAGTTAGGACCTCCCAAATATCATGGGAGCCCCCCACCCATCACAAACTGGCTAGCCCCCCCCCCCCCCTCTTAGTCTTAGTTTTAATGGAAAGCCTAATACTCGAGCAGTTGCAGCTAGTATAAAATCAGCAGGTTGGGGCAGGCGTCATAGGTAAAATAATTAGCAGGAGATATCATATAGATTACCGGCGTGTGGGACGGTGGGAGTATCCAGGGTATAAAAATTAATTAGCAGGGGGAAGGGTGATCCAGTTTGACTGGCATTTGCCTATAGGTTGGAAGAGACTCAAAAGGAGGAGATGTGCGAAAATTATATTTACCTCTTTTGTTTCTCTTCTGGCAATTATTCTTTCCACGTAAAATAATTCTGGCAAGACGGTTTTCTGTGGCGCCTTCTCAGTGTTAAGAAAAAATGATTTTCCTGAATCTAATTCAGTCCAGTTCACTGGCGAGCGAACACGTAGCCGCATAGAAAAAGTCATGATTAATTGAACCAAGTACCACCATCTATATAAGAAGAAAAAATGAAGCCATATCTCTGTCCTCTAGAAAATCACCAGCTCATAACCCAATAGTAGGTCTTTATTGACACCACCCTCAAGCTGTAAAAAGTAAGCCATCCCAAGCTATTAAACACCCGATCTATTCACCTAAATTATTGTACTAACACATCGTAATATTCGGTTTAATTGCTGAAAACTGCCAAATGCAAAGAATACAGAAAGACAAAACTTGTCTTCTTCTCCAGTACAAATGACTAAACCAATTATCTTTATAACAGCAGAAGTAATAATAACTCTTTGGCCAGCCGCTGATTTGTCGCGGTCAGTGAAAGTCGATTTTTTGGGGGAAAACTTAAAAATGTCTGTTTTTCAAAGTGGATTGGAAGCAAAAAGATGTTATAACATTCAAGTGAAATTTGGATATATGTTACATTTGATCCCTCTAGTTTGTTGTCTGATGCGGAACGAAATGAAAAGTTTATTTTATCAGGTCACAAAATGGTGTTGAATACCACAGGGGTAGTGAATTTTGCCTAATTTTATAGGGGTTCTACACAAAGTTTACAGCCAAATTTCAAATAAAAATGGAAGCAAAAAATAATTATCCTACAATTCAATTAATTACAGCAAATGAGAGAGGAAATGTTGATGTTTTAGACCAGATGCGGAAGCAAAATAGTTTCGAACGAGATTGTTTAGAAATAATTGTTTTTTACAAAATCTCCATAGGCTTCAGTGTTAAAAAAATGGATAGATTTTTCTCCGAAACTCGGACATGCGCAGAGGTGATCATACAAATTTCTGATGATGGAAAATTCAGCAGTTGAAAAAATATTATTTTTAAAAAAATTTCAACAAAACCATATCATGTGACCCCTCGTTGGAACGAGCTCGTCGAGCTCGTTCCAACGAGGGGTCACATGATATGGTTTTGTTGACATTTTTTGAAAAATTGGAAAAAAATAATATTTAAAATAATAAATTTTGATATCGCCTGCGTTGGGTAAAGGGTTAACAGACTTCTCTACTCCGTGCATAAAATCGTAAATTTATTTTTTTTTTGTCCCCCGAAAAAAAATGTATTGGGAGATTATTAAAATAGTCGGCGTGCGTGCGTGCGAGCGTGCGTGCGTGCGTCCGCTCCACTTTGGTTTCCCGCTGATAACTTTAGTTATATTTGGCCAAATCAAATGAAATTTGGTATGCATATCGTCACCTGAGTGCTAGAATGTCACATGACCAATTGGGGACGAAGGACATTCTAGCACTCAGGCGACATTATGTATCAACACAAAATACAGGTAAAGTTCGAATCGGGGTGCAGTCCGACAATTTTTGCCAGAGTTATGCCCCTTTTTCAACTTCGAAAATTCTTCTTTCATGGTTTCCTGATGATAACTTTACTTGTTGCGGACCGAATCAAATAAAATTTGGTATGTTGGTGTATCAACATAAAATACATGTCAAGTTCAAATCGGGGTTTGGCCCGATATTTTTCCCCACAGTTATGTCCCTTTTTCGACTTCGAAAAATTCAATTTTTTCAAATATCTCGAATTGAACATCTTTTCTGAGGACGTGTGGCCGGATGGTCTTTTATTTTATTCTAAACTCCTTCACGTCAAGCTTTGTACGTGGTTATTTTCTTTGTCATTTCAAACACTTGTACTGGAAGAGTCTGTAATTACGGTTGGTACATAAATTATTATTTCAATCAATATCCTTATCACCGCCTATAAATCCATTTTAAACACCCCATATTCAATGAACTTTAATGAAGTCATGTGACTGCCGTCATTTTTTCTTCCATGCAGACTGTTTTTGTGCGCATCATTGTAATAGAACATTGGGGTTGCCCCCCTTGGTTTATTTTAATGTTGCATTGAAGATCCTTGACTCGGCATTTTTGACGGGTTTACCTCTAGTATTTAAACAATTCATATCATTATGCCTCAGTGTTGCTGAAAGGAATTAGATAATTATGTTCTGATCAAAACAAATTGAAAAGTACACAGCAGCTTTAGCATTGCAAACGCCGCCTTGTTCCACTCATGGGACGACAGGGGCGGCGGAAGCTCGATAAAAGTATAGGGGCACAAATTTACAATACAACCATGGTTCGACTCAGTGTGAGAAAGGTTACAATCGTATATCGGTAAATGGAGCATGATGACTCGCTATAGTCTCTCGTTTTGATGAAATGCCGCTGTGAGATCACTGTCATGTCCGTTTCTTCTACTTCAACTATTTTCCAACCCGAAGGTTGGCCTTCGGGTTGGAAGATAGTTGAAGTCGAAGAAACGGACCGAAGCAACCGAAGGCGGGATTCTTTTGCTAAATATTGTTTTGATTTGCAAATAATGTTGCAGGAATGCTTGCATTTTGACACGTTTCCATGCGCACATTTTAACTCATTGTGCAGCTGCGAAACATATCTGTGGAAAAAAAGTGGAGGGGGCACGTGCCCCCTGGCTCCGCTGCCTCTGTGGGGTGATATTTGGTTGGAATTTATGTACAGTAATGGTTATTGCTAGATTGATTGTTCACTAATATGAGCCAAACAATGTGAAGAAGCTTTCTCGATCCACACAATGAGGGCATCTACGTTTACCAGCCGCATCCTTCGGAAGTAGCAGCCATTAATGATATATTATTTATTTATTTATTTATTTATTTATTTATTGGTGTTTAAGATCACATACTTATGCACAATGGCTAATCGTGACCGTGACAGTTTAACGGGCGGAGGAAGCAGGAGTACCCGAGAGAACCACCGAGCATCGACGAGCAACTGTCAGCTGCTCAACATTCTAACTCTGTTCAAGCTCCGCCCAAGCAGGGTTACAGCGATTGAAGGCATGCGCACCATCGACGTGTAGTACACCTTAGTACACGGCGCCATCGTGCCCCCATGCAGGCAACCGGGATAAGGTGCCTTGCCCAAGGACACAACGCGGATCGTCCCGGATGGGGATCGAACTCGGGACCTCTGCATAGAAGTCCAACAGTCTACCACTGAGCCACCGCGCACCCGATATATTACTTACATTGGGTAGAGCCCTCTCGGTGGCGGGAGGGCCGACCGAATGAAGGAGGAGATGTAGAGGGAGGATATAGTTCTTCCCTCACTGAAAATGTTTGCTGTCAGTCGAAATTTTTTGTGGTCCCTCAGTAAAATCGTTTGTCGCCCGAACGCTAAGATTTTCTGTGAAGGCAAAAAACTGATCAGCCTGTTCCTCGTAATTCCTCCATGTGGTGTGACCAGTGGCAAATCTATAATACTTTTACAATTGTATTTTCTAAAATTGTATTTTCTAGTTATGACTTTAAATGGGCTGAAATGATTCATTACACACTAAAAACTAAAGTATTAAAACTGACACTTTCAAGGTGTTAAACCCATTCTGACTCTTAGGGTTTGATTTTAACACTCAAAGTGCAATGATTTAAGCACTTAGACATTACAATCGTCAGACATCTGAAACTTGAATGGATGGCACTTCCCATGTGTCTAGCATTGTTGGTTCTTCCAGAATCGTCCATAATTTGATTTGCGCTTGGTGGGTACATAATTAAAAGGACACAACGCAGATGACGCAGATCAGGCTCGAGAGTTCGAGCCTGATCCGCGTCATCTGCGTTGTTTTCTTTTAAGTGTCGCGACATTACACTTGTCAAGTGGTATTATTGTAACACCTGTCAAGTTCTGGGATATCTACACTTGAACAAAGTGCTAGTTCAGCACTTAGTAAGTGTTAAATACAGCACTTCAAGTGTAGTTTTTAACACTTTAGTTTTTAGCGTGTAGCATTTTCAAAGATGTGGCAATTTGCCATTTGGCAAATTGCCATATCTTTTAAAATGCTAATGATTCATTTTAGTCAATTATATTAAAAGGAAGAAAATACAGTTCTAGAATATACAATTGTAAAAGTTTTATAGTATTGGCTCCAGGACAGGAATGTGCATCAATAATTACAGATTCGCAACTCAATGTTTGACAGCACTAAATATTTGTATTAGAGTTACCCGCCTTGAATAGTTGCAGTCTCCGAAACTGAGAATCATTGAGAAAAAAATGACTTAATATTCCTTCCAAGCATTGTACTGAAATCTTGCACCATTGCTGAATATTGTAGAGAAACAAGAGGGGGTGATTTGATGAATCTTGAGCATAGAAAAATACAATTGGCATTATATTTTTGTGGGGAATTCCCCCAAAAATGTGCACGTGACACGCAGTTTCCTTCCTGTCATTTTCTCCTCGTATTTCTTTGCATGACCCCCAGTTTTGAGGAGAAAAAAACGTTGTCTTATTGCTTGACAACGATATTTGAATATCCAAACTAAAAATGACGCGATCATAATTTTTTCACACGAACATTATAATGATCGGCAATGGGAAAATATTTACCATGCCGATTATCGTAGAATTCAGATTTTTCAGAGGACCAGTGGTAATTAGGCGGGTGGGGAGGGGGCGCAGGGTGCGCCACTTTTCACATGTAGAGTCTGCATGTCTTGTGTTTTTGCGGGAAAACTCAAGGGTGTGGCCAGGGAGGGTCATGGGGGTCGTATGACCCCCTCCCCCGCACCCTAAAGTTCCGCGGTCGATATTCTCCACAACAATCTAATACATGTTTACATTTAATTTGATCCACTTTCACTCAGCATGGAATCTTTGATCACTGCTAATATCAAATATTGAAGATTTTTTTCCGGTTGTGCCCCTCCCCCCTACCTGACCACCACCGATGGCCAAAGGTCAAGTTGGAGGAGATTATGGGAGGGGGTCAACCCCTCCCATAATCTCCTCCAACTTGACCTTTGGCCAAGGCTTGGTCTCTGGCCAAATTTGCTGTCTTTTAAGTTGCCAGACCTTCTCATCCTTGAGTTGCATTGTGGGCGACCCCCTAAAACAAATAGCTTGTTTCACCCTTGAAACTGGCTAACGATATGCAAAAATGCTGCAAATGTATGATTCAGGCGTCGTAAATATGTTCCCAGCGTTCTGTAAAATGCGGGGAAACATAAACAATATTTACAACTTTTATAAATAAAGATATTCATAACTTCATAACAATTAATTTGGCGGCGGTGGCACCGTTCATCAACGCAAAAAATAAAAAATATACACATGCAACAATGCATAGTGCCCGCGGAAGAAAATTAACGACAATGTTAACAGACATATATGACTTATTTTGTAAATTTCATGGCTGGGTGAATATTAAATGCGACATATGTTTGGGTAATCTTTTAGTGGAGTCAAATCCGGATTTTATGAAGTGGATATAATGTAGGAGGAATTATTTCTTGCCTCGTGGCATAAAATTCCAAAATGGATGTAAATAACGCTTATTTATGTGGCTTCGTATTTATTATCGCTCGCAAACGTTTGTTCACTATTCAAAAGAGGCGGTGATGCGAATGTTTGAACACCAAGGCGTGATTATTCTTTCGATTTCTGTATTTCGTTTGTTAAAATTTTAACTGGAACACATGTGCGAGGAATTTTAACGATGAGTACAAGTGGTAAGTATAACTAATTAGAACAGGAAGTCCACGTTCAGTGTGTTGCCTGTGACACAGGCTAGGGAGGGTTGGGCGGTCGCACTGTGTGTTTTGTCGGAACGTTAGAGTTCGTCATATTAATAGGCCATATACTTAAGGTGTTTACTTGGTGCGATACAACCATTCAGGCCTTGCGTTTCATCGGGACTGAGGCTAAAAGGCCCTGAAATCAGCCCAGAAAATGTTTCCGATGACCTTAGTAGGCCCCGAGAAAAGAATATTTTATTATAACTTTTATTATAACATTTCACTCTTTACCCAACGCAGGCGGTTTCAAACTTTATTATTTTAAATATTATTTTTTCATTTTAAACAAAAAAAAATTCAACAAAACTATAAATAAATATAATGCCATGTGACCCCTCATTGGAACGAGCTCGTCGAGCTCGTTCCAATGAGGGGTCACATGACATTATATTTATTTATTTATTGGTGTTTAAGGTCATATATTTATGCACAATGGCTAATCATGACCATGACAGTTTTACGGGTGGAGGAAGCCGGAGTACCCGGAGAGAACCACCGAGCAACGGCGAGCAACTGTCAGCTCCCCAACATACCAATTCCACACAAGCAGGGTTTGCATTGGTTGAAAACAGGTGCACCATCGACGTGCAGTACGCCTTAGTACACAACGCCACCGTGCCCCCCACGTGGGCAATGGGGGTGAAGTGTCATGCCCAAGGACACAACGCGGTTGCCGAAGTTGGGATTCGAACCGAGGGCCTCTCGGCTTCAAGCCTGCGCCTCTACCTACTGAGCCACCGCGCCCCCGTCACATGACATAGTTTTGTTGAATTTTTCAAATGCTGAAAATGCATATTTCGCGGGAAGGTGTTGCCGATTCGTTGGGTAAAAATGTTAATAGTTATTTTCTTTAGGGATTTAACGAGACTTTCAACAACCAAGGCCACACCGTGTCCGGAATACGTTTAATGAACATCAGCCCTGACGATATCAAAGTAGACCCCGAAGACCGTTCTACAAAGCCTACTGGTAGCCCCCAACATTATTTCAAAATGCATGGTCAGATAATTTCGCTCGAATTAAAAACGTAACAATTTACCCCTTTCACCAGTGTTGAATGTTGACATTCAACATTCAACAATGAATTTGGGTGTTGCTGTCGAACAAGGACAAGCATCAGAACTGTTTCAATTTTCTAAACTGAAACAAAATCAGTCAATATAATTCTGACGCAACGATAATCAGTGGTATATTGCTTCATTGGCCTCAGTACAGTCTGCAATTGTCTTTGTTTTACGACAAGCCCTAGGGAGCATGGCGGCTCCATAGTTAGTTAATTGAACTTCAAAATCGAAAGGTCAACAGGTCGATCCTGACCCGCGTCATATGCGTTGTGTCCATTACCAAGACACTTAATCCCGATTGTCCAAGTTGCTGCGTTTTAGCGCAGTGTACTAAGGCGCAAGGCGGCACGTCAATGTTACACACGCCTTCAACCAATTCTGTCTGTTTGTGTCAGGGTAGTAAGTTGGAGAATTCCACGGTTACTCACCGCTTCTAGGTGGTTCTCTGCGGACTTTCTCCATCCATAAAACTGTCCGACATAGTATGAGCCTGGCTGTTCAAAGTGTCATTAAACACCTATATTCAAACAAACTGGAAGCCTTAACCTGTCAAGTTGAACGAAATCACAAAAACGTTTCGGAAATGCAAAACGTGTTTGAGTTTAGTAGCTTTTTGTAAACAGGGCCATCGAGTGGGCGGGGTTGTACCAACCGGGCCGTTGTGGTTGAGGGTCCGCTCGCGGGCCCCCTGATGGGCGGGCCCTGGGCCCCTTAAGCAAAGGCTCGTCTCTAAAACAGATTGAATGCATGATTGTGTAGTATAAATATAGTCTATATTTGAAAATCCACAAATTTGTTATTGACCGACCGAGTAATTTGCGGTGGGAAATCAAAAAGCAGGGGTGTAGCCAGCATTTTTTTAGGGGGGAGGGGGGCGCCCACAATGCAACTCAACGATGAGAATGTCTGGCAATCAAAAAGACTTGGACAGGGGCCAAGCCTGGGCCAGAGGTCAAGTTGGAGGAGATTATGGGAGGGGTGACCCCCTCCCATAATCTCCTCCAACTTGACCATTGGTCATCGGTGGTGGTCCGGTGGTGGTGGGAGGGGGGTGGGGGGTATTCAACATTTGATATCAGCGGTGATCAAAGATTTCATGTTGAGGAAAAGTGAATCAAATTCAGTGTAGGCGTGTATTAGATTGTTGTAGAGAAAATCGGCCGTGGACCTTTGGGATTCGGGGGCGGGGGGGGGGGGGGTCGTAAGACCCCCATGAACCTCCGTGGCTACACCCCTGAAGAGCCCTCGTAAGTTGGCACGAAGAATGAAAATTTCGTCGGGGGAGATTTCTGAACCCTCGCGTATGAGAGGGATACACCCCTCACCTGCTCGCATCATCTTGTCGCTTCGGAGCTCCGATGATGCGTTCCGCATTACGTGGGCCCCTACGTCAAAACTGTCCAGGGACACTATATTACTCTCTTCTGCCTATAAATATTAAACAGACTCATTATTTGAAGCAAATATTATTTCATAGGAAGATGACATCCCCGCGCTTGTACCCCCTGAGCCCCCCCCCCCCCCCCCCCCCCAGGTTTTTCAAGAACGCTAATAAGAATATTTCAAGCATTTTCCAGCATCTTTCACCCGATAAAAGTTTATTTATTGAGGTTTTAACAACACTTTCAGTATCCAGGGTCATGTCTTGTCGGATTATTGTACGGGCTGGGAGAAAAGGAATACTCGGGGAGAACCAACGAGAACAGGCGAGTAATTTTCGAGATCTCCAACATACCGAGCCCGCATGAGCACGATTAGCATCGGTTGAAGGCGTGTTTACCATACACGAGTTGTACGCCTTAATTTGCACATTACACCACCGTACGCTCATCTACGATTAAGTATCTTCCCAGGGACACAACACACATGTCGCGGGTCAGGATTGAAATAATCTTAGTATCTTTGTTTGTTCCTCTGTATATTTACATCCCATGCAGTTAGGCCTAAACAAGTTAAAAATCTGTTTCGCAGGCCCTTCCGCATGGTCTTTTTGCCTGCAGTGTCGGAGAGTGCGAAATAGCAGTCTTATTACACACTAAAAACTAAAGTGTTAAAACTGACACTTTCAGGGTGTTAAACCCATTCTAACTCTTAGGGTTTGATTTTAACACTCAAAGTGCAATGCTTTAAGCACTTACACAATACAATCGTCAGACATCTGAAACTTGAATGGATGGCACTTCCCATGTGTCTAGCATTGGTGGTTCTTTCAGAATCGTCCATAATTTGATTTGCGCTTGGTGGGTACATAATTAAAAGGACACAACGCAGATGACGCGGATCAGGCTCGAGAGTTCCAGCCTGATCCGCGTCATCTGCGTTGTTTCCTTTTAAGTGTCGCGACATTACACTTGTCAAGTGGTATTATTGTAACACCTGTCAAGTTCTGGGATATCTACACTTGAACAAAGTGCTAGTTCAGCACTTAGTAAGTGTTAAATACAGCACTTCAACTGTAGTTTTTAACACTTTAGTTTTTAGCGTGTAGGATGATACGAATGACAAGGGGGTCGAGTTCGAACGCATTTTGGAAATGGGTGAATAAACGTAGCAAAGGAAATAACCCACAGAGTATTAAAGTAGATGGCAGAGACACAGACGATCAGGATCAAATCGCATCAGAACTAGGTAAACAATAAGCGATGGGGCATGGGGAACCCACCGGCGTGTCCGAACCAGGTCGAAGAAAATCTATCGAACTTTGCAGCGAAATTAAAACCGAGGAGGCGCGAAATATGATTTCAAAATTAAGGAATGGAAAAGCGGGAGGGGTAGACGAAATTCCTAACGAGTTTCTTAAAAAAGGGGGAGAGGAACTCGTGGAAAGCCTAACTGTCCTATTCAATCTAGCCATAGAAAAACAAGAGGTCCCAAAGGAGTGAAGAGAAAGTAAAGTGACATTTATTCACAAAAAGTGGGAAAAAGATGCTTTGGATAATTATCGAGGGATCTCTGTCAGCAGCAACATTGAAAAAGTTTTCTGTAAAGTCCTGTATGGGAGATTAGAGGAGGTGATTGAGGAGAGTGATTTTTTTTTTTTTGGGGGGGGGGGGGGGGGGAGAGATTCGGAATGGCTTCAGGAAGGGAACGAGTGTCACTGACCATCTTTTCACACTATCCCAAATGATAGAATCCGCGAAAGCAAAAAAGAAAAAAAAATATGTTTATGGCCTTTTTGGATGTCAAAAGGGCATTCGATCGAGTATGGAGTGAGGGTATGTGGCGAAAGCTTGAGGCTCTGGGCTTGGGAGGCGAGTTTGTTGGAATTCTGAAAGCATTATATTGAGATGTACAAAGTGAACTTAGCCTGGGTAACATAACAACAAAACGTGTGCCTATAGAGATAGGCCTAAAATAGGTGTGTATCCTTTCGCCAATTCTTTTTGCATTGTACTTCAAAGGATTAGGAGATGAACTCCTCCATAGCGACGAGGGGGTAGCAGTTGGGGACTTAAAGATCCCAGGGCTATTTTTTGCAGACGATATGGTGCTAGTGTCAGAAAGCGAAGAGGGGCTAGCGAAAATGCCGGGAATTGTTGGGAAATATGGGAACAAATGGAGACTCGAACTAAATGAAAGCAAAAGCAAAGTTACACCCGTGGGCCGTAAAGTGGAGAGTGAGGGAGTTCTGTATTCCGGATGGCAGCTCCAAACTTCTTAGTGTAGGAGAGACAGGTGACTACGAGTATCTAGGGGTAAATACACACATCACAGGAAGAGGCATCTACCGAACCCACAGAAATAAATTAATTCTGAAGGAGAGGCGAATCCTTAACCAAATGAAACTTAAAGGAGAAACAGTTTCAATAAGGTTTTCGTGGGAAAAAAACATTTGGGGAAATAGTGGGTCTACCAAGTATAACATATGGAACGGAAGTGGTGCCCCTAAACCAAACGGCTGTAAAGAGCTTGAAAACCCTGCAGAACGACGCAGGCCGATTGATAACGGGGTCGAGTAATGCCGTAGCACTAGAAGCAATCATGGGTGAGATTGGGTGGATGAGTATCAAGGATAGGATAGACTTATTGAATCTCGGTTATCTTAATTATTTGGTAAATCTCCCCGACAGCCGATGGTGTAAAGTAATGTTCCAGAGTATTTTCAACTCAAATATCAAGCAGGGTGGATGGTGCAAGTGGAGGAGCCAATGGAGAACAGCTCGTTTGGAGATCTCGGACCTAGACGTAGGGGCAACCCAGGGTAAAAAAATCGTCAGAGAAAGAGTCATGGAGGATGGTAACCTTAATTGGCTGGAGGGGGTCAAATCAAAGAGGTATTTGTGATAAACAGAAGTCTGGTTTTGAATAGTACCTTGGTGGCACCTTTGGGGGGGGGGGGGTGTCACTGTTGTTCAAGCTGAGGTCGCGGTCCCTGAAGCTGAGGGGAAAAATTGGAAAAAAACAGTGAAAGGAGTGCCAGATGTGTAATTTAGACGTGGTGGAGACCCTGGAACACTTTCTTCTAGAATGCCCAAAATACCAGTCTAAAAGAATAAGATTCACTGGGAGTATAGTGGGGTGGGAGAATGAAGGGCATATGGTAAGTGAGTGACTCAAAGGAGAGGGTTAATATTCTAATCGAAGAGATTGGGAAGAATTGGTCAAGGGAAGTCATCAAGCAGTTCGTCGCCGAGTGTTGGGAGGAAAGAAGCGTGGGAATAGAGAGGTAGTTGGGAGCACAGGGCTAACCAAATACTTCTCACTCGAGAACCGCAACAAATCAGCGGCCGACCAAAGTGTTATTATTCTTTTTATTATGTTCTTTTTTTATAACCAATGCAAAATTGAAAAGGTAAAAAATAAATGGTTTTTGTCTGATATTTTACCCAAGTTAATAAAATTGATAAATTTGTCCCTTGAGTGCAGCAAGGCTTTGCGATGCTTTAGCATTGCAAAGCCCTCTTGAACTCAAGGGATGAAATACACCACCACCCATGCTATTCTGAGGCCTAAAACATAAAACAAACCAAGAACATGATGGCAAAGAAATATTTACAAAAATACAAAATAAAATGGAAAAACGCCCGCCCACATGCAATTTTACCCCAAAAATGGCCCGTGAAACTAAATATCTACCTTGTGGGGCGCTAACATTTTTTACACATGTATTCCACACTAATTATACCTGCTTCTAACAGAGATTCTTGCGAAGCTCTCTCAGAGATCTTCCCAATGATCAATCGTCGCCTGAGTGCTAGAATGTCCTATGTCTCATATGGGCGACGCAATGACAGATGCCTGTATATTACTTCAGTGGATAAAAATGCGATTTATGCAACCGATAGTAATATCGAAGCCTTTTCATAATGTTTTAATCATTAACAAGGCAAAACAATAATCTTAACATATTTTTCAGGGACAGATGCGTTGTTAACGGATCTCGGGTGTGAGGATGGGGTGGGGGTCAAACTTTAGATTTCCAATTGTTCCCTTTCTTGATAGGCAAAATCCAAAATTTTCTAACTACAGATGTTAATATGTAGAATTCCATCTATACCCCTTCTCCCTTCACTGCAAATTATCAATTGAGGACCTCGGTTATCACAAATCCCAACTACAAATCAATATGGGAGGGAATTTTATTCCTTTTCAGCCAATATTCACAGGACTTTCACCACTTTTCAGTCTAAAACTCAACGTATTGACCAAATTCTAGACACGTTTGGAAATATTCCACTTGCGTCCTATCTGACATTTTCAGCTTTATCCAATTTTCAGCTTCAAGGTTTCCAACTATTGTAAATCCGACGAATGATTGGGGGGGGGGGGGGGGGGGTGCTCACACCTCCCTGTGGAAACGTCCTTGTTCAAGAACCTTCCAAAGGGGTTCACCACAAATTCAGATGTTCAAAACACCTAAAGGGCCTGGAATTTAACTTTTAAGATCCAAACACTTTTAAGGATGATTTTGAACTCTGCTGAAACAAGAATTCCGCCGTGGAAGATTTAATTTTTAGATCGTGGGTAAGCTGCGCGAGAAGAGCATTGTCTTCTTAAAAGCGTTCCAAAAATATTTTCAACATGAGTTTTCATTTTAGCTGGTGCAAAAGAAACCAAAAGTAACGTTTTATAATGTAAAACACAAGAAAATGCAAAAAATTAACCCTTTACCCAAAGTAATGTGAAAGATCGATCATCGCTATTCACAATAACTACTATTATTATTATATCTATATTTATTATACCCCCCGCAAACAAAGTTTTTTTTTTTTTTTTGGGGGGGGGGGGGTATATAGGAATCGCCCTGTCCGTCCGTCTGTCCGTCTGTCCGTCTGTCCATCCTTATAAGCGCAACTCCTCCTAAACCGTTTGAAGAATTTTCATGAAACTTTACACAATGGAAGAACTCCATATGAAGATGTGCATGAAGCAATATAATTCCGTTCTGACATTTCCAAGGGGAGATAATCTAACTTATACCGTCTGTCCATCCTTATAAGCGTAACTCCTCCTAAATCGTTCGAAGAATTTTCATGAAACTTTACAAAATGGAAGAACTGCATATGAAGATGTGCATGAAGCAATATAATTCCGTTCTGACATTTCCAAGGGGAGATAATCTAACTTATACCGTCTGTCCATCCTTGTAAGCGCAACTCCTCCTAAACCGTTTGAAGAATTTTCAATGAAACTTTACACAATGGAAGAACTCCATATGAAGATGTGCATGAAGCAATATAATTCCGTTCTGACATTTCCTAGGGGAGATAATCTAACTTATACATTTCAGGCGCGGGGGGTATCACTTTGTGAGTTTGCTCACAGTACCTCTAGTTTATTTATTGGTATTTAAGGTCACATACTTATGCACAATGGCTAATCGTGACCGTGTCAGTTTTAAGGGTGGAGGAAGCCGGAGTACCCGGAGAGAACCACCGAGCATCGTCGAGCAACTGTCAGCTCCTCAACATAATAATTTAATTAAAATTGTAGTATAATTTCAAACTTTTCTCAAAAGCATAGTGAGATAAAATGTGACGAAAAACAAACAAAGGTCAACGTATGTCTGCTCTGTAATGTTTTTTCATTTATTCAAGCACTAATTCTTGTCGCAAATGAATATTAATCTTATTTGTCAACATACACTTCTGCAAAGAATGTGACGAAGGACCAACAGTACGATATCAACAATAAACCGGGGGCCAATACTATAAAACTTTTGCAATTGTATTTTTCAGAATTGCATTTTCTAGTTCTGACTTTAACCCTTTGAATACTGTGGTATCTTCCATACCAGTTCAATTAGAAGAGTCCATATTCATTATTTGGGGTAGATCAATCAATATTTTCAACGTGCAGCCTCGGGGCTGCACGTTGAAAATATTGATTGGTCTCCCCCCCCCCCCCCCCCCCCCCCCCCCCCACATTTACTGAACAGCCTTCCTATTTAATGACGTTATGACGTATCATGTTTCTGGCCTGAAAAGCGGCCGCTCAGTTCAAAGGGTTAAATGGGTTGAAAGGATGTGGCAATTTGCCAGTTGGCAAATTGCCATATCTTTGAAAATGCTAATGATTAATTTTAGTTAGTTATATTAATATGTATAAAATACAATTCAAAAATACAGTTGTAAATGTTTTGTAGTATTCACGCCGGATCGCACGTTAAATACAGTTCAAATAAACACTATGAGAGATTGTCATTGTCTTGATATCAATTTTGTTGGCAACAGGAGACTTAAGGTGTGTATGTGTCCTAATGGATGAATGCTTTGGTCCCTTCGGAGACTGTCAAAAATCGAACTTGCATTTCGCTAAAGGAAAAACGACGTGGTGCGTCTGTGATGTTGAGTGACCAATGAGAAGGACTAGCTTATTCTGCAAAAGGTCGGCGCAGTCAAGTAAGGGCAGAGTGTCGGGACCATCAGGTCAACATTTCCTGAGTAGATTCAGCCGCACCTTAAGCAAGGACGATGGAAGCACGGGGGCAGAGGGTGCAGTTGCCCTCCCTGCCTTCGGACCACGGGGGCGAGAGGCGGCAGACAATGCCCTTCCTAGGTTCGTAACACAATTTTTGTCAATGATTTATTCTTGAAGTAAAGCGAAAATACACTCTAAATCCATTCTCGGAGCTTTCAAAATTCAATGGGGGAGTTGGGAGAGTTTGAAAGCAGGTGCCCCCTCCCACAGAAGGGGCACCGCCTCTTATGTTTGTTTGTTGGTGGTTAACGTCACATATGTATGCACCATGGCTAATCGTGACACAACATGGAGATGAAGTCAAGTTTAGCTAATCGTTGATCTACATGTTGCCCATTTTAGAGGACTTTCACCCCAAGCATTGGTGACTGGGTCCTATTTTACTAGTAAAGCGGAACTGGTTTACCACAGTAAACAAGTGCTGCTTACTTCCCGGGGTTCCCACGGGGAGGCACCGCCTCTTAAACTCCCCATCTCTGGCATTCGGCCTTCGAGGCATGCATGCTTCGGCATATCATGGCGGGGCTGCTAGTGCGAGTAAATGCCCTTTTCCCAGGGTCTGACCACACAATCTGCACTGAAGTGTTTCCGGCGCCCCTGAAGCAAATTTAACAACAATATGAATAGAGGACCTCTGATGAGTCGCGATTTCATATGAAGTTTATGTACCGAGTTCACTAAAGTTCAGAAATTTTATATCAAATCGCGATGAACTTGAGATTCTTTTTATCACATAATATTCAATTTACCATTTACCTAACGTTACGACTGGGAGCTCGGAGGCTGGGTCGTTACGGCATTGGACTTCAAACCGAAAGGTCCACGATTCGATCCCCGCCAGGGGTAACTGCATTGTGTCATTGGGCAAAGCACTTAATCCCGATTGTCCACAAGGGGGCACGGTGACGCTTTGTACGAAGGCGTACTGCACGGAGATGGCGCACTTGTCTTCAACTAATCGTCCCTGAGTTCCAATGTGTTCTATGTGCCTAATGGCACATAGAACACATTGGAACTCAGGGGACGTAATGCTAACCCTGCCTGGGCAGGGTTAGTATGTTGGGGAGTTTGACAGTTCGGCCCCTGAGTTCCAATGTGTTCTATGTGCCAGTAGGCACATAGAACATATTGGAACTAAAGCGACGAGTTGCTACCGCTGATCGGTCGTTCTCTTCGGGTACTGCGGCTTCCTCCGCAAGTAGATAGGAGGTGACATTGGTTCTCGAGAGAGTCGTTGAAAAGCAATTTAGGAGTCAGAGTCGAAACCTGTTGGATGTTTTTTTCGGGTTATGAAGCAGATTTATCTGCGATTTAGTTTAAACAATATTTATTCCACAGAGAATGTTATATTTTACATTAACATCGTAAATCTGACAAAAGCAAAAACAGTAAACAACAAAACACAGTGTAAAATATATCAAAATTTCAATAGACATTGGGTACTGTGGAGAGTTGACAGTAAGCTTTTAGCTTATTCGGGTCATTTCCCATCTCTCTGCGATTTACCCAGTGAGAAGCGCCGAACGGCGGGAAGTGATTGGATTCCAGTTTCTCAATGCACGGACCGAGCAAAACCGGGTAGACTCTAAATCAGTTGGGTTAAAAATCAACCCAAATCAACTGGACTGAGTGAATACAAACCTAACTGGGTTCATATTCGCTCAATCCAGTTGATTTGGATAAATTTTTAACCCAACTGATTTTAAAGAGTGAGGCTATGTAGGCTTATACGAGAGCGCATTTATACTACCAACGCATTATGCACCTTTCCGTGCTGTTCGGTGTCTTTCCTTGTCCTATGTGATACGAGTGCGTTGGTGGAATTTCGATACCACTCTCACTCTCAAAAATGGGTGAGGCGTCCCACAACAGGATATAACCCCTGTGCGTCCTACAACAGGAAATAACCCTTGGGGCTACGCAAGTCAACTCCCAACTCATGACTTACGAAAGGAGCGGTATACACGAATTACCTCAAAAGTTAGTTAACCGTTAGGTCGGGAGGGCGGTTGCTTAGTGGCTACAACATTGAACTTCAAACTGAGAGGTCCGCGGTTCGATCCCCACCAGGGGTAACTGCGTTGTGTCCTTGGGCAAGACACTTAATCCCGATTACCCAAGTGGGGGTACGGTGGCGCTGTGTACTAAGGCGTATTGCACGTCGATGATGCACCTGTCTTCAACCAATGCTAACCCTGCTTGTGTGGATTTAGTACGTTGGGGAGTCTGACAGTTGCTTGCCGTTGCTCGCTCGGTGGTTCTCTCCGGGTACTCCGGCTTCCTCTGCCCTTAAAACTGTCCGACACGAGGTTACCCTGGTTGTCGAAAATGTCGTTAAATTCCAATAAATAAAATAAATAAATAAATAACCCTTAAGTCCCCAGACCACCACAAACAGCCCCTTTTATATTGCATTGGAAAAGTTGTCCGAAGTGTACTCTTCCTCAACTCTTTACCTAACATGAAAAGCAGACGACACTTGAAAACAAAATTATTGAATAAATAATTTTTTTCATTTTTTGTCTCAAAAACATAGGTTATGACCCCTCATTGGAACGAGCTCGACGAGCTCGTTCCAAAGAAGGGTCATAACCTATATTTTTTGAGACAAAAAATGAAAAAATAATGAACATTAATTGGCGATTTTTGTGAATAGCGCTGGCCAGTTTTGGTCGTTACGTTGCCTAAGGGGTTAATAACACTATTGGTAGTCTGAGTTTTTTTTTTGACAGTATTTTTACATCATTATTGGCTGCCGAAACAGGCGACCAACAATGATGAAGAAACACTTGTTGAGTCATTTGCAGCTGTGTATAAGTATATACGGTAATTATTAAGATAAAAGTAATTAATTGATTTAAAGGTTAATTGGTCTAGGTTGTCATATTCTGTATTGGTGACGAGATCACATCAGCCAATCAAAAAGGACGTCATATAGACGTCTTGCTTGATTTGGATGATCTGATCTCACCACCGGGATGGAATACGACAACCCGAATTGAACGACTGTTGTAATAATTTATTTATTATACTACTGTGGAAATATAAATATAGAATACGACACCTGAAATGTAAATAAACAAACAAATACCATAATATGGAAAAGTGCCTTGGCCACAAATATAAAGTGGGTCAAAATGGTAAGGAAACTTCAGTGTAACTTTAGAATACATTTTTTCTTTTAGACAGACGAATAATCGGGGGCAAAACACTGACGAAAACTGATAAAATTGGGTGAATATCTAACACGATTGGGAACTTCTCACCATGTATACCTGTAGCAAGTCTTGTGACAGTCCAATTTCAATTTTTGCAAGTTATTGTGTTCGCAAAGTCATTACCAGATCTAGATCGAATTTCAACAAAAAGGGACATACTAACAACAAAGAGTTGATACATTTGGTGAAAATCAACCTAGAGCGAGATCTTCTCACCATGTTGTTCGTTTCGTGAAAAACCAATTATATTTGTTCAAGTTATCATGACTACAATGTGAGTATCAGACAAACACGAAATTTCCAACAAAAATGGACATAGCTGCTATAAAATTGATAATTTTGGTTTATATCTAACGAGAGCGAGATCTTTCACAAGGATTGCCTTCAGCAAGTTTCATGAAAATCCGATTAGATTTGTTCACGTCATCGCGTTCAAAAAGTCATCGTCAGACGAACACCAGATTGCAACACGATGGGACATAACTTTTCACAAAAATGAAGAAATTGAGAAAATAATGAACATTTGTTCAAGTTATAGTGTTCACAAAATGTGAGTACAGTCCCACTGATAGACCGGCAGACAACCAGACGGATACACAAACGAAACGCATTTCTATATCACCCGCCAAACTTTGTTTGGTTGGTGTGGGATAAAAAGTACGCTATGCAATACTTATCCAGAATGTTCACTTCAAAGGCGCTCGAGTTTTTATTTTTTGTTTTGCAAAACTTTCGCCAAGAATTAATACACTCTTCAGTGATGTCACGTGAGCCTGGTTTGGGACATGTATGATACTGAACTGGAAAGTTGAGATTCGTTTTCCAGTGAGTAAACTACAGCATTTTGAAGAGATATTTGTAGGAGGGAGAGGGGGGGGGGGGGGGGGGGTCATATAATGTACCGTGGTATTGTCCCCTAGTTCCCAGGTTTCACAGGGTAGGGACAATATATGCTGTAGACATGGGGTATTTTGTTCAATACAAGTTCGGTTTGCCACTGTGTTCTTTTATAAGAGGTTCTCTGCCGTATACACAGCTATTTTCTAACACATATTGGCACCGGCCTTGCGCGATATTAGGTCTGTAAATGTGTTGGTGAAAATAAAAAAAAAACAGTATTAACCCTTTCAACACTGGCGTCCTGGAAGATATCATTCGGTCAGTACTGTCAACTGCGAAGTGGGCGAAACCCATCCTGGTTTGTTGGGAGGTTCAGTAATAATTTAATCCAACAGCTCTGCGGAGCTGCTGGATTAAATTATTACCGAGCCTCGCTTCAGATTTTTTGCTCTTTATGTCGTCTGCTTGTCCACTTCCAATTTTTTCTTCACGCAAATATTTATACACACCGTGTTGAAACGGTTAAAATGTGATCATGCAGTTTACAGAAAGAAAAACACGGAGGAAATGGGCCACTTGATTAAGTTGATTTTGCCTGTATATGTGCAGGTTTCGAAAATAATGAATGCGTCACGCCCCACCTGAATCCGCCCCACCGTAAACGGCCACTGCGAGCTGAAAGTATCCAGATTTCAACTCCACACACTTACTTTAACCCTTTACCGAACGTAACGGCCAAAACCGGCCAGCGCTATTCACAAAAATCACCAATTAATTTTCATTTTTTGTCTCAAAACCAAAGGTTATGACCCCTCTTTGGAACGAGCTCGTTCCAATGAGGGGTCATAACCTATGTTTTTGAGACAAAAATGAAAAAAAAAAATGTTCAAGAATTTTGTTTGCAAGTGTCGTCTGCTTTTCATGTTAGGTAATTGGTTAAAGTCCTTTCAATGTGCCTTGATGGCTGCGTTTGGCAAAAAAACTGAAAAGCGATTGTACGTTTATTACTCTCCCACTATACGTTTATTTTAGTTTTATTCTCATTTTTCTCTAATTTGTGCTGCATGAATCATGCTTTTCGCACATTAAATTATAAAATATATTGCCAATGAATATTTCATTTTATATTTATCTTCCATTTTACAACACGCATGGCTAATAAAGTTCGTTTTTAATTTTGTATTTCAGACAGATAAAAGAGCAATGCACATTTTTCACACAAACGCAAAATTTTATTTGTATATAATAATGTGTGCACAACAGTCAGCTTTCTTGTCATACCAATAAGACGTGGGCGCTCTTCGTGACAAATTTATCAAGCTTTCCACAACTGATATCCATATATTGAGGGCGGGTGACAAGTTTCCACAATTTTTAGGAACAGTTTTCTGATATCTGCATTTCTGTGTTGTTGAAGGAACTCGATATGATAGCCGCCTACTAGCTGCTGAAACGTGCTTAAACACAAATGAAAAGAAAAAAACATACACTAAAAAGTATCTTTCCTGCAGGTATCACTGTCATATTGCAATGTTAAAAATGCCTTATATGTCAGCTTTCATTTGTGCTGACTCTGAGCTGTGCGATAATGCCAACCCGATAACTCAACCCACCTTCCAATCATGATATCCCTCCGGAGGATATGTCGGTTGGAGCTTCTGAGATAAGCGGTTGCAAATCAATGCTTCCTATATTGTGCAGGCTGGTGATGTAGCCCCGAAATTATAACTCCAACCCGTTAAAGCCCAAATCCTATTGCCTCAAATTAATAGCACCAAGCCTTGATAGCCCCGGGCTGTAATAATCGAATTCCCATAACACTCACGCGGGCTATAACTTTGAGGCTTTAAACTTGGTGCTATAACGCCCCCGACAGGGACGCCAGGAGCACGGTTAAGAAGGGGGCTGCTGTCTTTTCTGCTTTCGGGCCAAGGAGGCTAGAGTGGCCAGACAATGCCCTTCCTAGGTTCGTCACTCCATTTTGTTCAATGATGTATTTTCGAAGCAAACCTAAAATACGCCCCAAATCCGTTCTGGGACCTTTAAAAATCAATGGGGGAGTTTGGGAGGAGGAGTCCCCTCCCGATGGGAGGGGGAAACTCCTCTCAAACTTTCCATTCTCCGGCCTTCGAGACATGAATACTTCGGTATGTTATGGGGGGGGGTATCCCTGCCCTGAAGTGTTTTGGGCGCCCCTGGCCTCGAGGCTATCATTTTGAGGCTATATCAACAGCCTCCTCTACTGACGCCCCTATGGGATGCTTATCTGTTGAGTGTTAGACGCTACAAAATATAGGAACCTCTCACATAAACTCCGCATAATATGTGCAGGTTACTGCAACAGTAAGCTGATATTGGCGGGAAACGTCTCTATGAGATGCGTCTATTTGGGAATCCCCGATTTATCGAACCGTCTATCTGGGACTCGTCTATCTATAAAGTATCTACTTTCGGCCGTTTTTGGGGAACCGTCATTTGAGTATGTCTGGGGTTTAATCCACTCAGTCAGTCAGATACCAGACGTGTATTTATCATTTTGTATGTATGCGTCTTTCCATCCCAAATATCACGAAGAACATTTTAATGGATACGTATTTGCAAAACATAAATGTTTTAAGATCGTCAACCATATGTGTAGAAAGGTATGTTAATGTAACTGTAACTGACCAACTGCTCCCAGCTTCAAACAAAGACTATTACTGTCAATACATCGCAGTCGAGAAACCATTTTAGTGATGGTATTATTATTACGGAATAATAAAAATGTAATCTTTTCTTTTTTTCATTTTACTTCTCACTTCAGGGGGTAGTGTAGCTTAAATGTAAAAAGAATTATTTACTGTTTGGTGTTTAAGGTCTCGTTCCGTATCAATGACTATATCATAATCACAACACGAGCGAGAAGTCAATTTTTGCCAACCGTTTATACGTATGCTGTTCACTGACGGCCTGCACCAAACAGAAATTAATTCAACCCGATGAAAGGTTACTTTATCCTTTTGGGGGCAACCAGTTTTAGGTAACTATTTTTCTAAACAAGATAAAGACAAAGCGATACTGAAATATATTATACTGATCTTCCAATATGACTAAAACTCTCGCCCTAATTGCACGAGAATTCGCGTAGTTTCTTTCTATGTTTAACGCCTCCAATAAAATATGCTACTGTCTGACGTCACCATGCGAAATATTTGAGGCTGCCCAATTCGCAATTATTCCATCAACGGAGTGATTTGCAAACCATTATATATTTGTAGATTTTTTACAAGTGCAGCAGGCAATTTTCCGAATGAAGTGTTGTTTAAATTACAAACCAGTACTGAACTAAGACGGAGTGACCTGGACCTGTATCTGATTCATTGAGGTTTATTTACTAAATTTGTTATCTTTAAAAGTTGCCTTGTCCGTTTTACGATGTAGGTTTTGAGCTATGAGCAGTGTCTAATTGGAATATATACGTTATTATGATAAACGGAACGTGACATGGTCTGAAGGTTGTGGTTCGGGGCGTTTGTTCAACCTCGACGCTTCGCGTCAAGGTTGAAAATAAGCCCCGAGCCGCAAACCTCAGACCATGTTGCCGTCAATTCATCACAATAACTCACAGAGTAAGCACTAATAATGCTATGATCATTTCAGATTACTTCACTTCATTCCACGATTTTCTGTCAGTGATTCAATAAAATGCTGTGGTGTCACTCACTGTTTTGGAAAGGGCCCAGACAGTTCTTTCCAGCACTGTGTTACTTCACGGCAAGCATTCAATCGTCATAGTTAAATAACCATGAACAAATATTTTTATCCTCTTGGTATGCACTTGCGAGCATCCAAGTTGTGGGAAGCGCAAAATTTACTGCAGCACTCTTAGAGAAAGTTGGGTTCAACAAAAAACAATAATTATATTTGAAATAGCCGGACATCAAATTCTGAAGTCCATGACAAATGGCGAAAGGAGCTTAATTTCAAATAAAAATGAAAGTACAAAAACTTCGCACTAGCCTTTTAAATCATACATCATTGAACTGTAGAACTCTATGTAAACTGTAAAACGGCTTACTGGGTCTTGTTCAATTTGAAATTATTATATTTGCCGTCGTAAGTATCAACATAGCCAAAATTCGTTTCGTAACAAGTAAAGATAATTTTGTACCGTAAATTAAACGAAATCAAAAAATAAAAATAAAAATGGATAAATAAAAAAATATATTCTTATCTTCATTTCCACTTTTTTTTCTCCGCTAACATTTCCGAAAAATGTGATAAATTATCATCCTTTGAAGGTACGAATCCCGAGTCAATTCGAAATCAAGCCGATGAATCGATTCGATTCGATTCCAGTCGCGCTGATTCGAAAACTGTTTAACCCCTTGCCCACCGTAATGTTGCGGAATAGAAGGAAAATTTTTAACGATCTGTGATCGTAAAGTTTGATTTCCACGTTGTGATTACTGGTAGTTCTATGGGGTTCCACCAGCCCGTAACCGTTTGGGATTGCTTCAGACGATATCAGACACAGGATCCAGATTCTGGGTTCAGTAACTTCACGAACTTGTCATGTACAGCACACCGAATACCAGTTTCAAATTATCTACTATTTTAATTAAACTAAGCAATCAGTTATTCTATAATAATTCGCGACTAAACAGTCGTTGTCTCTGGCATAAAATGTACACTGTAAGAAACAAAGTTCATACCTTCAATCGTAGTGGCGGCATCCAGGGTTTCTTCCAATAGAGTTCTGTCTGTATTCACCAGGAGCCCAGAGACAACTTGTCTAAGCAGTCAGAAATTGGTGCTTATATACACCCAATTTCTGATGCAATACTTGGGGTACGTGACGACCGTCAGCAGTTTCTCCCTGACCCCAGGGAAAATTAGGGAAAGTCCCCTGACGTGGCCGTCGCCATATTGTAGACTCTTATACTGACATCCAGACTGTCGGTCAGTCTGCATGCAGTCCATGGAATTTCGGCTCTCAAATAGTATTCCGCCGGATGTCAGTTAACCGGCGGAATGTCCTGGTGACTGGTGCGAAAAGGTAACGCAGCATCCCCAGTTCAATGGGGAGTTTCACCCGGCACATGTTATGATTTGTTAGACAGTTCGAACACCAACATCCCAGTAATACTGCCGAATGTTATTGTTCCATCTCTCAACAAATCCTAAATGTTACTGCCTGTTGGCAATATTGGCTTGCAAAGGTATGCCTGATATTATCAACAGAACATCTGGCGTGTACCCACAGAGTACGCCTGTACTCTGGTTGCCAGTTTCATACAATTTCATGTAATTTGTTTGTCATGTTTCAATCTGTTCAAAAACTATGAAAATAAGTTAAATAAACTTGAGTCCACTGAGTTCCCAAATAAACCCCAAGAGCTCGAGCTCTTACCCGAGGTGGCGAGCTTAATTAACCCCTGTGAGCTCACTTCGCAACAGTAACCGCCAAAACCGGCCAGCGATATTCTCAAAAATCGCCAATTAATTTTCATTATTTTTTCATTTTTTGTCGTTCAAATAAGAGGTCATACCCTTTGTTTTTGAGACCAAAAATGAAAAAAATTATTCAAGAATTTTTTTGGCAAGTGTCGTCTGCTTTTCATGTTAGGTAAAGGGTTGATCATCGGGTGTTCTGAAAATCCCACCAATTGTCTCTTCTTAAACACTTCTGATATCATCGGGTCTTCTGTACAACAAGAATACCGAGAGGTTCCACCTCGGCGAATTATATTGTTCCGTTCTGAGATATCAAACTTTTTGATTGACGTGCTCAAACAGACGAGTCGTTGTTAAATACAACGCTTGAGTGAAGTCTGACAATACATACGACCCAAGGCGGACTGGCCGTATGGACCACCGGGAAATTTCTCGGAGCCCCCCCCCCCCTCCCCCCCTCCCCACCACCTATTGAGGGACCACATGGGCCCCAAAATCGATGCAGTCCAACCCCTATTGGTACATGAAATTTCGTGGAAAAGACCAAAAGGCGAAATGGATCAAACACTACCGGTATTTCTAAATGCCCTCTATGTGGACTGCCATTGGCAGTCCACAAGGAGTTCATTTGGAAACACCCGCCATTTCATCTGCCTTGGGTCGCTCAGATGCAAGTAAACAGCATTCTTTCAGTTCGAAAAATCCGAATTTTCTCCCAATGGTCCGAACTTTGGTCGGCTCGATGGATGCAGAGTTCATTTGTTACATACAACTTAGCCCAATGAGCGACGGAACTGATACAAAAATGTCATCCAAATGCCCTCTCTGTGGACTGCCATTGACCGCTCAGATGACAGGACGTTGCGTTGTTTCAATTCGAAAAATCAAAATTTTCTCCGGGTCCCCAATGGTACATTTACCGGTAACATTTTTTGACCCAGTCCGCCCCTACGTACGACTGTAGAAAAGAAAGGGTAATATCTACAACATGAAGACTAGTATGTTGGATACAAGATCCGATTCGATTCCAAATCCTCTCGCTGATTTCATTCCACCCAAAATACGAGAATCGCTGGAACATGGCTGACAATTTTCCCCATTGAAAGAGATTTACGTGAGAGTTAGCTCCCCGTAATTTCTACAGATGTCAGTTTTTTAAAAACTGGAAGCCCGGTGGCTCAGTGGTTACAGAACTGGACTTCAGATCGAAAGATCCACGGTTGGATTCCTGCCAGGGGCAACTGTATTGGGTCCTTGACCAAGGCACTTAATCCCGATTGCCCACGTGGGGGTACAGGGACGATGTGTACTAAGGCGTACTGCACTTGTCTTCAATCAAAGCTAACCCTAGTTGTGTGGAGTTAGTGCGTTGGGGACTCAGAAGTTGCTTGCCGTTGTTAGGTGGTTCTCTCCGGGTACTCCGGCTTTCTCCACACGTAAAATTGTCCGACACGAGTTGACCCTGGCTGTCGAAAGTGGCGTTAAAACCTAAATAAATAATTTAAATACATTTAACACTAAGGGTTCGAAAATTTCAGATAAAAATTTAAATTTTGAGATGTTAACGAATTTGTATCATCGATACGAGCATTATTTCACAAATTTAAGGCATTTTGCCACAGAGTAGTATAAAAATACAGAAGCTGGCTTTTTCAATTTTTTCCTCAATCAGTTTGAAAGTTCGAATATTATTCTCTGTTTAAAGCCATTTAAAAATGAGAAAACCACGTTTCTGTAACTGTTCCCATTCATTTTCTCAACAGTGTGTGCATCGTGACTTCTAACACAGACACTGTCCTTTTCATTAACATAAAAATATCGGAGGTGAGATTTGATAATTTTTTTCTTGGTAGGAATATAAGCTTTCAAATTACTGTAAAATCACACTGGCTAAACAAAGAGCCAAATTGGACACTTTAGTGTTGGTAGGTGTAATATTGATAGATATTCTTAATGACGGGTTACCTGTGTACCAGTTGCTTAACTAGCTTGTAATAAAAAAGCCAAGTTTCCCTTTGTTACTTTTCATAAACGAAAACAACAGACAGCTCCAAGAGCTGTCTGTTGTTTTCGTTTATTAAAACCAACAAAGGCAAACTCAGCTTTATTTTCTACTGATGCCGAAGGTGTTTTCAAAACAGTTACTTGCATTTTAATTGGTATCACTGAACTAAATATTTGAATTAGAAATACCCGTTGCACTCGGAAGTGATGCAATCTCTAAAAATAAACAGCCTTGGGAAAATAAATTGTTTCAATAAATGTTTGAAGCATTCTATTGACATCTTGCATTATTGAATATTCCAGATAAAAAAGAGGGTGAATTGATGACTTTTGGACCTAAAAAATACAATTTACATTTGGTGTGTTTTTGTAGGGAATTCCCTGGAAAACATGTGCACGTGACCGGTACTTCCCTTGTGTCAATTTTTCTCTCTTATTTGTTGCATGACCCCCTGTTTTGGGGTCAGAAAAAGGTTGTCTGAAGGGCTATACTTGACAAAGATATATGAATGCCAAAATTAAAGTGATGCGATCATATTTTTTTGCCTGAACGTTATAATGGTCGCCTATGGGAAAATATTTAGTTCCGTGATACCAATGGGACCGTCCACGCTCAACTTATAATGTCAAGAGAGATAACTTTACCGAAAGTCGATTTTTATGATATTTCTCAGGGATGTCTACGTCATACATTACATAGCGTAACGGTATATCCGGCAAGCGCTGCTGTTCATTAAAATCGCTGTTCATATTATTTTGCCTTGTTTTCAATTTGAAGGTCCCTCATTGGTAAGAACTCGTCCTAGCGAGGGGTGGGTTGGAGGCAAAATCTATATTTTGGAGACAAAACTTAAAAAATTTATTTGTTGAATATTGTTTTGCAATTGTTGTCGTATGTCGCGTTACGTAAAAATTTAATGGTTCGACAACACATTTTCTCACAGAAAGAAATATGAGTTTTGTTTTTTGTTTATTCCTCCGGTAACATGCTGTAACGAAGACATATTTTGTTAATTACAGGAAAGCATGATTTTGTTTTTGCCCTGGGCAAAACTTGTCGTAAAAAAGACATTAATTACAATGGTTCGATAAACGTGATTTTCCCACAGACAGAAATTTAGATACTGTGTTTATTTTTCTGGTAACATGCTGTAATGAAAACACTTTCTTATTAATTACATGTAAATTTGATTTTGTTTTTGCTCTCAGCAAAACCACTCGTAAACAAGACATTAATTACAACGATTCGGTAAATCTAATTTGTAGAAATTTGTTAAAATCAGGCGTAATTTTCTGGTTGAGACATCCCGTATAAGCTGTTTACATGATTAATATCCGGACAATATATATTCCCGGGTCTTATATTGTTATTTTAAAGACAAAACGAGTTTTTAATTGCGATAAAGACACACACACCCGACTCAGTGACGACTGATGCATTCCACATAGAGAGTGATTCACTATCGTTGAAAAAAAACAAGACTCGATATGTAAAGTTTCCGCCGAGATTATTATGATTCCCGATGAGTCTGGAGGTGGGATGGGGAAATCTAACCCGAGGGGCGAGATATTTGAACTAGACCCGAGGCTTGCTTCGGGTCTGGTTCAAATATCTCGCCCCGAGGATGAGATTTCCCCATTCGCACCTTCAGACTCATCGAGGATGATTTTTCTCCACACACACGAGGATTACGTCATTATAGATAATTGGCGGTCACGTGCTGACATATCCAATTTATCAAGTCGTAGTCCTTTCGAAAAATGAACAATTTCATCGGAACGATCGTACAAAAGTTAGGTATATACCATAGGTATATACTAAAAAATTGATTTGTAACACTGTCCGTTAAGGATTTAAGGATTTTGCGCGTGTCAAACTCTAATGTAAAGGGCATTGTGAGATTATTGATCGATCGATAAATTCGCGCAGTGATATTATTAAATCCGTAGAGAAACATCGGGTTGAAACAAATCAAGTTTAATATTTGAATAATAATTAAATATTGAGTCTATATCAACTTGAACAGATAAATGGGTAATAAACGAACGCAATTTAAGAAACGTTTGCAAATTGTGAAGCCATTTTGTTTATTTACAGTTGTGCAGACGATGATGAAATAGTTCCGGCGACCTAATAAAATATGCAAATGGGTATGTCACGTGGGGTGGGTGAGATAGAAATTCCCACCCTGCTGTCTCACCCGGGACACGCGTATGTTTCACGTATAGTGGGGGAGAAAAAAAGCACCAGCAATGTTTCAGCTAATGGACTTCCGGGTTTAACCCGGGGGCCCCTTCGTTGAAACTGTTTATCTGTCACTCTTACTCTAGATGGTGAAGTGGTTTTGGAGGGTGCAAGCACGCGGGTAAAATGTTATGGAGATGAAACCGTTTGAGGTCCTTATTGATGGTGTTTTGGTTCATGTGTTGTTGCTTGGTTTGGAGTATAAGACAAATTATTTATTTATTTATTTATTTATTTATTTATTTATTTATTTATTTATTTATTTATTTATTTATTTATTTATTTATTAGGGTTTAACGACACTTTAACAGCCAAGGTCATATCGTGTCGGTGACAGTTGTACGGGTGGATGAAACCGGAGTACCCGGAGAGAACCACCGAGCAACGACGAACAGCTCCCCAACATCGCAACTCCGCACTGTAGCACGGTCAGGGTTAGATTGGCTGAAGACATGCGCACCATCGATGTGCAGTACGCCATGGTACACGGCGTCATCGTGACAATGTGGACAATCGGGATTAAGTGCCTTGCCCAAGGACACAACGCGGGAGTCCGAGTCGATCGCTCAGACGGTCAACCATCCAAGGACTAACCGGGTTCGACGTTGCTTATCTTCGGTGATCTGACGAGAACCGGTTACCGCAACGCCACCGCGCCCCCGTGAAAGACAAAACAAACATGTGTAAATCTGTTATGTAAATAGAAAGAGTGTGATTCCTTCCTGTCCGCGTACAGCTACAAATTCAAGATTGGATTGTCTCTCTTGGTATCCAATGCAACTAGAAATTTTCCATGTAATGGGCGGAGCTATCCGTCCGGGGACGATTCGCTCGTTAATCATAAACTCTTTCCGACTGTTCATTATTCTCTTTCTACTTTTGTTTTGATGGGGTCAGATGGGGTTATCTTAAATTCTCAGTTTGTGCATCCCCGCTGCTCTGGCAAATAACAAACACCATTGCAACATCTATCCCAGTGTATCTGTTGTGGAGTGTTTTTTTTTACCCTTTCCCTAAAATGAAAAGCAGACAACAATTGCAAACAAAATTCTTGAATAACTAATGTTTTTTTCATTTTTATGCCCCCCCCCCCCCCCCGACTTGGGTCGGGTGGCATATAGTGATTGAAAGGTGCGCGTGTCCGTGTGTGTGTCCGAGCCAATAACTCGAAAACTGTTAGGGCCACAGTCATCAAACTTCACACAATTATAAAGGACCAAAGGAGGATGTGTCACACACCATAGCCGGGTTCGTACCTTCAAGGTCAAGGTCACATTTCAAGGTCACACTAAAAATCGGTCAATCTTCGTGTCTCAGCCATAACTCGGGAACGAATCATAGTACAATTGTTAAACTTTTTACAAATGTTAAGGACAGTCAGAAGGTGTGTCGCGTATAATACATTCCGCCGCATCTGCAAGGTGAAGGTCACAAGGGGGAGGGGGGGGGGGGCATGTGTTACCTTAGTAACATTCTTCTTGTTTGTCTCAAAAACACAGGTTATGGCACCTCTTTGGAACGAGCTCGACGAGCTCGTTCCAAAGAGGGGTCACAACCTATGTTTTTGAGACAAAAACTGAAAATATAATGAAAATTAATTGGCGATTTTTGAGAATAGTGCCTCTCGTTTTTGGCCGTTACGTTGGAAAAGGGTTTAATGGTTCTCCTGAGGTGAATTAGGGAGAGTCGTTGAGGACCTTTTTCATTTTCTAAATGACCAGGCTTGAGGTACATGATACATATCTCAACACGGACTATTATTGTAAGAGAGATATACATGTTTAGCACATTCTTTAGTCCACACTGACTATCCAGTAAATAACTCCCCACACCGTGTGATGTCATTCTATTGACGTTAATGTCTCCTTCATATACATAAAAATTAGGACAGATAAAAATTAGTTGACAGATAACAGTTTATATGTATATTATAGTTGAACGCGGTGCACTGTGTTACCCATTCCTTCTCATAGTATAAAAAATATCGACCGTCGAGTTGTGATGTATAATCCGAAAGGCTTAAGGACTGTCTTCTTAGAATGGTCTCTTACCATTCTAAAGAATGCTCTTGATATGGCTAATTGCTAAGTGACTTCTTTTTGAATTTATTTATTAGTATTTATTTATTGGTGTTTAAGGTCACATATTACTGCACAATGGCTAATCATGACCACGACAGTTTTACGGGTGGAGGAAGCCGGAGTACCCGGAGAGAACCACCGAGCAACGGCGAGCAACTGCCAGCTCACCAACATACTAACTCCACACAAGCAGGGTTAGCATTGGTTGAAGACAAGTGCACCATCGACGTGCAGTACGCCTTAGTACACGACGTCACCGTGCCACCAGATGAGCAATGGGGGTGAAGTGTCTTGCCCAAGGACACAACGCGGTTGCCGCAGGTGGGATTCGAACTGAGGACCTCTCAGCTTGCAGCCTGCACCTCTACCTACTGAGCCACCCCCTCAAGGGGGTTGCAGTCTGTACACTTCCCACACCCAACAAGCGTGCAGTAGGAACACAGAAAGTCATTGGATATAGGTTTCTTAAACTGATTTCTTCTATAGTTTTGGATACTTGGTGGTATCTCGTTCCAAAGTCGAGGAAAAGTGTGAATTGGGAGATCAAGGGAAAATTTAGTTCGTGGCTTGGACGTTCCTATTTTTCCCGATTGTCTTGTTTCCATACCCGATGGATTATTCTATATTGTGAAGACGTTTTCAAAGGATGCAGGTAATCTTTTATTCCACCAGTCGTGCATCTTTTACCACCGCCGCCGTCTACATAAGAATCTACAGTGGTATAACAACTGCAAACCTTCTCAGAGGGCTTTGAAAACAAAAGCAGTAGGCCTAGTGCACTATATCGGAAGCAGTCGGTCCAACAGACCCATTAAAATGAATGGTGTAGGGTGAAGTGTCTTGCCCATGGATACAACGCGGTTGCCGCAGGTCGGATTCGAACCGAGGACCTCTCGGGGCTTGCAGCCTGCACCTCTAGCTACTGAGCCGCCACGTCCTACAAAGAACCAAAGCGAACTCTTTGGTGTTTGGCAGGTGTAATACTGATAGATGTTTTTAATGACGGGTTATTTGTGAACTAGTTGCTTCGAATTAGCTTGCAATAAAATTTATGTTTGTTAGTTTAAATAAACGAAAACCACAGACAGCTCCATGAGCTGTCTGTGGTTTTCGTTTATTAAAACCAACAAAACTAGCAAATTTAGCTTTATTTTCTACTGTTGCCAATGGTGTTTTCTCAACAATTACTGCTTATTAAATTGGACCAAACTCGCAAAGCAAATGGGAGTTTGATGCTCATATATATGCGTGGGAAGGATAATGGCGCCTCAAGCAGTGAGCTATGTATTGTAGCGGCTGTCTGGGGACCAACACGTGGATAGTTGACTCCTTCTGTGTAGCCATAGAACACATGCAAACATGTATCTTTGAAACTATCTGCAAGGTAGTGTGAAACGGGAGCTAACTAAATTGTCGTACACTCAATATCCAGAATTCATGTTTACGCGTTGCTCTATGACCAATCGACAATCGTGTGATGCCCATGTTGACTGTATTGACCGATACAGTTTAATCCTAGACTTTGATTTGATGTGTATGCGCATGCCTACTCATATATACACATATAAAAACACACACACATATACGTACGTGGATATGTGTATCACTGACGTGCCGTAGGCTTTAGCACATTGCGACGCCATGCTCTCACTTGGTTGATTGTGATTAACTCTTGCCCACTGGGCGATTTTTAAGTAGTTCTCATCAAATCTAGCCATGGCTGCCATTAGGCAGCCATGGCTAGATTTGATGAAAAATTCATAAAAATGCAACTTGAGAAATCATTGGTTAAAAAACGTTGTCACAATTTACAGGAGAAAATTTATTTAATGGTGTTCAAATTATACTCAATTTAGTGGCGGGAGATTTTTTTTATTTTTTTTTTTTTTATTAGGGTTTAACGACACATTACCAGCCAGTGTCATATCATGTCGGTGACAGTTTTACGGGTGGGGGAAGCCGGAGTACCCGGAGAGAACCACCGAACAACGAAGAGCAGCTGCCAGCTCTCCAACATCGTAACTCTGAACTCTGCACCGCGGCACAGGCAGGGTTAGATTGGTTGAAGACATGCGCACCTTTGACGTGCAGTACGCCTTAGTACACAGCGACATCGTGCAATCGGGCTTAAGTGCCTTGCCCAAGAATCAGTCGCTGAAATGGTCATCCATCCAACTACTAATCGCGCTCGACGTTGCTTAACTTCGGTTATCTGACGAGAACCGGTTACCGCGACGCCACCAGTGGCGTGAGATTTCGCGTCCTCGGCAGGAACATCCGTCAACGGAGTTACGTGTCTCTCACTCAACACAGATGAAACGGGTCGGGACCACTGCTCGATTAACGGTCGCTGTTGATGTGGACATCTCTCACCAATATCGTCGCGAAAATCGACTTTGAATGACGTTATCTCCCTTGATACTATTAGACAAGCGAGGAAGGTCTAATTAAGAAGCCAGTATTTATTGAGAAAACACCAATAGCCTCAGTAGAAAATAAACACATTTTCCTTGCGTTACATTTGATAAACGAAAAGAACAGACATATCTGCGTGTTTTTTTTGTTTTTTTTGTTTATTAAACGTTACAAAGGGAAATTTGGTTTTAATTTTTACTAATGTAAAACATGGGTTTGTATGGTAAGCAAATTGGAAGCAAATACTTCATAGATAACTCATCATTAAAAATTGTCTATCAGTATCAAACCTACCAACACTCCGTAATAGACCACTCTGGATCTTTGTTTAGCGAATGTGTCTTGACTGTTATTTGCAAGTTTTTATTCTTCCCAGAAATAAATTATATAGACGGTAATCGCTTGACTGGACTGATTACGTGTAATAATTCATGAGAGGTGAGGGACGTTGTACAAACACGAGTGCGCGAATGCGCACGAGTGTTTTACAATATAGTCCCTCGCTTCGAATGAATTATTTCACGTAACCAGTCCAGTCAAGCGATTACTCTGTTTATTACTTTTCATTATTAACGATAATTATATTTTTTAACCCTTCACCTAACGTAACGGCCAAAACCGGACAGCGTTATTCTCAAAAATCGACAATTAATTTTCATTATTTTTTCATTTTTTGTCTCTGAAACATAGGTTATGACCCCTCATTGGAACGAGCTCGGCGAGCTCGTTCCAATGAGGGGTCATAACCTATGTTTTTGAGACAATAAATGAAAATAATAGTTATTCAAGAATTTTATTTTGCAATTGTCGTCTGCTTTTCATGTTAGGTAAAGGGTTAAAAAAAACCCAAAAAACAATGAAGTCCCCATTACACACACGGCAAAGCGTCTTCGTTTGCGCGCACGGATACATGACACAATTGTTGACTGCATAATTCACTTGTGAAGTTATCGTTTATAATCAAACCCGGAAATCCCAGTAAATCACACTTTGAAAAGTAATAAAAAATCTAACTTCCTAGACTTTTATATTAATGGAAAGGATAATGCCTGCATTATATGTCACGATGCACGCACTGTCGATATAACGAACAGAAAAAGTCACAGACATCAAAATATGGTGATTGGCGGTAAAAATTGTAAAAAGCCGCTTTTGTATTTTTATACTACTCTACAGAAAAATGTCTGAAGTTTGTAAAATGATGCGCACATCGATGATACAAATTTTCTAACATTTCATAATTGCAATTTTTATATAAAATTCCCATACCCTTCGTCTTAAATGTATTGATAACGTTCGGTAATTAAGGAGAGCTAACTATGCCGTAAATCTCTTCCAATAACGCAAGTTATCAGCCATGAACACATGCATAACCAGTTACTTTCTCGACTTGCGTGCCACTTTTTATGGTATGATATGGCCTTTGACTAGCCATTCAGTCGGGTTATAATTTCACCTTACACGACTATCAGACGACCTTTGCAAAAAATAATTCTTGAATATTGAAGAAATATTTGGCTTCGAAAACATAGCTTGTGACTCTTCAGTAGCACATCTGCATTGGCACGAGCTCTAAGAGGTCGTTTCAATGAGGGGTGCTAAACTGTGTTTTGGTGGCAAATGTGGAAAACAAATAATAGCATTTTTATAATGTTTTTTTTTTTGGTTTGTGAATAGGGCTGGTTGGATATATGGTAGTTGCGTTAGGTGATGGCTTCATACCAATTTTACGGAGGCCAGTACTGAAGTCTGTCTAATATTACACAATGTTCTAGTACGACTAAAACACTCGACCCCTGATTAAACGAGAGTTCGCGTAGTTGTTTCTATGTTTACAGCTCCAGTAGCATATGTTACCGACGTCAACACGCGAAATACTTGAAAGAGGTGGCCCGTTTCGAATTATTTTGTCATTTTTCTAGATTTTGTAGACGTGCAGCAGATGTTGTTCTTAATGAAGTGTTGTTTAACTTACAAATCATTCCACGATTTTGAACCCAAATGGAGTAACCTCGACCTCTGTCTAATTCACTGATGATTCGTCCAGTAAAGTAATTAGGTACACGAAACGTTTATTTACTAAACTTGTTATTCTTAGAAGTTGTCTTGTTCATTTCAAGATGTGGGTTTGGGGCTGTGGGTTGGGTTGGGTCTTATTGGGCCATATACGTTATTGTGATGAATTGGCGGTAGCATAGTCTGGGGTTTGTGGATCGCGTCTCGGTTGAACATAAACTACGAGCTGCAAACCATAGAACATGTTAACCAATTCACCAAAATAACTTATAATGAAGGTACCACTAAAGTCTCGGGAAGTTAAAAAATAACATCTCTTTAGTGCCCCCCCCCCCCCTCCCCACCTTCCACCGCCCCGCCCTATTAATAACAGTATGCTCATTGTCGCATGTCGACAATGAAAAATCCATGCCATTTGCAATTGATGTCTGTTTAACAACATGGCGACAATTTTTCTTTACTCGAAAAGTCACCAAGTAGTAAATGATCCTGCTTCTTATTAGTAAAATGTCCGTCCAGATTATCTTATCTTCCTGACATATGTGATGCGTTATGGTTGTTGATGGATTGTCTGTGTCCTGTCATGCCAACATGTCAAACAATTCTTTTGAGATAAAAACGAAATCGTACTACTTTGTGTCTTGAGGTCAAAATAGTTACTGTTAAAGTTTTTTCAAAGTATTCAGCTGACAACCAATGATATTCGAGCAAGGCAAGGGTTTTACACTTTATATGTGTGGAGTGTATGGACTATATAACATGTAAAATCGTCGTGAACGAAAACTATTTCTCTTGGTATAAACAATAAATAAAAATACGAAGATACTCACCAAAAAAGCTTGCATCCGATCGGACGAAAGGGCGTGGCTGTTATTTTGTTCTCCATAATCGAGAAGACACTGATCAGATACATCTTCAGACATTCTGTGGACATGGTGTGCTACAAAATAGACAAATATACCTTGATTGATCTATTTGTTGGGGTTTAAAGTCACATACTTATGCACAATGGTTAATCGTGACCGTGACAGTTTTACGGGTGGAGGAAGCCGGAGTACCCGGAGAGAACCACCGAGCAACAACGAGCAACTGTCAGCTCCTCAACATTCTATCTCTGTTGAAGCTCCGTTCAAGCAGGGTTACAGCGGTTGAAGTCATGTGCACCATCGACGTGCAGTACGCCTTAGTGCACGGCGTCATCGTGCCCCCCTGTAGGCAACCGAGATAAAGTGCCTTGCCCAAGGACACACCACGCGGGTCGTCCCGGACGTGGATCGAACTTGGGACCTCTAGCATAGAAGTCCAACGGTCTACCAGTGAGCCACCGCGCTCCCAACATATCTTGATCACACGTGTTCATTTACGAGAGATCCTCTGATATTTGCGACTCTAGCATTATCGAACCATGCAGAAGCGGTCAAAGATTTTCAATAAGGCGTTTGCGTGCATCTGTTCTGCGGGTCGAGACAACTGATTCACTGAATGATGGGTAAACCCTTCAACACTGTCGCCCCGGAAGGTATCATTTAAGTCAATACTGTCAACTGCGAAATGGGCAAAACCCATCCTGGTTTGTTGGGAGGTTCAGTAATAATTTAATCCAACAGCTCTGTCGAGCTGTTGGATTAAATTATTACCGAGCCTCGCTTCATATTTTTTGCTCTTTGTATCGTCTGCTCATCCTCTACCAATTTTTTTCGTCACTCAAAAATTTATGCACACCGGGTTTTAAGGGTTAAGGTCAAATATTTCTGCACATAGACTAATCGTGACCACAACACCGATATAAAGACAAGTCCAGCCAATTGTTTTAACCCATGTTTGCCCATTTTAGAGGACTCCTATCCCTAGCACTGGTGAGTGGGTCTTATTTTACCAGTAAAACAGAGCTTATTTATCACAGTAAACGAGTACTGCTTCACTTTCCGGGGTCCCACGTGGAGGCGTCGAGACTAGATGCATAGGGGGCATTCGGGGGGATCATCTCTATGGGAGATTTGCATCAAATGTCAATATGCTCAGTTAAACGTATGAACAGTTTGTTCCATTGTGGGGTGGGTTAACTCAATACGAATCGCAGCGGATGAAACCGACCAGCGTTATTCATACAAATCTCAATTCAAAATTTATTATTTTTAAATATTCGTCTCAAATATATAGCTTATGGCCCCTCATTGGAATGAGCTCGACGAGCTCGTTCCAATGACAGGTCATAAACTACGTGTTGGATGCGAAAAAATTAAATATTTCGTTCAAGATGTTTCTGTTAGGTAAAGAGTTTACAGTGTACACCATCAATTATCACAAGGGTCAGTAGTAGACTGTTGGACTTCTATGCTAGAGGTCCCAAGTTTGAACCCGAGCGGGACGACCCGCGTTGTGTCCTTGTGCAAGGCACTTTATCCCGGTTGCCTACGCGTGGACACGATGACTCCGTGTACTAAAGCGTCCTGCACGTCGACGGTGCACCTGTCTTCAACCGCTGTGATCCTGCTTGAACGGAGCTTGAACAGAGTTAGAATGCTGAGAAGCTGACAGTTGCTCGTCGATGTTCGGTGGTTCTCTCTGGGTACTCCGGCTCCCTCTACCCGCAGAACTGTCACGGGCACGATTAGCCATTGTACATAGGAATATGCGACCCTAAACACCAATATATAAATTCATACATTCATTATCACGAAAGTGCGAATAGATTTGTAGAAAAGGTTTACTATTTGGAAAATCTGAGTTTTCTTGGTCTAAACCATATTAATATTTAAGAGGATAAAACAGTAATTCTTACCCCATTTGACATTCTTTCGAATAATATTATACATTGTGAAGTATTGTTGGTAAGCGCAGTAAATGACTGGATTCGACAGCAAGATTAGGACTTTTATAAGACGCCTCCTGTATAGAAGCAATCAATAGAACGGAGGGAGGGAGGGGAGGAGATAAGAGGAGAATTGCCTCGGAGGCGAAGATTCTCGGTATTTTAAAAATGTGTAGGTTGACCTATCGATACGCCTCAGCTGAAAGTCGTGTCAAGATTTTTGGTATTGGCCTCCGACGTTGGTGGAGGTGGCAAGAATACGTAGTTGCATTACTGGCCAGGTTTCGTTCATATAAAAAAACTCTTGTTCCAGTTTTTTTTGTATTTCCACCGTTCTTTCTTGCATCTTGGTGGTCAGGATTATTTTTGGAGAAAAATGCACCATACACACAGTAATACAGGTCATAAATTACCCAAACTGTAAGGAAACAATTGAGTATATTTTTCAAGAAAATGCAGGAGATTGCTTCTCCCAGCACTATTCGGGTGGACTCCCAGACCCCCTCCGCTCTCCCGCTTATCGCTTCGTGCCTTCAGCACTCGCAGTGCCCGTAACGCTCATTCTACACATTAGCCCGGGGACCGTCCTCGCTCTCTGCTGCCCTGGATGGAATATACACATAAAGACATTACAAGAGTTAGGCGGGATTTTCAAACAATTTCTCGATGAAAGAAATGGTAGCGGTAGAAAATAAAAATAGTGAAACTTAATTACGGCTACATGGGGGTGATTATGGATATGAGGGGAAGGGGGGTGATTGCTAACTCGAATCAAATAGTGTGGGTGAGTGTGCGTGTGTGTGGGGGGGGGGGGGGAGGGGTCATCTAGCTAAGTAAATAGCTGCCGGAGAATAGTTGTTGCACATTAACCCTTTACCCAACGAATCGGCCGCACCCGCCCGCGTAATATGCAAATTCAGTTGTTGAAAAAATATTATTTTTCAAAAATATTCAACAAAACCATATCATGTGACCCCTCGTTGGAACGAGCTCGTCGAGCTCGTTCCAACAAGGGGTCACTCGATATGGTTTTGTTGAAATTTTTTGAAAAATTTAAAAAAAATTATATTTAAAATAATAAATTTTGATATCGTCTGCGTTTGTTTAAAGGGTTAATCCTTTGAACCCGAGCGACCGCTTTTCCGGCCAGGAACATGATACGTCATAGCGTCATTAAATAGGATGGCTGTTTAGTAAATGTGTGGGGTAGACCAATCAATATTTTCAACGCGCAGCCCTGAGGCCCCAATTAATTTAATATGGACTCTTCTAATAGCTGCCATTGAACTGGCATGGTAGATGCCTCCAGAGTTCAAAGGGTTAATACCATTTGGAGTTGTCCGGTCTGAGAAGGGTTAACTCCACTTGTTACACGCGGATTTCCTGAGCAGAAAAACTACTGCCATTCAGTAAAGATATGTTTCCGACTCTTGTTGTTAACAAACCCATATAATTTGGTGCAGTCATCTCTCAAACGACTCAATAGGTCAGGCTTATTTGAATTTTGGGGAAAGCCACACATGGCTGCTTTAAACAGCGTTGATTGGATATTATAATACATTCACGTCACACAATACAAATGGCGTTTACGGTCTGCGTTTTATCACAATCCTGATAAAGAGGCGTGTGTCATCCCATTCATTTTCTTATATCTATCGATTTACCCCTCATGATAAATGTTTTAAAATTGTTCACGTGACTCACGATACAGTGAATTATAAATTATATAATCGTACACATTAATTACCCAGTCTTCAAGCGTGAACTTATAATTAACATTACTTGGGAAAAAATGATTTAACACAAACATTGGTCCATTAGTCTTCAAGCGAAAAGAATGTCACGGGCGTGAAGCGCTCGTCACGAGCAATGCTATAAAATTAAACTTATCTGTATTTTAATACTCGTCTCAGGTCAACGCGATGCCTGTAATATGACAGCTGCCGTGTAACTGAGATAATAGAAATTATAATTATTTATTTATTTTTTGGTGTTTAAGGTCACATACTTATGCATAATAGCTAATCCCGACCGTGAGGGTTTTACGGGTGGAGGAAGCCGGAGTACCCGGAGAGAACAACCGAGCAACGACGAGCAGCTGTCAGCTCTCCAACATCGTAACTCTGAACTTTGTACCGCGGCACAGGCAGAGTTAGATTGGTTGAAGACATGCGCACCATCGACGTGCAGTACGCCTTAGTACACAGCGTCATCATGCCCCTATAGAGGCAATCGGGGTAAAGTGCCTTGCCCAAGGACACAACGCGGGAACGCGAATCAGTCGCTGAAATTGTCACCCATCCAACTACTAACCGCGCTCGACGTTGCTTAACTTCGGTGATCTGACGGGAACCGGTTATTGCGACGCCACCGCGCCCCCGATAATAGAAATTTAATTGACACCAATTTGCAGGATGGTATATTAAAGACGAATTAGAATAAATTACAATTTATTTATTTATTTATTTATTTATTTATTTATTTATTTATTTATTATTTATTAGGTTTCAATGACACTTTCGACAGCCAGGGTCACCTCGTGTCGGAAACTTTTACGGGTGGAGGAAACCGGGCTACCCGGAGAGAACAAACGAGCAGCGGCGAGCAACTGTCAGACTACGAGTCTGGCAGTTACTGGTCGCTGTCTGGTGGTTCTAGGTACTGGCGGGGATCGAGCCGTGGACCTTTCGGTTTGAAGTCCAATGCCGTAACCACCGATTTTATAATTCTGTTCGTCCATTGTTCTCAATATATGCAATATTTGTGTTTATTTACCGCATCGCTCGCAACAATTACATCGCGTATAGGAAATAAGCGCGTTTAAACATTAAGTGAAACCTGTAAGGGACGACACAATCAAATGTATAATAAAACGGACCTAATTGCTTATTCTTTCCTCCAAGACAAAGCATGTGACTGCTAAATTGAACGAGATCAACCAACTCATTTGAAGGAGGGACCAAAGCTAAGGTTTGGAAAAGGCTGGCCACATCAAAATTGTGACGTTTCTAAGTGTGTTGCGATTAGCGAAATTGATTCATTCGGGAATGATTCATGTATTGTTTATGTGTTAATTGGTGAGCGCGGTGGCTCAGTGGTAGACTGTTGGACTTCTATGCTAGAGGTCTCGAGTTCGATCCACGTCCGGGACGACCCGCGTTGTGTCCTTGGGTAAGGTACTTTATCCCGGTTGTCTGTATGGGGACACGATGACGCCATGTACTAAGGCGTACTGCACATCGATGGTGCACATGTCTTCAGCCGATGTCACCCTGCTTGAGCGGAGCTTGAATGGACTTAGAAAGTTGAGGAGCTGACAGTTGCTCGTCGGTGCTCGGTGTTTCCTTCCGGGTACTCCTGCTTCCTCCACCCGTAAAACTGTCACGGTCACGATTAGCCATTGTGCCTAAGTTTGTTATCTTGAACACCAATAAAAAAATAAATAAATGTGATAATTTTAGTGTTGTCTATTCTATTCTCATTCGACGCTACTCAATGGTTTCCTCCACCCGTGAAACTATCCAATTCGATATGAACCTGGCTGTTGAAAGTGTCGTTAAACCCCAATAAATAAATAAATTCAACATTCGCACACAAACACAACAGTTTTATATCGCAGTCAGTCTCAGCAGCTGGAGGTCAAAATAGCGCCATTTTTCCAAAACGTTATTAACCCTTTACCCAACGTAACGGAAAAATCGGCCAGCGTTATTCACAAAAATTGCCAATTAATTATTTTTTTCATTTTTTGTCTCAAAAACATAGGTTATGATCCCTCTTTGGAACGAGCTCGTCGAGCTCGTTCCAATGAGGGGTCATAACCTATGTTTTTGAGACGAAAAATGAAAAAAATAGTTATTCATGAGTTTTTTTGGCAAGTGTCGTCTGCTTTTCATGTTAGGTAAAGGGTCAAGTACATATGAAATAGATGGCGTTACTTAGCAAAGGAACGGACCAGCGGACAGAAGGTGAGAGAGACAGATGGGCGGAGGAATAAAGCTGAAAAGAAAGACATTATGAATAATCACAAATAATCACACAGTCAGTGTGAATTCTGGACTTACATTTATGGTTCGCGTTTTAACGTTCCGGGAGGCTGTTGTTCAAAATCAATACAGCGTATTTGAAATATGTAATTTAATGTTATTAATATCGATGATTAAAGAAATGAATAATCAATAAAAACGGGTGGTAACGGCTGTTAGTATTATGGGGATCTACAAAGGATTTTTATTTTGAAAATTGTGAAATAAAATACAGAAATAGAAAATAATAAAACAGACTTTAATTGTAATGCAACTTAAGTATTTTTTAACCCTTTACTCAACGCAGACGATATCAAAATCATTTTGTTTTCAATTTTTTTTAAAAAAAAAATCAACAAAACCTTATCATGTGACTCCTTATTGGAACGAGGTCGACGAGCTCGTTCCAATAAGGGGTCGCACTAATGATATGGCGTTGTTGACAATTTTCGAAGAACTTTTTTAAACTTTACTTTATAAAATTACGTGGGCGAATGCATCTGATTTGCTGGGTGAAGGGTTAGTTAAAACCGTTTTTACTTATCGTTTTGGGGAGCGCGGTGGCTAGAGATGCAGGTTGCAAGCCGAGAGGTCTTCGGTTCGAATCCCACCTGCGGCAACCGCGTTGTGTGCCTTGGGCAAGACACTTAATCCCAACTGCCCACGTGGGGTCGCGGTGGCGCTATGTACTAAGGCGTACTGCATGTCGACGGTGCACTTGTCTTCAACCAATGCTAACCCTGTTTGTATGGAGTTAGTTCGTTGGGGAGTTTGACAGTTGCTCGCCGTTGCTCTATGGTTGTCTCAGGGCACTCTGGCTTCCACCACCCGGAAAACTGTCCGACACGAGGTGACCTAGGATGTCGAAAGTGTCGTTAAACCCCAATAAATAAATAAATAAATAAATAAATACATTGTTGTTTTCGGCGCCAGTTGTTTTAGTGTCAAGGTGGGATTAGAGTTCTATAATTTCACGGACATATAAAAACGAATAGGCGGGTTGTTAGATTGAGAGGTTTTAACCCTTAACCCAACGAATCGGTCACATCCGCCCGTGTAATATGCAAATTCAGCAGCTGAAAAATATTATTTTTAAAAAAGATTTCACCAAAACCATATCATGTGACCCCTCTTTGGAACGAGCTCGTCGAGCTCGTTCCAATGAGGGGTCACATGGTATGGTTTGGTTGAATTTTTTTGAAAATATATAAAAAAATGATATTTAAAATAATACATTTTGATATCGTCAGCGTTAGGTGAAGGGTTAAGAAGGATGATTTTAGTGGGTGAAAATCGAAATGTTATTCAAATCTGAATGGTGAATTTTGGAAAATATTGTTGGCCGAATATGGTCGTTTTGTCTGGTAAAGGGTTTAAACTTTACAATCATTCCAATTTACGACTGAATACAAAAAAAGTTTCTAAACATTTGCCTAAAAAAGATGAAAAATGAGCAAAAATGAAATTGTAATTTCTCTCTACTTTCTCCGGTCTCCGAAATGGGTAGAAAATTTAGTATGTTTACAAGATCACACTGTCTGTTTCTTGGGGCCATTAGCGCGTCTATTCCCTTATTGACGTCATACCTTCATTAGGAGAGAAATATTTTCGCCCAATTTAAAAGACACTGGCTGCACGAAAAAGACCCAAAAACCTCGGGTATTTAATTCGGCATTTCCAAATAAAGTAATTGACATTTTTCACACAAAATAAGAAAGATTCTGATTTTGGAGGCGCTATAGATGATATATGCTGTTACTCGGTCGGAGCCGAAGCATTTCAGTAGGGTAAATGGTAAAGGCTGTTTCAAAAGTATTGTAGAATGGCGTTTGCGCCTTATGTCCTTGGGCAAGGCACTTAAATCAGATTGCCCACGTGCATGGGGACACGGTGACGCAATGCACTAAGGCTTACTACAAGTTGATGGTGCACTTGTCTTCAACAAATACTTGCCTCGCTTGTGCGAAGTTAGGACATTGCGAAGTCTGACAGTTGCTCGCCGCGGCTCTGTGGTTCTATCCGGCTGCTGTGGCTTCTGAATGCTGACTTGACCTGACTGTTCTGTTTTCTAAATAGCGTACGCACTGATTTAGTAATCAGCCTAGCACAAAACATGAAAATCACAGAAACTAAAGAGACCTGGTACTTCTTTTTACTTAAACTGCAGTATCATTTACTGTTACCATTTCGCCCCTTAACACAGACAATATCAACATTTAATATTTTAAATATCATTTTTTTAAATTTTTCAAAAAATTTCAACAAAACCACATCATGTGACCCCTCATTGGAACGAGCTCGTTGAGCTTAATTTTTTCAACTGCTCAATTTGTATATTACGCGAGTGGATGCGGGCGATTCGTTAGGTAAAGGGTTAAAAGCAAAGATATAAACTGCAATGCTTTGCATTGCAGGTGGCAAGTTAATGCTTTCAACATAAGATTTGTTAATATTTTACTACCAGATGGGATTAAACAAGTTCTGAAACCACCAGTGGAATTATGTTATGAAATCGACGCTGTTATGGCCTGGAATCAGTCTAATCTTTAAATTTGCCCTCGTATATGTTAAGATTAAGTCATCTGGAACATTTCAGTTGGTCGGAAAAGCGAATCAACGATTCGCATTTCCGACCGACTGAAATATTCGAGACGACTCAATCTAAAATACCATAAACATTCATTTTCTTTCAATCACCGCCAGAAATGTTTCTCAACGAGGCTTAATTGGACACATTTTTATTGACTTTACCAATTATTATTATTTATTTATTTATTGGTATTTAAGGTCACATACTTATGCACAATGGCTAATCGTAACCGTGACAGTTTTACGGGTGGAGGAAGCCGGAAAATCCGGAGAGAACCACCGAGCATCGACGAGCAACTGTCAGCTCCTCAACATTCTGACTCTGTTCAAGCTCCGCGCAAGCAGGGTTACAGCGGTTGAAGACATGTGCACCATCGACGTGAAGTACGCCTTAGTACACGGCGTCATCATGCCCCCATGTAAGCAACCGGGATCAAGTGCCCTGCCCAAGGACACAACGCGGGTCGTCCCAGACGGGGATCGAACTCGAAACCTCTAGCATAGAAGTCCAATTATACCATCAGGGATGTTTGTTTAACCCTTTACCCAACGTAACAGTCAAAACCGGCCAGCGCTATTCTCAAAAATCGCCAATTAATATTCATTATTTTTTTCATTTTTTGTCTCAAAAACATAGGTTATGACCCCTCATTGGAACGAGCTCGTCGAGCTCGTTCCAACGAGGGGTCATAACCTATGTTTTTGAGACAAAAAATGAAAAAAAATAGTTATTCAAAAATTTGTTTGCAAGTGTCGTCTGCTTTTCATGTTAGGTAAAGGGTTATTGAATAATTATGAATAGGGACTCGTCAGTGCAGTAGTTTTATGATTACTCCACGTAGTTCCACTAATTGTGTTTTGAAGTTTGCTTGTTTATTGTTTGTTTTGTATTCATTTGGTTTAACGACACTTTCAACAGCAAGGGTCACATCGTGTCGGACAATTGTACGGGTAGAGAATGCTGGAATATCCGGACAAATCCAGCGAGCAGCGAAGAGTAACAGTTACTGTCAGTTTCACCAACGTACTTATTCCGCACAAGCAGAGTGAGCACACGCAGGCTGGAGACAAATGCCCCATCAACGTACAGTACCCCTTAGTACACAGCGCCACCTTGCACCACGTGGGCAATCGGGATAAATCGTCTTACCCCAGGGCATGAAGCAGTTATCGCTGATAAGGTTCAAACCGTCGATCGTTAGGTTTAAAGTCCAACACTCTAACCACCGAGCCACCACACTCACATTTTGATGTTTGCGAGGTGAATGAAATACTTGTTGACTGGAACATGTACAACTGGAGAATGAAATAATATATATATCTCTGTGAGTGTAAGGACATCTCTCTACATCAAAGGTATTTTGTGCGAAAGCGCTACGAAAAATGTGTAAACAAACAGCTCATAGGTCTCGTTTCCCATTAACCCTATACTAACGAATCGCACGCATCCGCCAGCGTAATTTGCAAATTCAGCAGTTGAAAAAATATTTTTTTTCAAAATATTTCAACAAAACCATATCATGTGACCCCTTCATTGGACCGAGTCCATCGAGCTCGTTCCAACGAGGGGTCACATGATGTGGTTTTTTGTTGAAATGTTTTTTTAAAATGTTTAAAAACAGTAATTCAAACAATAACTTTTTTTAACGTCTTCGTTGGGTAAACATGCCTGAAAATAAGGCGTCTGACATATGCAGAATGAGGTCCCCAGAGGGTGAATTTGATCATGTTATACCATAGGGTGGGCTAATTTATCCTCTGGGTACCCCGTTCTGTTTAGTTTTGAGACCCTGATTCAGAATGAGGTTCACAGAGGGTAATTTTAGTGATGCTACCCTGCTGTGCAGGGTACCATCACTAAATTCACCCTCTGGGGACCTCATTTTGCAGATGTCAGTCTTCTTATTTTCTGGCTTGTGGGTAAAGGGTTAACAAGTTATATCCGTTGTCATTGGATATCCTGGGCAAAATGACTATTTTAAATCATAATTTTATTTTGTGACGGTGTTTATTTAGTAAATAATGCTCATTAATGGTGACATAGCTAACATAATCTGACGACAGTCTTAATTTAAACGGTGTACAGTCAGGTACATTTCAGTTGGAGATCAAGGTCACACAGGAGTGTTTAATGACTAACCCAGACCTGTTTTGGAGCTGACATTTTACAGATGACAAATGCGGCAAGTTTTTTGTAAATTTGCTTTGAGAAATTCCTTTGAAAAAGAATAAGAAACCCATCTTTGTCAGGATGTTCATCGAATGATGTAAAATCCTTAGTGAGGGAAGAAAGAATTCCTATAACATAGTTTCATCGCTACCGCTGCGCGAAAATGGGAAATTTATGCCCAAAATGAGAAAATGCTGATCCATTTTTGAGCAATCGACTGTGCCATTCAGTTGAATTTATTTGAATGATATAACGAGATTTTGATTGTGCGTTGTTATCTCTAGGAAAAACCATACTGATCACTTCCAAAAATGTATGTATTAGGTCTAAAAAAGTTAAAGATTTGTTTCTCATGCTCACCCTCACGGTCCTTTTGGCTGCCGCATGCTCTCTTTTTATAACCTAATGCAAACTTAAAAAATAAAAATTAAATGGTTTGTATCTGATATTTTACATAAGTTAACACAACTGATAAATCTGTCCAATGAGTGCAAGAAGGCTTTGCAATGCTTTAGCATTGCAAAGCCTTCTTGCACTCAAGGGACGAAATACACCGCCACCCATGCTATTCTGTAGACTATAATTACTAAAACATAAAGCAGTCTAAGAACATAAACTTTTGATGACAAAGAAATAATCACAAAAATAAAAAATAAATTAATAAAACGTCCGCCCAGATACAATTTTACATAAATTGGCCTGAGAAACAGAAGGTCTACTTTGTGGGGTCTAATGGGGATTATGAATGAGGGAGGTAATTTAAATGCGAAATATCATCGGCCGTGTTAATGAAAAGTTGTGCATTTCTTGAAAACCCCCAACATATTCTGCACAACTGTAACGAGACCATAACAGTGTCAAATTCTCAACAGAATTGGACTGTCGGGCGGAGAGCTTAAGGTTCATTCGGCCCATATCTCTTGTGTGACCAAATGAAACGAGAACCAATCCATACTTAACGTATAGTATTGGTTTTCTTGAAACCTATTGTGTACCTCCACCAGTTAGCATAGGCGTAAGATAATAAAACACTAAATACACACCCTCTTTTTCTATACAGAGATGAAAACGCGTATGTTGCACTGAAACTCTTAGTCAAAATTACAGAGATATTACAGATGTGACCACCAAATTGCTGTAAATTTTTGTTGTTATTTATTTTCGGTATATCTATTTCTAAATGGCAGGAACCACGACGGGCGCGCCACAAGACTGTCCCATACTCGCACGATACCATGGAGGTATTATTACTGCGGATACGATGAATTGGCTGTCTCTGAGCACATACGATGTTACTCCCGGAACCACAGTACAGATAACGTGTTTAGTTTCTGAAAAATATATTCTGGATGGACCGTCCACTCTGACATGTCAAAACAACGGAACGTGGTCGAACAATAAACCTACTTGTGTCTTACGTCCCGGTAAGTATCTTTTTTTTACGATTTTCATTTCTTATTGTTTAGGTGATAGTCAAATTACTAAAAGGGCTGAAAATCGGATTTGTGTTTTGAAATATATGAACACTTTTTAGCCCTTTGAACCCAAGCGGCGGCTTTTCCGGCCAGGAACATAATACGTCATAACATCATTATATAGGATGGCTGTTCAGTAAATATTGTGGGGTAGACCAGTCAGTATTTTCAACGTGCAGCCCGAGGCTGCACGTTGAAAATACTGATTGGTCTACCCCAAATAATGAATATGGACTCTTCTAATTGCTGCCATTGAACTGGCATGGAAGATACCACTAGAGTTCAAAGGTTTAAGGAACAAAAATTATTATATTTCCAAGTAATTTGTTATGTCATATTTATAAAAATGAAAGAATATCTTTTTATCATATGACTCGTCAGTTTTCTTCACTTTAAAATATTTGGGTAAAGCTGAAGAATAGGGGAATTTTCCATTTACGTAAAAACAACGCACTTTTCTCACATTTTTTTTGACATTTTCCTATTACTAGTCATGTTTTCGATAAAATGACCTAAAGATATTCACTTTTACTGACAATTATAACCGCCCAACGCACGTTTTTTACCGGTGCGATTTGTGACATTCGCGTTTATCTTTCCACCATGTTTTTTTTGTGTTTTTCGGCGTCTGCTCTGTGTATTGGTTGTTTTTGGTACACTTGTTTGTTCTGTTCGCGACATGGTCTAGGGTCAGAGTAGTGAGGGTAAGATTAGCTTACCGGTAAGCTAACCCTAACCCTCACTACACTGACCCTAGACCTACAATCGCCAGCCAAAGAGAAAGCGAAAGTTATGTAAACGCGCACTTCAAAATGGCGAGAATGCAGAAGAATCTTCGGCACCGTGACATTAAAAGGGTTTAAATTATCTCTAATCTTAGTCATAAGTGAATATTTTTCGGTCATTTTATCGAAAACATGACCAATAATAGGAAAATGTAGAAAAAGGTGAGAAATATGCGTTGTTTTTACATAAAATGAAAAGTCCCCTATTCTTCAGCTTTACCAACATTTGACATTTTGTTTTCATATTAATCAGTGATAAATAAAGCCTTCCGTCAATTTTATTGGTCAATTTCAAAACTGGACAATTTGATTGGCTACACAAAATACAACTGGGTCACATTTGCATAATTTCAGTAGGGAGAATTTACGTTATCTGTCCTATTCAGGGTGGGTTATATTGTATCAATCTTTTACCTACAAGAAAAACGCCATTCATTTTTTTTTATATTTTCACTTTTTGCTTCCAAAACATAGGTTATGACTCCCACATTGGAACGAGCTCGACGAGCTCGTTCCAATGAGGGGTCATAACCTATGTTTTTGAGACAAAAAATGAAAAAAATAATGAAAATTAATTGGCGATTTTTGTGAATAGCGCTGTCCGGTTTTGGCCGTTACGTTAGGTAAAGGGTTAATAAAGTTGGGAAAAATGGCGCTATTTTGATCTCCAGCTGCTGAGACTAACTGCCATATAAAACTGTTGTGTTTGTGTGCGAATATTGAATTTATTTATTTATTGGGGTTTAACGACACTTTCAACAGCCAGGTTCATATCGAATTTGATAGCTTCACGGGTGGAGGAAACCATCGAGTAGCGTCGAATGAGAATAGAATAGACAACACTAAAATTGACACATTTATTTATTTTTTGGAAGCAAAAAATGATTGTCTTTTAGTTTATCGTTATACGAGAATGTTTTTTTTTCCAAGTGCCGTCTGCAACTCAAGTTTGGTGATGGGTTAAAAAGTCATACTAAGTGGCTAATTTGCGCATGTGTGTGTCATATGATAAATAGAGTATGAACTGAGTGTTTTTTCTCATATAATATTTATGAAACTCGTCCGAATTTTCCGTTTGGGCTCGCCAGAGGCTCGCCAAAACGGAAAATTCTTAGACTCGTTTCATAAATATTATATGAGAAAAACACTCATCCCATATCCTCTATATATAAAAGAATAATTATAACCGGGACCTCGAATTGTCGATTTCCAACGAATCGAATTGGCGAGAACGAATCGAATTTCGAATCGAATTTCGAATCGAATCACAGTTAATGGATACGTCATAAAAAGAAAAGGTTTTTTTTTTTAAAAATAATAACCCCGATTATTAAAAGACACACAGTTATGAAGAGAGCATTTTTCGCCTCACCACTTCCCACTCTATAAACTGGGATATAAACCAATATACTAGCTATTGATTGAAACTATTCGAATTGTTTACTTAGTAGCGTCGAAAGAGCAGCAATAAACATTTTAAACGAACCTGGCTGATAGGTCTGATACCTCACTTTTATCACATGTTTTCTTGGAAAAAACGCCATTCATTTTTTTTATATTTTCACTTTTTGCTTCTAAAATGAAGGGTCATAACCTATGTTTTTGAGACAAAAAATGAAAAAAATAATGAAAATTAATTGGCAATTTTTGTGAATAGCGCTGGCCGGTTTTGGCCATTACGTTGGGTAAAGGGTTAATAAAGTTTTGGAAAAATGGCGCTATTTTGATCTCCAGCTGCCGAGACTAACTGCGATATAAAAATATAAAAAAAATAATGCATAATTAGTTGAAAAGAACAGCTGTAAGGGTAATAGTGGTTGTAGCAATATAGCTACAACTGTTGTACAGTTGTAGCTACATCGCTACAAACACTGTTACCGGTTCAAGTCAGTTACATTTCTACTCCGAACAATATTCAATCTAAAACAATGCGATCAATTACAATCTGTAAACATTCCCGGCTATGGTCGAAGTATATTCGAAAAATTCGAATTTCCGATTTCGAATCGAATCGAATAATGACTTTCGAATTGAATTTCGAATTTTCGCAGGAGCCTAAATTATAATAAATCTCATTATACCGCTATTATAGTGTGTTTTCTTGCACACCTTCTGCCATACAAGAGATGGTCAATATACCGAAATACCGAACCGATACTGATATCATGGTGATACCGAAAAACCGAACCGCACCAATCATTAAATACCGAAACCATCTGTATTTTCAAATTTTTCTACACTTTCTATATATAAGACCTCGTTGATAGCAGCTGAAGTGTTCATTTTCATGAAAAAAGTGACTGCTTTTCTTTTCAGTGTTGTTAACCATTAAAGACTAATCCTAAATTCCCACAAGACTACAACCTGTGCATGTCCAGTTGCTTAGCAGTGATTTCTAGTCAAGTCTTCGCTGCCTTAACAGACAGCCAAGACTTGACTAGAGACCATTTCCCAGGTAATTGGCAGTGGCGTAGATAGCTTTTCGCTGGCGGAGGGGCAAGCCCAAAATTTTCCGACAGACCGAAAATTTTCCGACAGTGTAACAACAACAAAAACCCAAACAAACTGAAAGAATCTGTTGTTTACTGCAAATGTACTGGAAATTGGTCTTTTTTAGCCAAAATTTACCCAAAATGGCATGTTTTTATCCCCAAAGCCAGCGTTTTAATGTTATTAGGCATAAATTCACCTAAAAATGGTCCCAAAAAATTTCCGACAAAACTTCTGGTGGGGGGGGGGGGGGGGCTCCGCCCCCCCCCATACGGTCCCCCCTTTATCAACGCCACTGGTAATTGGCCTGTTGTCAACATGGTCTCCAAATGATGGCTTATTAAGAGGACATGGTCTGAGATTGCAATAGCCTGAAATAGACTTCTAAATGTTAAGGTGTGTTTGAAACAAGTCGCCAAATTACTGTAGACATGATTTGTGTTTCAGATGAATCCCAGTGTTAAAGCTCACTAGCAGTGGCATATGTGGGGCTGTGGTAAATGGTACAAGAACTATTTATTTTGTACTTTCCTGGCGTGAATTCAGCTTTGGTAATATCAGCAAATCTCAGTCAAGTGAGATACCTAATACTGAACAGATATCGTGGTATACCCCCCCCCCCCCCCCCCCCTCCCCTTAATATACTGAATCCGATACTAAACCCAAATATCCAATACCGTCCATCTCAAGGTCAATGCATTCTATGGTAGAAATAAAAAAGGATGGGGATGAAGTGCGCCAATTGCGTATCTTGTGGGTAAGGGTATATTTTCTTTTCGCATCTCAAGATAAATAATCAGGTGGACAAAGTGAGCGAAATGTTTATTTCGAGTGTATATATATATTTTTGTTTTACAACGTCCAAGATATTCTTCTGGTATAATAAAATACAATTTGTGGGAAACATAATAATTAAAGAAGTGGAATAGAAACATAAAGGATAGACGTGGAATGGATGGGAACGAGAAAGCGGGTGTAATGCTTGCTGGAAAAATCGACAGTTTGTTGGATAGGTGCAGCCCATGGAGCACAAATGTAATGATAACCCTCCCGTCGGAGAAACATTGTAAATCAGAAGTTGTCATAAGTGTTATAATTCCTCGGCAGTTGTACTTTGGGTTAGAATTAATACTGACACGCCTAACAGATTCGTCGTTCTAAAAGGTAATCAACTGACTGAGTGTCAGAATTAGTACTCGGCGAATCACGATGTTTCTCTCGAATCGAATCTCGAATCGAATCAAGCAGAAGATTTGAAACCGAATCGAATCTCGAATCGAATCCACTTTGCAATTCTGACGATGCTACGACCACTTGTGCTGTCTGTCCCCGTCGTGAACCCAGTATTAACAAGCATAAATGACAATTAGAGAATTGACAGGTATGACAATGGTGGTCGCAGAGAAAAACCCATTTATGGTCCTTTCAGTGCAACAAGGCGCCATCTGCAATGCCAAAGCATTGCAGATGGCGCATTGGTGCACTTAACGGACGATATATTGTTCAAACGAGCCGTTACACAATCTCCACTATCGCTTCCATTGTAATTTTTAATGAATTTTTCGACTGAATTTGTGATATCGAGTTAGACTGGATACGTTCAAACTTATTCATCAGAAAGCCGAGGGGTGAGTTGTTATATTCAGAAAATCGCCAACAAAGAATTGTGTGAAATCCAAATCTCTCTAGGATTCGATTGTTTCGCATAATCGAGGTGGTTTCGAATCGAATCGAATCAGTGACAAGATTCGAAATCGAATTAAATCTCGAATGTTTACCGGACTCTAGTCAGATTCCCACTAACGTAAATGTGCTGACCAGGTAGAGTTCAGAATTAATATCTGAAAACATAATGTTAATTGGTCGACTACTGAATTATTTCTCAAAGGAATTTTCATGCTCTCGGGCCACGAGTCCAATTCCGTAAGGAATCCAACGCTGTTATGTGCTGTGTGTTTATACCTATTTTGGAGTTTGCGAACAGAATAATTTGGTTTCATGTGATGTCACGTTATTCACAAAATACGCAGATATTCTTTCGTACTCCAGCTGAAGATATTCCAATCAATAAATATTTATTTCGCCTTGCAAACCTCAAGATATAGAAATGGGCGCTATTAGAATTTTGTGTTCGGTATCGGTTTCGGTATTTTTAGGGGGATATACTGAGAGTATCGTTTTGGTATTCGGTATCTGATTTGACTGGGGGAGGGGGCGTGGCTCAGTAGGTAGAGGTCCTCGGTTCGAATCCCACCTGCGGCAACGGCATTGTGTCCTTGGGCAAGACACTTCACCCCCATTGACCACGTGGGGGCACGGTGACGCCGTGTACTAAGGCGTACTGCACGTCGATGGTATGCATGTCTTCAACCAATCTAACCCTGCCTGTGCTGCAGTGCGGAGTTACGATGTTCGGGAGCTGGCAGTTGCTCTTCGTTGCTCGGTGGTTCTCTCCGGGTACTCCGGCTTCCTCCACCCGTAAAACTGTCACGGTCATGATTAACCATTGTGCATAAATATGTGACCTTAAACATCAATAAATAAAAAATATATAAATAAATCTGACTTGACTGAGATTTGTTGATAGTCCCAAAGAGGAATTCACAACATAAAAATATAGAATAAAAATACAGTTGTACTGTTACCATAGCGCCACAAATGCCATTTCCAACGAGTTCAACACTGGCATTCTTTTATCAACACAAATTATATCTACAGTAATTTTGTGATTTGTTCCAACACACCTTAACCTTTAAAGGCCTATTTCGGGCTTTTGCGATCTCGGAGCACGTGCCCTTAACTTGGCATCATTAGGAGATCCTGAGCAGTAATTTCTAGTTAAGTCTTGGCTGCCCGAATGGGCAGCCAAGACTTGACAAGAAATCACCGTTAAGCAACTGGACATGTACAGGTTGTAATCTAGTGGGCATTCCGGTTGATTGGCCCAGGCCTTTATTGGTTAACAAAACGGAAGGAGAAAATCAGTCACTTCTTTCATAAAGATGAACACTTCAGCTGCTATCACGCCTCAACAATGTCTTATAAATAGCAAATGCAGGGCTCGAAATTTGAAAATATAGATGGTTTCGGTATTTAATTATTGATTCGGTTCGGTTTTTCAATATCCCCATGATTTCGGTATCGGTTGGATTTTTCGGTATATTGCCCACCTATTTCAAGAGATATTAACATAATTTGTACGACTACGCGCTGTAATCATAAAACTATAGCCGTGAGGTGAGTTTTCATTCATTATAAGTTATCTCCGTCAACATGTATAGTATATGGAGATGTAATTCCTGAATGTCGGTTTTTAAACACCGAGCCGCAGGCGAAGTGTTTAAATGAGACATCCGGATATTAAATCTCTACATACCAAACATGTTGACGATGATAACGTTTTTGTCCCGTTTGAAACACAATAGAAACATAGTGGAGAAAAATTTGTGGATGCGTTTCTCCCGCTCCGCAATCAGTTGGATCAAATTCGTGAATAATTGTTTTCTTTTTACAAACGCAGAAGACAACATGCAGAGTTACATCCCTTGGGTCGTTAAGGAAACGAGTAAACAATATTTTGTTGTCATATCGTCCGCCGAGTTTCAATGTGTTCTATGTGCCTACTGGCAGCCTACTGGCGCATAGAACACATTGGAACTGACGGGACGATAATTGTTATTATTTTATTTTTGTCAAGTTGTTTCATTTAATTGCTCGACTATTTAATATATAACAGCACAATATCATCGAATCGTCCGAAATCGGATGATATTTGTGACTATTTTCCGGTTTTTGGTTCGCTTTTATATCGAGGCGACCGAGAGCGAAAGGCTTTCATTTAAACCATATATCCCCGACGTTTCGCGTGCGCATATACTTTGGATGTTGCATGCTCTCATATACCTTAGATGTTGGGTGCATCCTTTGCCATGGCTATTTGTCCAAAGTATTCTGACCAATCGAAAGACAGAATTTATCGGGATATAGGGACAAAAATATTTAGCTTACAAACATGTCCAACATGTCATTGAAGATTCGGTCAAATTAATTCTCAATTGAGCATACAAACTGACGGAAAAGAGCAGAAACATTCATCCTATTTGAAAATTATTCATCGAGTAATGAAAAACTCGACAAATCATATGTTACAGTTGACATACAGTGAGAACGAATTTAGAAATTGTTCAGTTACAGTCTCTTTGAATTTTTTTGCGGTGTTTTGTTCTTGTCAAGGCACAATGGAATGTGCTAAAGAAGAAAGACACTTTGCCTCAGCTAGTCGCCATCCAACAATGATGATTGAAACTCTGAATCACATTCAGTTATAAACAGGACAGAGCTCAGTGTTTGTTCAATCTTAATGGGTGGACCTATTTTTTTGCAGGTGCAAGTCGTCCCCTGAGTTTCAATATTCTCTATATGCCATTAGGCATAATAGAACACATTGGAACGCAGGGGACGAAGTGTCAGGTTTCATTAGCTTTTCATTGACGTGACATTCCAACCATCACCCCTATGTGGCGGCCATTTTGACCGCCATCTTTGATTTAAGATGATTTTGCGTGTGGGAAATACTGTGTTAACCCTTTACCTAACATGAATTTGCTCGGAGATTTTCGGGGATTTTCGTGCCATGAATCGGCACTCTATCTTATGGTAATAAACATCCCTTTATGACAGAATTGATGAACAGCACTGGAACTGATTTCCGACATCAATGGGGAATCAAAGCTCTATATCCACCTCTCGATCTTCATTGAAATTGTAGTTGAATTGAAACAATGTTTCAGCCAATGGACCTTCGGGTCTGTTGGCTGGAACTTTGCTTGTGATTGTTATGGTTTGCAACAAATCTGCAATTATTGCTTGGGTAGAATCGCCACCTCAGGGGTGATTTAGTGATAATACACTATCCACGTACTGTATAATAACGGTTTTAAATTTACAAATACGCGAACGTTATTGGCGCTTTCATTTTTTTCACTTTAACCCCATTCCCTCCAATATATGGTTCAGCACAGGTTATTACCAAATTGCACAGCAGCGAAATAGTTAACAGTGTGCACATCATGACATATAATTGGACACTGTCCTTTCCATTAATATAAAGGTGTAGGAGGTGAAATTTGCAATTTTTCTTCCAAGGAAGAATATCACATTCGCTAAACTATTTATTTATTTATTAGTGTTTAAGGTCACATACTTATGCACAATGGCTAATCATGACCGTGACAGTTTTACAGGTGGAGGAAGCCGGAGTACCCGGAGAGAACCACCGAGCATCGACGAGCAGCTGCCAGCTCCCCAACATCGTAACTCCGCACTGCAGTACAGGCAGGCTTAGATTGGTTGAAGACATGCGTACCATAGGGGTGCATTACGCCTTAGTACACGGCCTCATTGTGCCCCCATGTGGACAATCGGGGTTAAGTGCCTTGCCCAAGGACACAACGCGGGAATCCGAATCGATCGCTCAGACGGTAACCCATCCGAGGACTAACCGGGCTCGACGTTGCTTAACTTCGGAGATTTGACGAGAACCGGTTACCGCAACGCCGCCACGCCCTCATTCGCTAAACTAAGAACCGACGTCGAAGCTTCGTGTTGGTTGGCCTGATACTGATAGATATTCGAAATAACGGATTATTTCTTAACATTTTGCTACTTATTAGCATCCCATAAAAAGTCAAATTTCCTTTTGTTACTTTTAATAAACGAAAACAACAGGCAGCTCCCGGAGCTATGTGTTATTTACATTTATTAAAAGTAACAAAGGGAAACTTCGCTTTATTTTCTACTGATGTGATAGACATAGGTATTATCTGAACAATCACTTGCTTCTTAACTGGACCGTCCTCGTGCGTCTAATACTTTCAAGTGAGATAACATTATCGAAAGTGAATTTTCATAACGATATGTTAGGGATGTCCGGCAAACAGTTGGTGCTCATAATTCTAGATAAATACATTTAACCATTTGAACCCTAGAGGGCGCTTTTCCACTCCAGTAACATGATACTTCATAATTTCATTAAGTAGGATGAGTTTTGAGTGAAGGTGTGGTGTAGACCAATCAATATTTTCAACGTGCAGCCCCAAGGCTGCACGTTGAAAATATTAATTGGTCTACCCCCAAATAAAGAATACGGCCTCTTCCCGTTGCTGCCATTGAACTGATATGGCAGATACCACTAGCGTTCAAAGGGTTAAACATATATGGTGTTGCCGTTCGTCAGTGCTCAAACAGAGAACTCTTACAGCTGTCATCAGAACCCTGCGAGAGATTTAACAGCTGTTGAAAAGTTCTTTTGAAAAGCAACATACCTCTTTTGTTCCTTCATCCATTCTGCCCGAACACGAATAATAATACCGGAACAGTTGGTGTAGCATTTGGAATACACAAGTCTGAACTTGATTTCATCTTCAACTCTACAACAAAAATGTTGTTGTTTTGAACTTGGTAACATTTTAAAATGACGTGTTTCATTCTTTTACCGGCACAAAATACATACAGGTTTAAATATATTACCTCGTTTAATTAACCCTTTACCCAACGTAACGGTAAAACACGCCCAGCGTTATTCACAAAATTCAATTTTCATTATTGTTCCATTTTTGTCTCAAAAACATAGCTTATGACCCCACATTGGAACGAGCTCATTGAGCTCGTTCCAATGGGGGCTCATAAGCTAAGCTAATTTTATAACGCAAAAATGGAGATAAATACTTATTCAATAATTTTGTTCGCAAGTGTCGTCTGCATTTCAAGTTAGGTAAAGAGTTACACTATATCCATTCTTTCTTTTCTCGAGACTAAACTTACGCTTGCATCCATTCATCCCCCGGGGAGTGCGGTATAAACTTACGCTTTCACTGATTCATCCCTCCGAGGAGCGCGGTGGCTCAGTGGTTAGGGCATTGGACTTCAAACCGAAAAGTCCATGGTTCGATTCCGATCAGCGCTAACTGTGTTGTGTTCTTGGCTAAGGCACTTTACCCCGATTGCACACCTGGGGGCACAGTGGCACCGTGCACTAAGGCGATACAAGTTTTCCGTTACTCCACAATCCATCCAAAGACCTTTTTTACCCTGACCTCTGCACTCCTGTTCCGATTACATGTATTTCTTTGGTTCATGACCTTTCGTCTTCCGTGATACAGGAGCTGTTTCGCAATAGCTTTCCACCTGGCTTGTGCACTCCCGTCTGGTAACTGCAGTTGCAAAAAGCAATTCCGCCAATTTGCATCGGCTGTTAGAGAGATCCCCCCCCCCCCCAAAAAAAATATATTTTATCCTTAACCCATTCGACCCCACCTGAGCTCTTCACTGACCATTTCCAGCATTGTGACATAGTTCGGTCTTTTAGTCCATCTCCCCACATCATCTCTATGGTGGAGAGTGCGATGGCATTAGAAAAATTGCTCAAGGTGGTGGGTGGATGTAAAAAGGGCAAAACCAAAAAATGGGGCATGACGTCTGCAAATTTTCTACTACCCCCCCCCCCCCCCCCTCCCTCCCTGCACAACTCATAGAATACATGGTCTCCGACAACACTTCGTTATAATTCACCTCTCCCCTGACCATACTTCCCGTATGTCACAGCAATGACCCGCCATGTTTTCCCAATAATCGAGTGTTGTACACATCGCCGCCTGAGTGCTAGAATGTTCTATGTCCCATAGGGGACATAGAACATTCTAGCACCCAGGCGACGACATTGCAATGTTGAGAGGCACAAACACACACAAATCTAGGATAAGGCCTTCCAGCCTTTTCAGAGATCCCTACTTTTTTAGATATTCTAAATGGGGTTTCAACATGAAGATTATAGGTATAAAGGTTCAAATATGTACTGACTCATGGAAGCATAAAGCGAATTTGGGCAGCGGTATAACAAGAAATATGAAAGAGCACCTGGATGAGCAAAGTTCTGGGAGTAAAAAATGTTTTAAAAAGTGAGACGTGAAATGAAGCTACATCTGGAAACATTTTCCTCGACAACGAACTGTTTCAGTCGTGTTTTATTTATTTATTTATTGGGGTTTAACGGCACTTTCGATAGCCAGGGTCGCCTCGTGCCGGACAGTTTTACGGGTGGAGGAAGCCTGAGTACCCGGGGAGAACCACCGAGCAACGGTGAGCAGCTGTCAGACTCCCCAACGTACTAACTCAAAACAAGCATGGTTAGCATTGGTTGAAGACAAGTGCACCATCGACGTGCAGTACGCCTTAGTACACAACGCCAGCGCGCCCCACGCGGGCATTGGGATTAAGTGTCTTGCCCAAGGACACAACGCGGTTGTCGCAGGTGGGATTCGAACCGTTGATCTCTCGGCTTGCAGCCTGCATCTATATCCAATGAGCCTCCGCGATCCCTGAACCAAGTATTGCTCATTAAGATATGCTTTACTATGTGAAATACCTGCCTGCACCCCGCGTGCCTTTCAAATTGTTCCGTGTTGAAAAATGTAGGAGAGCATGCTCCTCCCATAACACATCCCCTCCACAAAAATAGCTAAGCATCACCATTTCTGTGACATTTCGGTCCCATTTTCTGTCCCAAGAGGTTGAAACCGTCCGAATGGATCTCGCCGCCAAATCAGGTTATCTTCCATGATCTCCTTGAAGTGTATGTGCAATTACTTCCCTTGATTTCCCTCGAACTTGACAAACCTCGTGTCCCGTCTGTGTCTTGTCGCACGATGTACTTATCTAACACTTTCCGGCGTATGAATCAGTACAAATGTTGCACAACCCATAGTATACATGATCTCTGACAACAGTTCGTTATAATTCACATTAACCATTTACCCAACGTAACGGTAAAAACCGGCTAGCGTTATTCTAAAAGAATCGCCAATTAATTTTAATTATTTTTTTTTTTTATTTTTTGTCTCAAAAACATAGGTTATAACCCCCCATTGGAACGAGCTTTGAGACAAAAAATGAAAAAAATTAGTTGTTCAAGAATTTTTTTTTGCAAGTGTCGTCTGCTTTTCATGTTAGGTGAAGGGTTAACCCTGACCATAGATTCCGTTTGCCACAGCAATGACCCCCTACGTTTTTCCCAATAAGCGTGTGTTGTTGTGCACATTGCAATGTTGAGAGACACAAACACACATAAACCGAGCATAAAGCCTTCCATCTTGTTCAAGGATTCCTACTGTTGTAGATATTCTCAATGGGCTTTCAACATCAAGATTACAGTTTATGAACAAATGGTTGTGGGGGGGGGGGGGGGGGGGCGGTCAGTAATAATTTAATCCTCTGCCCAAGAGGGCCCTCCAGCCCAAGAGGGCTGTAGAATTAATTTGTGACTGACTGATTGTACATCCCTACAAAGTGCATCCGCCAAGCGCTGTAGCCAACATTATACCGGACGATCCAATTCAGGAATTCTGAGGTTAATGATTAATGTTCAATAACAGGCTTTTGCACGAGAGTTGTTTATTTTTCTTGTTTGTTTTTTTCATTATTATTTTTGATAGAGTGTTCAAGATCCAAAACGGAGATATTTTTTATTTGGACTTCAAAATGATATTCTCTGGTAGTGTTCGTTCCCGATACCAAGGACAGGGTAGGGTGCCCTACCCTACCACCCAATGGAATTGAGTTAAGGCGCTCCTCACAATATTCGTATGAGGACAAACTCACATGATTCGACAACACCGGGTTATCAGACAGTTACAGGCGAGTATCCACTCGCGTATACGCCTCGTTCTAACCTGAATTTGTTTGTAGGAATGGTTCGGGTTCATCGCTTGAAAGTCCTATATTTGAATGCTGAATTAAATGTGGTTATGGATTGTGAAATTGTACACAGGAGTTTTCACCTCAACAATTATTCGTGTTGTGTAGAAAAGCACACAAGCACAGAGTTTCAGCTAATGGACCTCCTCCAATCGAAGCAGTGGCGTATTGGACGATGGGGAGATCGCAGAATTTCCGATAGATTGATGTCCCTTATTGATGTCGAACCTTATGCTTCGTTCGAAAATATTTTTAATTTGTGTGCTGGTAAAACGCTGTATTAGTAAATTAATAACAACAACAAGACGAAGTGATTTGCCACTTCTGTGTGATGCGGGTAAGCGATCGACCTAATTTTATTACACATCCGACATTAAATTTTAAACCCCTGTATTTATCGGAATCGCAGCTATGACATAAATGTTTCTGTTTTCAGCTGGTGATGTATATGCCGGAACTTTTTTCCCTGCACCGTTTATGCCAGTTCCTTTCCCTCGAGTCAGTAGCTACGCTTATAAAAGTTTCTAAATTTCGCTATACAATTATCAATCATCTGTCGCGTAGTGTGAAAAGGAAAACGTCCGGTTCACAAAAAATTAGTTAACCAAAAATGAGATAATATTAAAAAGCAATCATTTCTAACCACAGCATTAACCCAGTCCCGTGGCTGTCTCGTCTGCGGATCCCCATATATCTAAACTGGTCAACATTATTTCGGTAAATCTTCGGGCATCCTGACATGCTTCAAACTTCATTTAAAAGGGTTTCTCACAGCTGTTTTGCAAATCTGACCAAACTGGTACTTATATTTTTACTATCATTAATAGCCACCAAATGGGTAGGCGTGAGTGGACATCAGCCGAAAAGAAACTGCGATACGAATTTCAACAAACAGAAAAGAAAACGAATGTAATTTAGGCTGGTTCCCAAAAGGTTGTTTTGATTTTTTATCGACCATTTCATCAGTACAGCTTCAAGCAAAACAAACGGACTCTTCACCTTTGAGTTTGAACATCGGAATTAAAATTTGCTAATTTAACTGAATTTTTATGAATGGGATGTGTAATAAACACAGAACGCGATGTATGTTTTAATCGGTGGGTGTTTTACATAATTCATTGGAATGGCATAGTCATATTTCACTCGAGCCTACGGCTCTCAAGAAATATGTATGACTACGCCATTGCAACTCGTTATGTTAAACACCCACCGATTAAAACACACATCGCGTCCTGTCTCTATCTGATGGAAGGTAACTCCAGTGCATTTTGTAGCCGGTGAACTATGGAAAGTGGCCACATTCAACAACAACAAAAAATGGGCCAGTTACAATTCGAAATCGGACTGGCTCAGTTTGAGGGTGGACCGACCCAAGTTTGTGGGTGAGGTGGCTCTGTTTGGAGGATGGACCGTTTCAAGGGAGAGGGTGGACCGGCCAACGGATGGAAGTGTGTCAGCTGGTCGGCAATTATTACGGGATGGTGGTTGTCGCTTCATCCGCGTTGATAAGCTTGGTATACATTCCTATTTTCGTGTTTTGAGTTACCAGTAAAACTTATCGGTGAATTTTACAATAGATTTGAATGGGAGGAAGCTTAACCATTTACCCAACGTAACTGCCAAAACCGGGCAGCGCTATTCACAAAAGTCGCCAATTAATTTTCATTTTTTGTCTCAAAAACATAGGTTATGACCAATGTCATAACCGATGTTTTTGAGACAAAAAATTTAAAAAAATTAGTTATTCAAGAATTTTTTTTTTGCAAGTGTCGTCTGCGTTTCATGTTGACACTACGTTCGGATAGCCGAATTACCTCACCTCTGAACCCATTTATCTAACAAAACCCCACTCCCCCATGTGTAGCGTTTTTTTTCGCAGCTCTCCAAAAACGAAGGTGCAATTGCACACAAATAATTGTGGTGAAAATATTCTCGGTTGAGAAAGGGAAATTGGCAGGGACGCCTGCGCGAAACAAAGTGATGGGAACAACAAAGGACGAGAACGGTTTCAACTCCACACGCGGGAGATGTCAACTCGTCCAATTTGTGCCCACTGACAAACGGTAGAGGAATGCGATTCATTGTTGCCTTTCGAGCTCAGTCCAACTTCAGTTTTGACTTACCTAAAAACCCGGTTACATTGCGAAGAAGACGCACCCTGCACGGATACTGCAGCATGATGGATTGTGATGAAATTGCAACAGTCGTGTCAAAATACAGTGTCAACAACAGACGAAATAAATCAAACCCTCTGTCAGTCTTCCGCGTTCTCTTGTCAGATTCAGAGTTACGTCCCTTTCAGCCTGGGTTGAGTGTGTTGGAGGCAGTTGGGTAGAGTCGAACCAAAATTTATAAATTGATCAATACCCCCTCCCCTCCTCCTCCCCCTCCTGTAATTATTATGACACGCGATAAAAGGAATGCAAACTCCAAACTCGCGGAGCAAAGTGAGCGGATACAAATATTTGCCAAGATTCAGGAAGGAATCTTCGTCAAACACAATATTATTCTCCCCTCTTAACGATCGCCCAAACTGCTAGATGTTGGCCTTGGGCAAGTTCATCCTTATCTGTAAGATTCGACCCTGATTATGGGTAGTCCTAACCAAGGGCGTAGATACAGGAGGTACCAAAATCACGAACCACCTCACTCCAACGCATTTTCTGGAAAATGTGCAGGCCTGTTGTCTTTGTGGATTTTTTTTAATTTATTTTTTATTTATCAGATAAACGTACAGATAGGGATAAAGCTAGAGGGTCTTTACTGGAGGTGTGATCAGTTAGATTTCTGACTGGGGTTGGGGTCCCAGCACGCCATGCCATAGGCATGTCCCGAGGGCGTGCAGGTGGGTTTTGGGGGAGAGTTCGAGTGTGTGTGTACGGGGGGGGGGGGGGGGGGGGGCGTGTCACCTCCCTCTTGGTGGTGGTGTGTTGGGGGGGGGGGGGGCTCCTCGGGGAAAATTTTTAATTTTTGAACCCCTGAGATGGATTCTGGGGCATCCATATGGCTTAAATCTAGTAATTTTATCCACAAGAAAATTGCATTTTCCCAGGTAGGTCCACGAGTTTTCCTTACACACCGGGCTATACAGGGACTATAGACTGACAGCTATTCAGCTAATACGTACTCCTTCCAACTCACTGTCAGTCAGTTCGAAGGAGTAGGTACTGGCTGGATAGCTGTCACTCTATAGTCCTTGTGTAGCCTGGTCATTGAAGGGAACTGAACGATGAATTCGAAAAACAGGACTGGTCACAGATTCGAGTCGGAATTTCGGAAGATTTTGTCACCTGATTGAAAAAGTCGAAGAATTTAACCGAAAACTGAAAAATCGCTTTGGCTCAGGAGGTAACTGCAACCGATCTCCAATTACAGTCGGAAAAAACTGTGCTCAAGAGTTGAAAATTCAAATCGGCTGGTCGGAAAAGTCTGTTAAAAAGTTGAAAACATGAAGGACATTGCGATTCCAAGTATTGGAATTTATACTTTCGAATTTCCAACTATTGAAAAAATTAAGATGGTCATGGGGAGGGGGTGGAGAGACCCTATCACACAAACCACACCCCTCTCGCTACGTGCATGCGTACAGTTTTTTTTTTTTGCAAATAGAGTTATAAGGTTGAAAGTGATCTGATATAAACATGCACAAATGAATATAACAGCATGCAGAGAGTATTATTTGGTAGGAGAAAAATATATGATTGTGTAACTTGAGTACATAACCTATTTTCAATTTATTTTTCAAGTCTATATTATTTCGCTATGCTAGAGGTTCTGAGTTCGATCCCCGTCAGGGACGACCCGCGTTGTGTCCTCGGGCAAGGCACTTTATCCAGGCTGCCTATACCGGCGGCACGATGACGCCGTGTACTAAGGCCTTCTGCACGTCGATGGTGCACATGTCTTCAACAGCTGTAACCCCGCTTACGCGGATCTTGAACAGAGCTAGAACGTTGAGGAGCTGACAGTTGCTCGTCGATGCTCGGTGGTTCTCTCCGGGTACTCCGGCTTCCTCCACCCGTAAATCTGTCACGGTCACGATTAGCCTTTATGCATAAGTATGTGACCTTAAACCCCAATAAATAAATAAATAAATAAATAAATAAATAAATAAATAAATAAATAAATAAATAAATAAATAAATCATATTATTTCGACGAGGTCATTTCACAGATGGCTGAGTTCAAAGAATGGCCTTCTATTGTCGGTGGCAGTTGTGAACTATTTTGTCAGTACCTGGCAGGCATCCTTTGATATCCTTCGACGCTGACAGGATATTACCAGTTCAAAGTGGATAATCACTTTGGCTATAGCCTACGGTTGATTACATAATGAGGATATATAGAGATAGTCTATGTGGGTTTACTTGTGGATGGATGGGCTGGAGAAAATCATCGGGTTCCAGATAGAATAGGGCCCTGCGAATCTTCGATATTCGATTCGATTTCGAACCTTAAGTTGGTATTCGGTTCGATTCAAAATCGGCTGCCCGATTCGTTTTCCTTCGAAGCTTTTCCCTTGGCTTGGTATTAGTCTCACAAAACGTATAGCTGAGATATAAATTGTTCATAAATAATGTTGAACATAAAGACTGAGTGTATAATTACCGTTATATTAACATAAAAAAAACCATCTGTACTCATGCCACCACCCATGCTAAATCCAGTTTCATCAGCCCCTGCCACTACTGAAAGCAAATTTAAAGTTGCCAAGCATTATCGGCGATGAGCTCACGGTTGCTAGCACGAGACACGTGCAGTTCCAGTCCAGAACCACCGGTTTCTGTTTTTGAACAAAAGTCCTTTCTGGGTAATATTCCAACTGCATCATCAAAACATGCTTTCGACGAAGGCATGCCTTGGTGACGTAGTTGGAATATTTTACCAGTCGAAACTTCAAGACGCCTGTATTCGATTCGAGGTTCGATTCGATTTCGAATAATAGACTCGATTCGATTCAAATCGAAAATATGTGATTCGCAGGCAGGGGAGGCGGAACGATTTTCAAAATGTGGGGCTGGATCGGGCGATGGATGGGCGTTGGTATGAAAATTTTAAATTCCAGGGTCCCAAAACTCGCATTTCCATGCAACTGAGAGGATATTTTGAGATTTTTCTGGAGATGTATTTGAAAGATTTCACACTTTGAGAGCCGTGAAAAAACGTCGGTAAAGCATACAGGTGAGGTCTATTTATCAGCTTTGGTCGTAACGGTCAAAGCTGATAAATAGACCTCACCTGTATGCTTTACCAGACGTTTACAGCAATTATACTGTCTGTGGAATATCTTGTCTGGGGTGGATTTGGTACTTGCAAGGCTGTAAAATTACGATCTACTTCAGTTAACCGATTTATTAACAGACTGTATACATTTTAGCGTTTACTGCCACTTACTGCAAAAATGATCCGAAATCCATCGAAACTGAACCAGTACGAAACATAGCTAGCACAAATATGGGGGAGGCTCTGGATCCGCCCCTTGTGTCGCCAGTCATTGGTTGTGTTAAAATATATGCATACAAAAAACATGGCCCGGCAAAAAAAGTGGAGGGGCTGAAGCTCCCTCCCCCCCCCCCCCCGTTCCGCCGCCCCTGGCAGGTCACTAAGATGGAATCGAGAAGATGGAGTCGTTTAGACTTGACGTTGATTTTCAAGACATTGTTCACGTCATAAAAGTTATGACAAAAATGTTAAGGCAATTGCCTTCACCGCGTGCCATCTGTTCTGTGCATCACCAATTTTTGTCGAAGATTATTTGTCTCATCCCAACGGGGAGCGCGGTGGCTCAGAAGGTAGAGGTGCATGCTGCAAGCCGAGAGGTCCTCGGTTCGAATTCCACCTTTGGCAACCGCGTTGTTTCCTTGGGCAAGGCACTTCATCTCCATTGCCCGCGTGGGGGCACGATGACGCCGTGTACTAAGGCATACTGCACGTCGATGGTACGCATGTCTTCAACCAATCTAACTCTGCCTGTGCTGCAGTGCGGAGTTACGATGTTGGGGAGATGGCAGCTGCTCGTCGTTGCTCAGTGGTTCTCTCCTGGTACTCCAGCTTCCTCCACCCGTAAAACTGTCAAGGTCATGATTAGCCATTGTGCATAAATATGTGACCTTAAACATCAATACATAATAAATAATAATCTCATCCCAACGCCAGAAAAAAAATCATATACGCTACTTGGGAAATGTTCAGATTATGCCGAGACGAGGCGCAAATTCTCCCAAACCGCCCTCCTATTACATAATGTATACGCTTCCTTATTTTTCAGCTTCAACAACGGTAGCGATGCCTGAAAATGAAGATGATATGAATGCTTTGCCATTAATTGTCATATCAAGTCTTCTGGGACTGTTGTTCATATGTTCATTCATCATTTTCGCCTATGTATTGTACAGAAAAGTCAAAACAGACTACATGAAAAGGTAATATTAATAGTGCAATCTTTTATCTTGGGAACCTTGTAAATTTACTCAACCTCATGCATGACGTGAAAAGTGGATTACCGCTAACCCATTATCAGAGGGAACGCCTACCCAGAAACTAAGACTCACGTTCTGTAGAAAAACATCAGAAGCGAAAGCAAAGTTTCAGTTAATGGACCTCCTGGATCAACCCGGTGGTCCATTAACTGAAACTTTGCTTCTGTTTCTGTTGCTCTCCATGACATGGGTGTTGTCTTGGTCGAATCTACACCCCGTTGGTGGCTTTTTTGTATGTTTAACCCTTTACCCAACGTAACGGCCAAAACCGGCCAGCGTTATTCTTAAAAATCGCCAATGAATTTTCATTATTTTTTCATTTTTTGTCTCAAAAACATAGGTTATGACCCCTCATTGGAACGAGCTCGTCGAGCTCGTTCCAATGAGGGGTCATAACCTATGTTTTTGAGACAAAAAATGAAAAAAATTAGTTATTCAAGAATTTTTTTTGCAAGTGTCGTCTGCTTTTCATGTTAGGTAAAGGGTTAACCATTAACCGGTCACTGCACATGAACGTACAAACACTGGAAGCTTCGGGATTCATTTCGATTTCGAATCGGCCAGAAAATATTTTTTGATTCGATTCGTTTCGGCGAACTTTTAATTCGCATAAAAGACTTAAACATGACCAGCATAAATATCTACGATACAAACATTACGAAATATCTACGATTTCCAACCGGTCCTGAAATATTTTTTGATTCGATTCGAATAAAAAACATCACGTCTCGTTGAACATCTAATTCGGATAAAATACATGTACATTATCATCCGAAATACCTACGAAACGAACATTACTATTGAAAACCATTCCGCGCTACTCATAGAATGAACTTAGCCCTCATGTGCCAAATTCGAGCACCACGTCCTGCCAGGACTCGAAAATTATCGGCGACGTCGACGATGTGATGTCAGTGTGTGACGTCGAAATCAACCGCGACCAATCAAAATCATTTGCGCCAAGCCTTGGGGGAAGCCTTTCAATTCTACTGGCTATTACACGATGGATTAATGCTATGAGGAGTTCCGCATTGATGGTAGCATGCTCATACTGTCAAATAATGAAAAGCAGACGACACCTGCAAAAAAATTCTTGAATAACTAATGTTTTTCATTTTTTGTCTCAAAAACATAGGTTATGACCCCTCATTGGAACGAGCTTGACGAGCTCGTTCCAACGAGAGGTCATAACCTATGTTTTTGAGACAAAAAATGAAAAAATAATGAAAATTAATTGGCGATTTTTGAGAATAGCGCTGGCCGATTTTTGCCGTTACGTTGGGTAAAGGGTTAATCCCAACTGGTGATTGGTAGCCACGTTGGGAAGTGTGAGAGTTATTTACTGCTGATTGGTGTTTTCCACCAGGTGATACGAGTTCTTCAAGCCGCAAGCGTGTCCTTGTGATCAAGAACAACGGCATTGAAAGTGCCTTTTCAATCCCGGTAAACAAATAATCGTCAACTTTTTTTTTCAAGTAAGTTGTCTCCCCTTTAAGATTCTAAATCTGTCCGTAAATTAACATTTTTTTTGTGTAGAAACTTAATTTGCTAGGCCCCTGGGCTTTTTTAACAGGTACAGAGACAAGGGGACACGTCAATGCATCCATTATCTGCTATTAATATCGTTCCTCCTGCATGAAACAAATGCCCGTGTGGATCTCCTATTGCATGAGTCTGTAAACTGGTTTCCGACGACGAGAAGGCAATGGTCTCCCCCAAATCGCCGCTACTAACGTTTGAAATGGGGCGAACCCCCACCACCTACCCAATATTCTGAACCCCTTCCTGGGTATGTCCAGATATAATATAAAGTTATAAGTGGCTAACGTCTAGCGAATATTACCGGTATCTTGCAATATAAGTTTATCAGCTTTGGAAATACGACCATTTACAAACGATGTGAGTGCCCTATAATCCCGACAGGAGCAGAGGCGGACTGGCCGTATGGTCCACCGAGACAATTTCCGGTGGTGCCCCCTATTGGGTTCCCCACGTGGCCCCGAAATTTGATACAGCCCAACACCTGATGGTGCCCGAAATTTCGTGAAAATGATCAAATTGCGAAATGGATCTGATTGCATACACTGAAGGTATATTGAAATGTTCTCCATGTGGAGCAGTCCACAGTGAGGACATTTCTATATATACAGTCCAGACTGCCATTGATCACCCAGATGAAACGAAACAGCGTTCCCTCAATTTCAAAAATCAAAATTTTCGCCGATGGGTCCGAACTATGGTCTTTCCGATGGGTCCCCCCTCCGGATCGAGCCATTTTCGCCTAATGATCTATGAAGATGATACAAAATGCCATCGAAATGTCCTCTATGTTGACTGCCATTGATCACTCAGATGCAAAGAATTTGAAGGAAGCTCGCGTTCGTTCAGTTCGAAAAATCAAACTTTTCTCCGGGCCTGGAGCCCCCTTGGTGCATTTCCCGGTAACCTTTCTTTGCCCAGTCCGCCCCTGGACGGGAGTAAATCTCAGGGCTACCGCACGCAACCGACTAGCCATAAAATATTAATGCTCCGTCACCATACCAACAGAGCTAACTGCAACCTCTAAAAAAACTCAGCTCGTATGTAGTTCATATTACAACACACCGATGTTTGAGAATTGACAATCAATGAATTTTGGGGGAATTGTTTTAATGGTATGCCGTGATTGTCTGCATGGCACATGTAGCGTTGTTGGTACGGTGGCAGAGCATTTATGACTTGACGATTGGGTGCCGTAGGCCCGAGATCGACACCCGTCCTGGCCAACTTTTGAAAACCTTTACAGCTTTCAGTTCAGTGGCTCGGACCCAGCACTGTGTCTGGTGGAATTCCTGCTTGATTTGGGCAATATAAAATTAAATTCAAGCAGTGCATCTTTACAGATCTTCCATTAATTGAGATTCCTGTGTTTAAAAGCTGGGGACTTTTGGCCATTATAACACCACTTCACCACGAGTGGTGAACATTTGGTACATCAAGCTACTTTGGGTATATTTTATTTATGCCATGATCGTCAGATTATTAAGAGTTGCTATTATTTTTTCTCGATTTTACTGAGCAGCAGCCGTATATACGTGCGAATTTGTTTTTGTTTACACGAGGATCGGAGGGCTGTACTTCCGCTGTCAATTTTATCACCGAAACGAAAGAGACAAAGAAAGGGCCTTTTTCATTTTAATAACATGATAACATATTATTTCGAGTTATGGATGCTTTATTAACATGAGAAAATGCATGTTCGTTATTGTTTTGGTGTTTTATGGGGTAAATTCATTTAAACACGAAATAAATAATTGCCACTTTCATTTCACTCTTCGCAAAGCGACGTGCGATAAATTTAGACAAGTTCGCATTCAGGCCGACGTCACCAAAGGTCAACTTGGATGTAGTTCCACTGAAGGTGTAAATTTTAAGTACTGAAATCCCATTGTTGGCGTGTTCACCACGGTTGGTGTATAAAGTTAAAATTCATGTCATAGGCTTTTCATATATAGTAGAATAGGTAATCATGGTATAAATATATATATGATATTTGACGGGATCAACCTGTTTTTTTTTCTTTTTCTTTCAGCAACTACGCAAAACAAAAACTTTTATCGACTCCGACCACGCCCACCTTAACTATAGGGACGGACGGACCATTCATTCTCAGAGATAAGGAGGTTGATGTATCACCAAACAGACGAAGTGAACATTCTAATGATGCTAACGGCAATTCTAACGGCAATTCTCGGAACAACGGGTCAATGTTCGAGCAGAAACCGGACCACAGACAGGAAGACGTTGTTCATAAGCTTGCTATAGGACGGGACTTAACGGGTCGACCACCGCCTGTATCTCTCAGGCGGCAAGATTCGTGGTACAACCAGATTTCTCACACATATAATTTCACTTTACCCAGAGTAAGTCTTTCGGATGAACATTCGCTTGAACGGCGGAGTTTTATAGCTCCACCACCACAAAGTATAAGCGACAGTCCTCTGGTACACGCCGCTCCTTTTTAATGACTCAACATGACGCTTATATTGGCTCTCATCTCTCAAAGAATTCCGAATTCTCTCGTTTCGTTAACATTATAATTTTATATTTCAATCTGTACATTGGTCTCATTATAGTTAGTATTTGTCTTTGTTGTACAGTGGAGCACACATTACAGACATAACACTAATGTAGAAATTGCAAAATGGGGTCGAAATTTGAAACTTGTGGGATTATCACAACGCTCGAATTGCATCAATGTGTTTACTTTGAAGCTGAAGAAAAAATTGAGACGGTTCATTTTTCCCGACAAGAGATGGGCAATATACTGAAAAAAACGACCGACACCGATATTATGGGGTTACCGAAAAAAAACGAACCGAACCAATCGTTCAAAATCGAAACCGTCTGAATTTTCAAATTTTCCTACATTCCATTTTTATAAGTCCCTGTTGAGGCTTGATAACAATAGAAAGATTAATTTTCATGTAAGATGTGACTGATTTTCTTTTCAGTTTTGTTAACCCTCAATAGAAAGGGCAACTGTCCTGAAGTCCCACTAGACTACAACCTGTACATGTTCAATTGCTTAACAGTGATTTCTAGTCAAGACTTGGCTGCCTGTTAAGGCAGCCAATACCTGACTAGAAATCACTGCCAGGTGTTTTTTTTTCTGTTGTCAGCAAGACTTCCTACAGATAGCATGGTCAGGACACATACTCTGAGATCGCAAGAGACTGAAATGGGTCTTTTAATATTAAGGTGCGTTTAGAACAAGTTATAAGCTTACTGTAGATTTGATTTGTGGTCATAAAAAAATGTCAAAATTGAGCTCACTGGCAATGTCATTTATAGCGTTGTGGCAGAATGACTACAACTTTGTCTGTTTTACCTGGTGTGAATTCCTCTATGGTACTATAAACAAATCTCAGTCAGGTCAGATACCGAATACCGAATCGATACCGAGGTATACACCCCCCCCCCCCGCCCCTCCACCGAACTCAAAATTCCAATACTGCCATCTCTATTCCCGACCGATCCTAATCTTTTTTGAAGCAATTAACAAAAATGTTAGGGAGCGCTGTGGCTCGTTGCCACGGCTTTGGACTTCAAACTGAAAGTGCCACGGTTCGATCATTGCCAAGGGTAACTGCATTGTGTCATTGGACAAAACACTTAATCCAGAATGCCCACGTAGGGACACCGTGGCGTTGTGTACTTATGCGTACTGCGCGTAAATGGTGCACTCGTCTTCAACCAACGCTAACCCTTCTTGCGCTGAGCTATTACGTTTGGGAGTCTGACAGTTTCTCACTTCTGCTCGGTGGTTCCCTCCGGGTGCTTCCTCCTTCCGAAAACTGTCCGATACGAGGTGCCTCTGGTTGTCGAACGTGTCGCTAAACCTCAATAAAAAATTAAAATGATATCGAAAAATACGCATTGACATTACTTCAAATACGTATATATTCAGACTGAAAATATGTCACACATTTTTAACTTTCACCTAATCCACATTGCAGTCAATGCTGTAAAGCAATTGAATAACTAAAAAAAATCATTTTTTTTGTCAAAAAATAGTTTATGAACCCTTAATGGAACGAGCTCAGTGAGCTCGTTCTAATGAGGGTTCACAAGCTATGTTTTTAAGACAAAAAAACGAAAATGTAATAAAATTTGAATGGCGACTTTTTTTATTTTTATTTCTTTGTTCATGATGCTGACCTGTTCTGGTTGTTACGTTCAGTAGAAAGGTTAAGCGAAAAATCCCGACCGACCGACTTTGTTTCTCCACTGCACGGAACCTGCACCAGCCCGTTTTTATCGCCCTACGACAAAAGCATACCTTCACGTTTCCGCCTGCACACACCTAAAAACTTTCAGAACTCACAAAAGCGCCACACATGCTCTCAGGCAACCAGTCGAATTCTGAAAAGAATTCGAAAAGAATTCGACGTATATGGGAGCTATTTGTTTACCAACTTTGCGTGGAGTTTGCGCGCCGACTTCCGTTGATGTAATGTGATGTCCTTTAATACATGAAGATGTACATATATGTATGATTTGGTGGCTTGCCAGCATGGGTGTCACATTATAATTTCTACAAGAATTACACAAAACGACAGTACATGGAGAGTGTATAATCACTCACAGGGTGGATATTCCACCCCAGCAATAATTGCCAGTTTGTTGCAAAGCATAACAAGCACTGGCAAAGTACCAACCAATGGACCTCACAGTTAAACCCGGGGATCCACTTGCTGAAACATTGCTTATGTTTTTGTCCATATGTACAGAATTTGAAAGTAATACTTTGGATGATAACTCCTCTGCTCGGGTGATTTAGTTCCAATCCACTCTCGATATACTGTATGATCGGGGAACTGGTCAGATGGGAAATTATTTCTCGGAGAAAAATACAAAGACTGCGTACTTGAACACTTTCCTACAAATTTATTCTTACTTTCACAGGATTTACACTAACTTGAGCCGGAATCCAATACTTGAGTCGGAATTCACACTTCTGTCGATTAGTTATCCGAGGTATCGAGAACCCCGAGCAAGCCATTCGCACTAGAATTGTTGTCTATCATCTTTCGGCCCTCTACCGATCGCTTTCTGTGAGGGATAATGAACGAGTGGTGAATCATTCGGTGTTAGAAAACACGAGACCCGAAGGGTCGAGTGTTTTCTAACTCCGAATGATTTACCACGAGTTTATTATCCGACTTAAAACACAACATTCTGTTAAAAGACATGTGTAGTTATAATAGCCGAGTTAAATGTTTGTTCTCAATTTTCGCGTTTTAATAGTATGTTCCTCTGTAGCATTTCTGTGACAGACGATCGGATTTGGATACATCACCCTTCTGATCCACACTATTCATGAAGCAGAGCGTCGTCCGGTTTTCACGCATAGCTCTTCCTCGATCATCCCCCCCCCCCCTCAAAATGATCGATTTGCTTCCCCCCACTAGGTCCATTTGCTCCCCCCCCCCCCCCCCCAAATATGTGCCTGTACACAGTGACTTTCGCCAACGGGAAACAAAACACAGCCGCGTTATCCGCCTCAGTGCATTATAACTCCGAATCGCCAAGGTGAACAAAGGGATCGACGCAAGTGTGTTTTCGGAGAACAATGACTGTGGATTCGTAAAATAATCCACAGTTTTTGTTCTCAGAAAACACACTTGCGACAAGTCTTTTGTTTCCCGTTGGCGAAAGTCACGGTGTACAGGCACATATTTGGGGGGGGGGGGGGGAAGCAAATGGACCTAGTGGGGGGAAGCAAATTGATCATTTTGAGGGGGGGGGGGGTCATTTTGTTGTGTTTTAAGTCGGATAATAAACTCGTGGTAAATCATTCGGAGTTAGAAAACACTCGACCCTTCGGGTCTCGTGTTTTCTAACACCGAATGATTCACCACTCGTTCATTATCCCTTACAGAATATGTTCCGCGAGGGGTGATCGTTTTTTACTGGAGAGAGATGTCGCTATTAATCGCCAATCTGACTACAATCTAATCCGTCACCACGGGTAGAAATCACCAGTGATTCGCACTGAGAACTTTCCCACGGTGATATTACCCAAAAACTTTTCGGGAACATGAGCGACCATGAACACCTTGACAATTGTTTTTTCTCTCACACCCCATTATTCACAATATCTGGACACGTCCTGCCAATGATCCAAATATGAGAAGAGATTCTTATTATTAGACCCATTTTTGTTACTGATAGCTGTGAATATTTTCAACAGGTGTATATAAAATGTGATTTCCACTTTATCAAATCAGTTATTTAAATCTTTGTAAATATAGTTATGTAATTTTAACCTTTTCAACAATAATTGTGAAAAATAGTTTATTTTAATAAAAAAAACAATATTTCACTGGATTTTTCAACGCCTACGTTAATCATGCGCCAGTGACCCCTCCCATGTAAAGTCTTTTAACACTGGCGCCCTGGAAGGTATGATTTCAGTCAATATTGTCAACTGCGTAATGGGGTAAAACCATGCTGGTTTGCTGGAAGGCTCAGTAAAAATTTAATCCAAGAGCTCTGCATTTCAGTCAATACTGTCAACGGCGAAATGGGCGAGACCATCCTGGTTTGTTGGAATGCTCAGTTATAATTTAATCCAAGAGCTCTGCATTTCAGTCAATACTGTCAACGGCGAAATGGGCGAAACCATCCTGATTTGTTGGGAGGTTCAGTAATAATTTAACCCAACAGCTCGGCATTTCAGTCAATACTGTTAACGGCGAAATGGGCGAAACCATCCTGGTTTGTTGGGAGATTCAGTAATAATTTAACTCAACACCTCTGTCGATTTGAAAGGGTTAATATCGATAGTGGCGGAGTTCACGAACGCGTTACTGTTTCTAACCCATCAGAAATGGTGATGATCCAAAACAATCTGTTGAAGTTTTTTCCCTGCGATGATTATCCCTGGAGTAGATTTATGTGATGAGTTCCAAGGGTGTGGATATTTCACCCTTGGGCTTTTTTTTCTCATTCAAGATACCGCCACGGACCCAAACGTTGGTCATCCCTGACTTGTCTTGTCATGAAAATCGACTTTCGATGAAGTTATCTCCATTGAAATTATTAGATGGATCAATTCAGAAGGAAGTTATTGTTGAGGAAAAGAAAGAAACACGTAGTGCACCACTAGAAAATAAAGCCATATTTCCTTTTGTTACTTTTAATAAACGAAAACAACAGACAGCGATATAGGTGCTACATGTGATAAAGGGAGGTGCAAAACTCACTAACCGTTTTCTTCGTGTTATCGGCAGAGTGTGAACAGATTAGTACTTTGAAGGTGCACGGGAAGTAAACAGAACAATATGTAAATTAAATGAGCTGTTTAATTTACGTTTGAACGGAAATACCCAATGAATAAAAAACCCTTAAACTGCGCTAAACACAATGAGGGCGACAACGGAGGGGATCAAAACCCATACCTGATTACATCTTGGACAAAATCCCCCCCCCCCCCCCCGAGTGCCAAATGTGGGCTCTATATTTCGAAAACTGCATGAATGTGGTTTCAATGGTCATATCGTTCCAAATCCCCATTGTGATTTATTGTATGTTCAGTTTTAAACTGCTTGTTGACATCTTCGGGAATTCTCTGGATGTTGATGTCTCAAAGACACAATCTTCCGGCTGCTGCTAAGATGCAAACCGGCAGTTATTTTCAGCATGAGCGGACAACCGTAGAAGTAAATAGAATCCGACATGGAAAATTATTGGTCTGTTTCTGCGAAAAGAACAACTGAAAATTAGCCATTGTTTTATTTTAGTGTCTAGAGTTTTCTCCCTTACCTTAATTGTTTTGCTCCAGCAGTTGTTTTTTTTTTATTATTTCTTCTCCATACCCAAGAAAAAGGTATTGTATGCAACTGAAGATAAACACACGCTTATTTATTTATTTATTTATTTATTTATTTATTTGTATTTAAGGTATTATAGAAGTAAGGGAAATATGTTTACTTCGAAATTCCCACCTCTAATATTACATAACTTCATATTAAATATGCACAAATTATACCTCAAAATGAAGGTTGTGATGTATTGAAGACGAAAAATGTATGGAATCAAATGACAGTTGACAGCAGGGACCAATGGTTCCTGGAAGTCTGCTACTATATTCGTAAAGAACTGATATTAAAATATAATATTTAACAACTCGTGGCACTTTACGAATTTATTTATTTATTGATGTTTAAGGTCACATATTTATGCACAATGACTAATCATGACCGTGACAGTTTTACGGGTGGAGGAGGCCGGAGTACCCGGAGAGAACCACCGAGCAACGACGAGCAGTTGCCAGCTCCCCAACAACGTAACTCCGCACTGCCGCACAGGCAGGGTTAGATTGGTTGAAGACATGCGTACCATCGACGTGCAGTACGCCGTAGTACACTGCGTCATCGTGCCCCCACATGGGCAATGGGGGTGAAGTGTCTTGCCCAAGGACACAACGCGGTTGCCGCAGGTGGGATTCGAACCGAGGACCTCTCGGCTTGCAGCCTGCACCTCTACCTACTGAGCCACCGCGCCCCAACACTTTACGAAGCAGCGACAGGACTGCATTTGGGGAAGGAACAACACTGTTTGCATTTTGTTTTTATCGAAGATGGATTCCATGATCGACGGACATGCGCATATCACTCAATGCATGCAACAAATTTTCATCGAAAAACAATCGCGTAATTCTAATAAATCCAAACACGTGTCATGAGACCTTTTAGACGGCATCGTATATCGATGCTTTTTCGGCCAACTTTCCTTTGACCAAAATGTAAACAAACAGACAACGAAAAGAAAGCCGAGCGTTTTGGAATTTACCCGCACGCAGATCTTTCGCTGCGTCTTGAAGAATTTGGAATTCCTAGCTTTGTTCTTGGATATCTGAAGTACATTTGGCCATAATGTGTTCTCATGAAAGGTTACTTTACTATCAGTTCTGGTAAGAATATCAGCACGTCCCCTGAGTTCCAATGTGCTCTATGTGCCAGTAGGCACATAGAGCACATTGGAACTCAGGGGACGAGTAGCAGACTTCCAGCTCCAGGAACCATTGTTGTCTGCTGTTAACTTTGTGAGGTGATTGCATATATTTTTCGTGTTCTATATATCACAGCCTTCATTTTGATGTATAATTTGTGTGTATTTAACTTGTATTTATGGAACATCAGGGATGGGAATTTCAAAGTAATCAAATTTCTCTAACTTATGTAGCACCGGCAGGTCATACACACACCTCCCAGAAGGGGAAAGTAATTACAAATAAAACATACAGAAAACAAATAAAGCTAAGGGTATAAAAAAAATAGCACCATCATATTATCAGCTCACCTGCACATTGGTCATAATCACACAAATTAACAAGGCACATGAAAAAAGCCACCAATGAACTTAAGTGTTGGTTCAAAACACTCTCTCGAATACATATAATTCAAAACAAAAGAACACAAATATACACAGATAGACCTCAAGATGAGAAACCATCTAAAATCCAGAAACCACCCATTGAGGAAGGTAAAGTGTATATGTGTACCCTTTATTCAATTCGAATCTATTTATTTATTTATTGGGGTTTAACGAGTCTTTCGACAGCTAGGGTCACCTCATGTCGGTCAATGCGAATTGCAAGTAACACTTTTTTTCTTTTTTTTTTTCATTAGGATTTAACGACACATTAACAGCCAGGGTCATATCATGTCGGTGACAGTTTTACGGGTGGGGGAAGTCGGAGTACCCGGAGAGAACCACCGAACAACGACGAGCAGCTGTCAGCTCTCCAACATCGTAACTCTGAAATCTGCACCGCGGCACAGACAGGGTTAGATTGGTTGAAGACATACGTACCATCAACGTGCAGTACGCCTTAGTACACAGCGTCATCGTGCCCCCATGTAGGCAATCGGGGCGAAGTACCTTGCCCAAGGACACAACGCGGGAGCGCGAATCAGTCGCTGAAATGGTCACCCATCCAACTACTAACCGCGCTCGACGTTGCTTCACTTCGGTGATCTGACGAGAACCGGTCACCGCGACGCCACCGCGCTCCCGCAAGTAACACTTACAGAACCACGCTAAACAACAAACATTCAATGACAGCATTTGTTTCAATTTTTGTGCCGTCGAAACATAGCTTATGACCCTCATTGGAACGAGCTCGACGAGCTCGTTCCAATGTGGGGCCATAAGCTATGTTTGGGTGGCAATGAAATAGAAAAATAATAAAACTTGAATGGTAATTTTAGTGAGTAGCGCTGGCTGGTTTTGGCGTCACATTAGTTGAGGGGCTACAAATAAAAATTCAGCTCCCGCGAATATAACAGATCAAAACGTAGCGACACAGCACTTTTTATTGGTAACAACGAATCGACTCACTCTGGTGTTGTTTGCAGAGTGAAGCGAGGGAGAAATGCCATCAGGCTCAGACAGTGATCACAGTGAAAACGCCAAGCAGTTGTCGCCCTTCGTATTCTTGATAGATCTACCTAGCATACGAAGGGCGATAACTGCTTGGAGTTTGAACTCATTGGTGCAGTGCATGTCTTACCTCTCTTCCCAATTAAGGTAGAATGTTCCAATCGTCAATATTTATTCATCCTCGCTGAACAAATTTAGTAAATTGTATTGATGTATCACAGAAGTCACACAGCAGAGAAGATTATGTTGATCAAGACAACAATCATCAAGGATTAGCTGTTGATTCCGGAAAACTTGACTCAATGGACAGAATTCTTCCAATGCAAGTTGTCAACCTTCTTCGAGATGTGATGCGTATTTGCAGATGAGAAATTTCAGGTGACCAGGTGACATGTCCATAAAAAGTAACGCCTCAAACTTGACACCTTTTCATATGAATTTTTTTCTGCAGGTTTGCAATAACAACAGTCTCCATGAGTGATCGGGGCTTGTGAAAAGTTTGCGATGTCCTTCTTGTTTGTTTATTTATGTGTGTTTCAGTACTTTTTGAAGGAATAAGTACACAGCTAATGCGGGAATACCTTTAGCAAAAAGACTCAGACAATACCACGGTGAAGATTAATTTACAATGAAACGGAAGTACAAGATAAAAATCTACACCACATAAAATATTAATTTCTTCTTTCATGCAGCACGGAGTGCAATGATACATAAACGAAAGGTGTTTTTTTTTAAAACCCTGGTGTTAACCCCGACATAATGAAATTAAATAAAATAGAATTTACGTTTCCGGTTACCGGTTTCAAAATCATGGAACTCTCCTAATTATTTTTTTTTAAATATTTATTGCTTGTGGCTATCTCATGACCGCAACATGAAGATAAAGTCAACTTTAGTACACCTACGCTGCTCACTTTAGGGGACTTCCACCCCAGGCATTAGTTCCGAGTCCTATTTCACCAGCGAAGCAGAACGTCTTTACTGCAGTAAACAAGCACAGGGGTGTCCGGGGTTCTCACTGGGAAGGATACTGATAACTAGTGTATCTATTTTTGAGGAGTACAGGAGACGATCGAATGAGTTATCTATCCCCCACCCGCATCATACGTTTCATAAACACAAACCATATCACAGTGACATGTTCTGCATCAGCAAACAAAGAAGTTGTTATCAAGAACAAGAGCGCGTACCACATAAGAAAGCTGGTCTATGATACGTGCACACTCCCCACCCAACCCCGCCCACGCACATTCAGCCTTACTTAGAATTTGGTGTGTGTTTTTGGCACCTTTTTTCTCTGTGTTTTAATGAGTTCAAAGCAACGGGAAATATTTCATATGCACATAAATAGTTTACCTTCCACGACCAGCACACGACAATTGCACTTATATTTTCTCGAATAACTAAATATTTCCATTTTTTTCGTCTTAAAAACAATGTTTATGGCCACTTCTGGGAACAAGCTCAACGATCTCGTTCCAAAGAGTGGTCAAAAGACATTCTTATAGCAGTTGCGTTAGGTAAAGTATTGAGGTGCTATAGAAGTAAGGAAAACAGGTTTCCTTTGAAATTTTCACCCCTGATATTCTATACATTCAAATTAAATGTACACAAATTATACATCAAAATGAAGGTTTTGAAGCACGAAACTTTCATTATGAAAAAGGAGAAACATTACACCATAAAGTGATCTTTAGATTGAGGGCGTGAGCCGTCGCTAGTGACCATCCTAGCCTATATGACGAGCCGCGCGTGTGTACAGCATCGTCGCGTGCCAAAATGGCTAGGTTTTCTTGAAAATGTTAATTTTAGCTTTCTCGTGGGAAATAACAGTCGTATAACCACGAACATTTATACGGACCAACGAACGGACAAAGTAACGCTACTAATTCTTGAACTGCTCACTTTTCGGTGACAGCTAAACGCTGGAAGAAGACTGCAAAGAGAGTAATCGCTTGACTGGACTGGTTACGTGAAATAATTCATGAGAGGTGAGGGACTTTGTAGAAACACGAGTGCGCGAATGCGCAAGGGTGTTTTACAATACAGTCCCTCGCCTCAAATGAATTATTTCACGTAACGAGTCCAGTCAAGCGATTACTCTGTTAATTACTTTTCATTATTAACGATAATTATATTATTTAACCCTTTACCTAACGTAACGACCAAAATGGCCAGCGCTATTCTCAAAAATCGCCAATTAACTTTCATTAGTTTTTCATTTTTTGTCTCTAAAACATAGGTTATGACGTCTCATTGGAACGAGCTCATCAAGCTCGTTCCATTGAGGGGTGATAACCTATGTTTTTGAGACAAAAAATGAAAATAATAGTTATTCAAGAATTTTTTTTTGCAAGTGTTGTCTGCTTTTCATGGTAGGTAAAGGGTTAAAAAAACAAAACAAAAAAACAATGAAGTCCACATTACACCCACGGCAAAGCGTTTTCGTTTGCGCACACGGATACATGACCCAATTGTTGATTGCATAATTCACTTTTGAAGTTATCGTTTATAATCAAACCCGGAAATCCCAGTAAATCACACTTTGGAAAGTAATAAAATAAAAAAAAAACATTGTTATTCCAGTTATTGTCGACATCATACCATGAAACCGATTCTTGAAAAATTCCCCGGGAATACTCTCTGAGAATCAATATGAGCGGCTGTTTGAGACAATGAAGAAAAAATACGAAGACATTTTTTCTCAACTGTAGGCTTATATAAATCGTGACTGGTGTAAACAGCTTACATGGTGATTATATAACACAGGGTTAAAGTTAGTCTTGGCTTCTGTCATGTTTTCAAGTCTTTCTTCTTGGTGAATTTCTTCTTATCCCCACCATACAACGCAAGACTGCGGTCCTTCTCTTCTTCAGAGAATTTATGTTTCTGCGGAATATTCTCTCAAGCACAAAGTTACGAACATTGGCTAGCAAAATTTGGACACATAATAATGAAGCTAGCTAATCTCAATGGCATCAGCTGAAAATATATTATCATATCTCGGACAGCATTTCATCGTATATCTCCGCTCGTTCTACTGTGCACGGGTCGGATAACTCCGTCGCTTTCTAACATCCAATACCACATCAGTTCGGAAGAGTTCAGACTACGTCGGCGCTGTCCGGAACGAGGCAAATCGCTGGCATCAATACAAAATATCGAATCTGTCCTACAAACAGAAATAATGGGTTTGTTGAAACAAGCTTTGTAAAAGGTGTTTTATATTATTATTTATTGGTGTTTAATGTCACATACTTATGCACGATGGCTAATCGTGATTGTGACAGTTTTACGTAACCCTTTACCTAACCTGAAAAGCAGACGACACTTGCAAAAATAATTCTTGAATAACTATTTTTTTTTATTTTTTTGTCTCAAAAACATAGGTTATGACCCCTGGTTGGAACGAGCTCGACGAGCTCGTTCCAACGAGGGGTCATAACCTATGTTTTTGAGAAAAAAATGAAAAAAATAATGAAAATTAATTGGCGATTTTTGAGAATAGCGCTGGCCGGTTTTGTCCGTTACGTTAGGTAAAGGGTTAAGGTCACATACTTATGCACAATGGCTAATCGTTATCGTGACAGTTTTACGGGTGGCGGAAGCAGGAGTACCTGAAGAGAACCACCGAGCAACGACAAGCAACTGTCAGCTCCTCAACATTGTAACTCTGTTAAAGCTCCGCTCAAGCAGGATTACAGCGGTTGTAGACATGTGCACCATCGACGTGCAGTACGTCTTAGTACACGGCGTCATCGTGCCCCCGTGTAGGCAACCGGGATAAAGTGCCTTGCCCAAGGACACAACGCGGGTCGACCCGGGCGGGGATCGAATTGGGACCGCGAGTATAGAAGTCCAACAGTCTACCAATGAGCCACCGCGTTCCCTTTGAAGGGTGGTAAAAAGTTTTTGAAGTGACTGAAACCCACATCTGTTTCAAGAAATAACTAACTTCGCAGTCTGAATGTAACATATTTAACTGGTGAACCCACATCCAGGTGCTTCGACAACGAGCTGGAAGACCGTATTTTGGTTTCTGAAATATAGTTAATTTACTTCAAATTTCTTGACCCAATATATGTTTCTCTTTGTGTTTATATATTTATATGCATGGGAACTACTCGGATTATTAAAAAATATGATTTCGCCTTTACCTAATATGAAAAGCAGACGGCACTTGCAAACAAAATTCTTGAATAACTAATTTTTTTTCATTTTTTGTCTCAAAAACATAGGTTATGACCCCTCATTGGAACGAGCTCGTCGAGCTCGTTCCAATGAGGGGTCATAACATATGTTTTTGAGACAAAAAAATGAAAAAATAAGAAAAATTAATTGGCGATTTTTGTGAATAGCGCTGGTCGGTTTTTGCCTTTACGTTCGGTAAATGGTTAAAAAACATAAGTGGGCGTTGTGAGAAATACAGCTTGGCTACTTTGGCGATCAAATGTGTTTTGTAAATGGTTATACACAATGAAGTTCGAATCTCTTACCTTGATACACCGGTGTCCTGGATGCAATATTTGGCACATATCTTGACTAGTAGAATGGCAAATGCAATTAAGCTAAAAGCGGCAACAATCCATAGAGTCAGTAGCAATGTTCTCGATGGTTTAATAAAGAAGAATTCGGTTGTCGACGGCGAACCAGGAGTGATTGATACAGAACCAGGAATGGTTGACACAGATCCTGTAATAAGAATTATGATTAGAAATCACTGCTAAGCGGTTGTCGACAGCGAACCAGGAGTGGTTGACACAGATACTGTAATAAGAATTATGATTAGGAAAGCCCATTTAGTACAACGCTTATTATTTGTTTTCGAGAAGAAAATAATGACATGCATCAAGATATTCTTATTTCAGGCCTAAACCAATTTTCCATTCTTATCGAGCTATTTTTTAGAATGATGAGGGTGTCCAACGAGTCTTTCGGTTGAAATAATATTTAAGAAACGAGGTCAGCAATTTTGGTCTGGGCTAGAGATAGGCAGTATTGGATTTTTGAGTTCGGTATCGGTTCGGTATGCGGTATCTGACTTGACTGAGATTTTCTGATTGCACCAAAGGGGAATTCACATTAGGAAAATAATGAAAATAAGTTGTTCTTGTATCATTCTACCACAGCATCACAAATGCCACAGCCAATGAGCTCAACATTGGCATTCTTTTACCAATACAAATCATATCCACGGTAATTTTTTTACTTGGTCTAAACACACCTTAATCTTTAAAGGATTTTTTCAGGAGTATACAATCTAAAAGCATGGGTCCTGACCATACCATCTTCGGGAAGTCCTGCTGACAATGGACAAAACAGATGGGAAGTGATTTCTAGACAAGTCTTGGCTGCCTTAACAAGTAGCCAAGACTTGACTGTAAATCACCGCTAAGCTATTGGACATGTACAGGTTGTATTTGTTGTCCAGTAAGAATTCAGGACAATTACCCAGGCCTCCGAAGATTAACAAAACTGAAAAGAAAATCAGCCACTTCTTTCATGAAAATGAACCTTTCAAGTGCCATCAAGCCTCAACAGGGCCTTATCAATAGTGAATGTATGAAAGTTTGAATATTCCTACAGTTTCGGTCTTGAATAATTGGTCTGGTTCGGTTTTAGGGTATGCCCATAATATCGGTATCGGTTCGGGTTTTCAGTATATTGTCCATCTCTAGTCTGGGTCGAGCCATTGGCTCGGTCCAAACCCAATTTACAGAACGATCTCCGTAAGTTTAGTAGAAACGGGAAAGGGGGTGGGGAAGTTGGAGATCTATTTATCACCTGATATAAAAGAAACATAAATGGACCGAGAAATAGGCAACAGCACTTTCTATAAGGCCGCGTAGTACGTTGCTAAAAGCAGTGCATCGTTCAGAGTGGCGTTCGGTTTAAACAATAGTCCCTACTGTCGTAGATATTTTGCAGTATTCAGAAATGGTGTTTTGTCGAACCGTTGGTCCAAAAATCAACAAATGATGACACCGTGTTTTTTATTTCATTTCGCATCACCCAAGTCACCGTTATCGACTATTTGGCGACCTTTCATTGGTGTTGCTGATTGAGGGGTTGTACTTCCCGGTAGTTATTCAATGATCAAGCTTTATCGCTTTTTAAAGTATGAGTGGAATTGTCGAAAACGGGTTACGGCCTGTAATAAATAGAGGATCTCTAATGAGTCGCGATTTAATATGAAATTTATGTACAGAGTTCACTAAAACTGATTTAACCCTTTACCCAACGTAACGGCCAAAACCGGCCAGCTCTATTCTCAAAAATCGCCAATTAATTTTCATTATTTTTTCATTTTTTGTCTCAAAAACATAGGTTGTGACCCCTCGTTGGAACGAGCTCGTTCCAACGAGGGGTCATAACCTATGTTTTTGAGACAAAAAATGAAAAAGAATTAGTTATTCAAGAATTTTTTTTGCAAGTGTCGTCTGCTTTTCATGTTAGGTGAAGGGTTAAGCCGATGTTTACCGAGACTCAGATCGATTGTAGTGAACGACGTTCCGAAATTTCATGTCAAATCGTGACGAATTTGAGATTCTTTTTATCACGTGATGGGTAATTTATCTTTTTAGCTGACGTTACGACTAAAACTGGCCACCGATGTTCACGAAAAACGCCAACCGATTTTTTAAAATTTTATTCCACTTTTTGCCTCGAACACATAGCTAATGGCACCTCAATCGAACTAGCTCGACAGGCTCGTTCCAATGAGTGCCATAAGCTATGTTTTCGAAGAATAAAATGAAAATTTTTAGTTATTCATATATAAACAAAAGAGAAACTAAATTCAATTTTTTAATTCATCAGTTAAATTTGATTTCATTGTTCTTTCTGAACCAGTAATTTGATTGGCTGAGAGCTGGTCGGCTCCGTGCACTAATCTCAGGTAAATTCACTCTTACCGTGCTCTAATTGCCGGAAACGGGTCAATTAGAACATATCTATTTATACCATGATTACCTATTCTACTATATATGAAAAGCCTAGGATATAAATTTTAGCTTTACACACCAACCGTGATGAACACGCCAGCAAATGGATTTCAATAGTTAAAATTTACACCTACAGTAGAACTACATTCCCGTTGACCTTTGGCGACGTCGACCTGAATGCAAACTTGTCTAAATTTAACGCACGTCGCCTCGCGAAGAGTAAAATGGAAGTGGCAATTATTTATTACGTTTTTAAATGGGTTTACCTCATAAGATGCCAAAAATTAACAAACATGCATTGTCTCATGTTAATAAAGCAAGCATAACTCGAAATAGTATGTTATTAAAACGAAAAAGGCTCCGTTTCTTTTTTTCATTACGTTTCGGCGATAAAATTGGCAGCGAAAGTACCGCCCACCGCTGCTCGTGTAAACAAAAACAGATTCGCTCGTATGTACGTCTGGTGCTCAGTAAAATCGAGAAAAAATAATAGCGACTCTTAATAATCTGACGATCATGGTATAAATAAAATATACCCAAAGTAGCTTGGTGTACCAAATATTCACCACTCGTGGTAAATTCCATATATCCACGTTACACGCGATATCCTTTCTCTCTTATGAACTCTTACGTCACCGAGTCACAAATTGAACACACTCTGTAAATTCGATCATGGCAAATAGACCAAGATCGAAAATGACATTTTTTGATTGTTTTTCTTCAAATAAAACTGGTTTTGAGAATTTGTTCACTTCTAACAGACAGTTACGATGACAGGATTACAATGGAATCAAATTCCCGGATGTCTAACGAAACAAGAAACATTTATCTCCTAATTCTACTTCAGAAACCAACTCACAGAGTCACAACGTTACCACGTCGACATTGATTTCTGACGTCATTCCCGAATTAGACTGTGAACGATATTTTCCGTAATGGTTTATTTGATGGGGATTATGTGAGAAATCTTTTTATTATCTACATAAAGAAAACTCACCCTTCCCTATTAGACGCAAATAAATGCAACATCGCATACAGAAAAACTGAATGTGGGGTATTAACCCTTTACCCAACGTAACGGCCAAAACCGACCAGCGCTATTCTCAAAAATCGTCAATTAATTTTCATTATAATTTTTAATTTTTTGTCTCAAAAACATAGGTTATGACCCCTCGTTGGAACGAGCTCGTTCCAACGAGGGGTCATAACCTATGTTTTTGAGACAAAAAATGAAAAAAATTAGTTATTCAAGAATTTTTTTTGCAAGTGTCGTCTGCTTTTCATGTTAGGCAAAGGTTAATAGCCTGAGAATACCATTAAACTAAGGCATATCACTCATACTCACACACTCTCCAAGCAAACAAGTTTTCGTCCCGAGCTGAAGTTAAATTGGTCAGTATTTATTTATTCATTTATTTATTTATTTATTTATTTATTTATTGGTGTTTAAGGTCACATACTTCTACACAATGGCTAATCGTGACTGCAACATGGAGATAAAGTCAAGTTAAGGCAATCGTTTATACCCATGTTGCCCTTTTTAGAGGACTTCCACCCCAGGCATTGGTGACTGGGTCCTATTTTATCAGTAAAACAGAGCTTGGTTAGCACAGTAAAAACTTTCTTTCGTTTTCTGAATTTCTTTAGCCTGCATATTTAACCCCTTTAAAACGGAATCCATATTTTTGAATTAAAGCGAAAGTTGGCAGTCCGTGAGTGGACAATCCTAGAACCACTTAACTGAAGAGAAAGATCAGTGATAAATTAATTCTATAGTCCTATAGAGTCGTGGAATTCAATTATGACAGACCCCCCCCCCCCCCCCCCCACACACACACACACACAAATGCAAGAGAGATTCGCTCATTTCGTTGTTCACAGAAGTAAATAAAATAAGACATTAAACTCTTCTTCCAGTAAACCCCAAATCAACTCCACCAAGACAAACACAAGATCGTACTGACCTTGCATCTCCATACATAAACGAACCGAACGGACACCATCTTTTCCACCCGTCATATCGAGAGGTACATCTCATTCGGCCAAGCCCCAATACTTATGTACTCTTCTAATCTTATTACCGTAGAAATATTGTCAACTATCCTCCTTATCGTCCACCGCGTTGAACACCACACTTGACGAATAAATTTCAAAATAGCTGCACGTAAATCCCATTGTACCAATCCCTGCCGCTGAATACTTGATCCTTGGGCTATTCGGGTTACTGTGTGGTCACTAATAACTGTCTCTATTTATTTCACTTATATTTTGCTTACCGTGTGTTTTTTATTCTTCATTTATGCTTTCAATAGAAAAAGGAGGAAATTGTTAAACTAAAATTAGCTCTTTACCTCACACGATACACAAAAGAACTTGAAACCCAAATTGTTGAATGAGAAAACATTTGTGTGTTTGCCTTTTAAACAGAGCTTATGGCACCTTACTGGAACGAGCTCGCCATAAAGTATTTTTCGGAGGAAAACCCGCATTTTTTTTTAAATGTAGTAGCAGTAGTAGTAGTAAATTTTATTTAAGTGACATGTGCATGACTGACAATAAAATGCATTATCTAAATCAAATGTACAAAAGCACCCGGCCAAATAAAAATGAGTACCGAAAGTGCATGCTCGTTAACTTACTCGCTTAACCGCTCGCTCATCCACCGACCCCACCCAACCACTCGCACACTCACTCGCTTTCTCACTCACCCGCCCGAAAACGCTCGTCCACCTTCTTGTCCGCCCGCCATTCCCGCCCACCCGTCATTCTCACCCGCCCAGCCACTCGTCCACTCACTCACTCACTCACTCACTCACTCACTCACTCACTCACTCACCTAACCCACCTACACACCCACCTACACTCGCACCCACCCACCTAACCCACCTACACACACATACCCACCGACTCACGTACCTTAGATGACCACTCCAACATGAATCTACAACAGCCAGCCAGTTACAAAATATAAATGACAAAATTGAGATTTAAATGAATAGGCCTGGCCATTTTTATGAAAACCGATAGCTGGATAAACAGTTGCCTTCAGATGAAGGGTTAATTGAAAAAAAAGAAAAAAAAAACGCCTTTTGTTGATGGATTTAAAATGATTCAGTCTCGACTTCCCTTCCTTTGCTCTTTCATTTTATATTTGACTGATGTTTTGAAATAATAAAAAGAAGGTTTGTCAATTAAAAGGGAACGACATTCTCAGTGGCGACGGATGTCTCCCTGGTGAAAAAATTATCAGAGCGTCAACTCCGGCTGTGCGTTGTGATTCAGAGATGACTAATTGAAATATCAACCATCGATTATTTTGCTAAAAGTACTCAGAAATCACTTGACATTAATTAATTATCTACCTTTATTTGAAAATATACGTCCTTGGAGAAAAATATTTGTGAGAGCTTGCGACGTCAAGCGGTTCACTTCCATGGGTTGAATGTGAATGCCATTTATAAAGTTGGAAGTCTTTTATACCGTCATTTGGGTGCGTAATGGCTTATTGGTTAGAGCATTGGACTTTAGATCGAAAAGCCGACGGTTCGGTCCTAACTAGCGTCATCTTTATGTGTCCTTCAGAATGACACTTCATCCCGATTGCCTATTTATGAGATAGATGGCGCTGCATTCAATAGCGTAGTAGACACGACTTCAACCGCTGCTAACACTGTGCCAAGTTTGTACGTTGGATATTTCGATAGTTACTCACCACTGCTCGATGGTTCTATCGGATATGCCCAGCGGTATGTTTTAGTATCAAATGGAGCTTGGTGTAAGCATCTGGGAAAATATTATGTGAAATTTAGGAGTTATAATATAGGCCCTGTGCACCATTGTATGTGAAAATTATATACAAAATAGATCGATAAAGTTGAAAGGCAAATTTTATTTTCCAGATAGATATTTTTGAGGATATCTAGTGTTTTTGAATGGATGCCGAAAATTATCTCATGAGTGACCAAGACAAATGTTTATTTTTCGCGACCGCTTGTGCGAGAGAAATTAACCATTTATCTCAGTCACGAGACAAGTAAATAGCGCATTGATACGCGAAAGTGATTTGTTCGATACTCGGAACAGGTAGCGTCTTGTGATCTGATTCAGCTGGCGGGTTGCATGCATCAATTGAAGGTGAATAGATGTTGAATTATTGCTGGAAATGATCGTTATCCACTCAGAAACAATAGATTTTCTTTTCATTACACATTGTTAGAACAAATTGATCATTTCCAGTGATAATTTCACTCGTATTCACCTTGAAGTGATGCTTTGAAAGCCGCAATTTTGATTGATACCGTGAAAGTGAAAATTTCTATATTTTCACAGTGGGGGATACGGTTTCTAACTTTTCGCAGTTTTTTCGATAATCTATCGTTTAGCGTATAATAAATAGAGGATATGGAATGAGTGTTTTTCTCATATAATATTTATGAAACGAGTCAAAGAATTTCCCGTTTTGGCCAGCCTCTGGCGAGCCCAAACGAAAAATTCGGACGAGTTTCATAAATATTATATGAGAAAAACACTCATTTCATATTCTATTTATCATATGACACACACACGCACAAATTAGCCACTTAGTATGACCCTTTTAACCGATCACCTAACTTGAGTTGCAGACGGCACTTGGAAAAAACATCCTAGTATATCAAAAAAATTTCATTTTTTTGCTTCCAAAACATAGGTTATGATCCCTCATTGGAACGAGCTCGTCGAGCTCGTTCCAATGAGGGGTCATAACCTATTTTTTGGAAGCAAAAAGTGAAAATATAAAAAAATGAATGGCGTTTTTCCTGTAGGTAAAAGATTAATACAATATAACCCACCCTAAATAGGACTGATAACGTAAATTCTCCCTACTGAAATTATGCAAATATGACCCAGTTGTATTTTGTTTAGCCAATCAAATTGTCCAGTTTTGAAATTGACCAATGAAAGCTCCCAACACTAATCATGCAAATTATGAAAATGTGGCCCAGTTGTATTTTGTTCAGCCAATCCAATTGTCTAGTTTTGAAATTGACCAATGAAATTGACGGAAGGCTTTAATTATCACTGATTAATATGAAAACAAAATATCAAATGTTTTAAAGTGAACAAAACGGACGAGTCATATGATAAACCAATATATGTAATTCTGTTAATATGTGATTCTGGAGGAAATTAACAGCAATAAGCTCAATGAAACATATAGAGCCTGTAACATCAGGACCGTGCAAATAGTTCATTGGGCCGGGTGCCAAAAAAGCACTTTCGAAATTTTTTGTTATAGCCGATGGTATACAAAAGTATCAAAGTGGTGTCTAGGCGTTCCACAGAAACTATATACAAACGAGAACATTTATGTTTTAATACAACTTACCTCGATACTCCGTACTCTCTGTGGCTAGGCCACAGAGAGTACTACGTATCGGGGTAAGTGAGGTCGAACCATTTCGTCAAAATATTGAAATCACAAATGGCAGACAGCCCCTGAACTTGAATGCCAAGTTTGTGCACGATGCACCTCCTCCGGCTACGCGTCTGCGATTACGGAAAAAAACGCGTGTAATACGTGACGTGACACGAAATGGCGTTATATTAGCCGTTACGAATGTACATATAGCATATTTATCGACCAGCCCCACCTCACTTTCCACCTTCTCTCAGGGTGTAACGCCTTCCATCACACTCGTCAAGACCTAACAATAAAGAAAATGGTGAGTCTGCGTGTGCATAACTTTTTTCAGGTTTTCTTACACGGGGCCGAACCGGATAGACTCGGCGCGCCTTGGGAGAGATTTGTGCCCCTCAATTATTATTATACTTCCGTCGTTCTGAGAGGCAATAACACACGATAATATAATGTGTTTAAAAACTTTTTTTTATAAAAAGCGAAACATCTAAAAACGCTGCTAATTGCTACAAAACATTCAAAATAGCATTATCACACCCGTGTCCACTAAAATGGAGAATGAGCTTGTAAGACTAAAAGTGGCGTCGGGCTTTTCAGTTTCATTCATTCAAGAGTTCCGAGATTGCAGACCTGGCATTTTCAAGGCGCGCTGCACGCCTAACGTGGAAAACTCTCAGTGTCCACCAAAGCCCACATACAATTTTCTAGAAGGGAAATTATAGCACGCCTGTAAATGGCGCATAATTGTCAACAATGCTGATGATCAACGCTTAACCTAAAGAAAACAGTCGCGTCCATCATTTAAATCCAAAAGAAATGAAAAACAAAAGATACAAGTTCATAATCTGTGATCGCGGCAATGTATATTTTGCTTGTCGCGTGCGATACAATTTTGTGTCTAGACTGACTCTGTTCTACAGTCTTCACCATTGTCTTTGAAGAAGCCCCAGCTGAATTGCATTACGTAACACCATAATTATAAACATGTAATTTTCTGCCTCAAATTATTACCTTCGTTGTCGCACAGACACGCATAGGCTAGACATCAGTGTTCATTGGGCCGGGTGCCAATGGCACCATTTTCTCTTAAAAAAATTCGCTTGGCACCAAAAATACAGCATTTGGGACCAAAACTACACTTTTGATAAGTCTCAAAGGTTTTGTGGTCTGTTATTTCAGTGCGTCGCTTTTGATAAAATCATTGTCTGATGACACAGGCGGGACAGATGTCACAGTAACCGATAGGCAACATATATAATCATGGCTCTTTGCTATGGGTCCACTGAATGAAAAGTTTATCCATTTAGTTTGTTTCTTATCAAAACATTTCTTTGTCACTTAATCTTTTTTACCTTGTTTAGTTTTTTTAGAATCGTTCTGGAAGATAATAAATTATTTACTTCTAGTTTATTTGTAGTGAATAAACAGTGAGTAAATAATAATTATGAAATTATTTTGTAAACGTAAATAATAGCCGTTTACTTTATTTATTTATTTATTTATTTATTTATTTATTTATTTATTTATTAGTTTTAGTGTTTTATTAATATTTGTATTATTTAAGTGGTGGTTTTTTGGCAACTAAAACACTTAAAGAGCCTGGAAATACTGAATTAAAATATCGCACTTTGAGTGCAACAAGGCGCCATCTGCAATACAGATGGCGCCTTGTTGAACTCAAAGGACGATACATCGTTAATTTGTTCTCATTTACAATCCGCTTCCATTTGGAATCAAACTCATCCATTTTGCACCCAAAAAATTCATTTGGCACCGAACAAAAAAATTCCACTCGCTACCAGAAGATGTCAGGCCAGCAAGAACACTAGACATCATTCTGGCATCAACCCGAATAGGCCAGCAAAACCCAACATACCAACAGACCAATTACGGACATAATATCTTCTCACGTTTGCCGAACGCACTCGGCCTCCCGTCTCTTTGATGACACTACCGGCTCGTATTTTGTAGGAGAAATTGGCTTCTGAATTACATGTGGGCACAATCGGCTTACAATTTGAACACATAATCTTTATTCGGTCGAAATATACGTGAATTATCGCTCGGCGTTTTAATTTCAATTTTCTCTTGTTGTTGCTGTTGTTTTCCTTTCATATGAACCAGGATTTGGAGACAAGAAGTTCTTGGCCATATTTACTAATTACCCCGCGGACGATTGGGCACACCTGCAAAAACCGAGATCGGTTCGGTGTATTCTTTCGCCACATGGCGACTCAAATTTTAAACTAGATGGTGTCATTTGTGTGCAAAGCCCACCATAGTGTATCCCCGCATTTGCATTCTTGGTTATTGATTAATGCTTGATTCTGACACAATGAAAGTGTATTATATAAAATCTGAAACCTTTATGCATACCTAGAGACCCTACCTGAACATATATATGTATGAACTTTCTTTCAATGTTTTGAATTAAATCCCCTAGGAGCTTTTTGCAGGAAATTGATTCTCTAATGACGAATCTGTTGCTACGGGTGTCACATCGTACCAAATCAGAAATCAGAGTGCACAGAACATGTATGTACATCTAGAGACTCTACCGGAACATATGAACACACCTTCAGCATTTCAAAATTAAAACTCATGGGAGCTTTTGCCGCAAACCGATTGTCTAACGACAAACATGACACGGCGGGACTCACATGGGGTCGGATCAAAAATTAAAAACCTTTATGCACATCTAGAGACCCTACCTGACAATATGAACACACTTTAAGCGTTTCGATTTAAAACCCCTTGGAGCCTTTTATCGGAAATTGATTCTCTAACGACAAAAGTGGTGCTACAGGTGCCACATGGGGGCGAATAAAAAATCTGAAACCTTTATGCACATCTAGACACCCTACCGGAGCATTTGAACAGAATTTCAACATTTCGAATTAAAACCCCTGTGAGCTTTCGCCGGAAACCGATTCCCTAACGACAAAAGTGGTGCTACGGGCCGAATTAAAAATCCAAAATCTAGACATCCTATTGGAACGCATGGACACACTTTGAATGTTTCAAATTGAAACCACTATAAGCTCTCGTCGGAAACCAATTCTCTAACGACAAAAGTGGCGTTATGAACACCACATGGGGCCGAATTAAAAATCCAAAACCTTTCTAGACATCCTACTGGAACATATGTACACACTTTCAATGTTTCAAATTAAAACCCTTCGGAGCCTTTCGCCGAAAACTGATTCTCTAACGAAAAAAGTGGCGCTTCGGGAGAGGTATGGAGCCGAATAACTAATCCGAACTCTCTGCACATCTAGAGATCCTACTGGAACATATGAACACATATTCAACGTTTCGAATTAAAACCTCTTGAAGTTTTCGCCGGAAACCGATTCTCCAAGGACAAAAGTGGCGCTACAGGCACCACACGGAGCCGAATTAAAAATCCAAAGCCTTTATACACATCTACACATCCTACTCGAACGTATGAATACACTTTTAACGTTTCGAATTAAAACTCTGAGGAGCCTTCTCACTGCAAACCGATTCTGTAATGACAAAAGTGGTGCCACGGGTGCCACATGGGGTCGAATCAAAAATCCGAAACCTTTATGCACATCTAAAGACCCTACTGGAACATATTAATACACTTTCAACGTTTCGAAGTAAAACCCCTTGGAGTTTTCCATCGGAAACCAATTCTTTAACGACATAAGTGGTGCTACGGGCACCACATGAGGTGAAATAAAAAATATGAAACCTTTATATGCACATCTAGACACCCAACCAGAACATATGAACACAATTTCAACGCTTCGAATTTAAACCTCTAGGAGGCTTTCGCCGGAAACCAATTCTCTAACGACAAAAGTAGCGCTAAGGGCGCCACCTGGGCCCGAATCAAAATTCTGAAACCTTTATGGACATCTACAGATGCTACCGGAACACCTTAGCATAGTTTAAAGGTTTCGAATTAAACACCTTGGGAGCCTTTCAATGGAAACTGATTTTCTAACAATAACATTAAAAGCGGTTCCACTGGAACCACTTGGAGCCAAATCAAAATTCCGAAGGCTTTATGCACATCTACAGATGCTACCTGAACACCTCAGCATAGTTTAAATGTTTCGAATTACATACTATTGGTGATAAAAAAGTTCCATAGACACAATTGTCAGCTTGTAAGTTGAATTCTCGTTGGAACCAAAAAGTGACACTTTTAAGTTAATTGTGTTGAGTTAGTTTTCCAACGACAAATTTTTGAAATAGTGTAGGATCAAAAGGTTTGTGTTCAAACTACAACGCTATCAAAATGTCCATCGTATTCCTCATTTTGGAGAATGAATTTTTGTGCATGCTATGCTTAAAATGTTTGGTTACTTACGTTTCTTCCTAATTTTGGACACTTGTTAATGTGTGTTAAAGTTCGAACATGAAACGATGGAAGGGAAACAAGAAGTAAATCTACAATACATCGACGTGAATAATAACAATGTACATTTATGTATTATAGAGCTGAGAGATTTTAGTTTTTTTTTCAGATTCGGTTCGATATCGACTCGGTTTAAGAATACAAACCTCGGTGTCGGTTCTGTATTTCTAATGTATTAACCCTTTGAACACCAGAGGTCGCTTTACCTTTCCATGGACATGGTACGTCATACTTTCATTAAGCAGGATTCCTGCTAAGTTAAGGGTGGGGTAGACCAATCAATATTTTCAACGCGCAGCCCTAAGGCTGCACGTTGAAAATTTTGATAGGTCTATCCCCAAATAATGAATATGGACTATTTTAATTTCAGCATATGGACTGACATTGGGGATACCTCCAGGGTTCAAGGGTTAAGAACAAAAAGAAAATAACACTTCAGGCTCCATAACCCGGAGAAAATCCTTAATAGTTTTCACGACACGACTTACCACCAATTACTGCCTATAAGTATCTTCATTAGGTTCTGCATAACTTTCGTTTAGTTATTCTCAGTGGTTCTATGGGATCAGTTTCTAGGTCTATTGAGTCGGAAAAAACATAAATTAGGGTATAAACTTTATCCGATCTATGTTCTATTTTCATCCTTACTCACTCATCCATCGTACACTTTTCACTGTACTTCGATGAAATATAAGACCTTTACATTGCATGCCTATGCAGCTATGGGCGATACAATAAGTAGGGCCCGGCGAAAATCGATTCGATTCGATTTGAAATAGTCCCTACGGTTCGATTCAATTTCACTTGCGTCGATTCGAAATTTTTCGAATAGTCGAGAGGTGCTCAAAATCTTACAATGTGTCTCCTATTGAACTCTCCTTCTATCATCAGGACTCCTGTGCAGGAGACAGGAGACCTGGTGATAGAAAAAAGAAGGTTCCGCTTCCGAAATTACATTGGTGGAATATTCCGTCCTTTTGATTGGTTTACACGTGTCGCCGCTGCACACAATACTTAACCCTTTACCCAACGAATCGGCCACATCCGCCCACATAATATGCTAATTCAGTAGCAGAAAAAATACTATTTTTTAAAACATTTCAACAGAACCATGTCATATGACCCCTCCTTGGAACGAGCTCGTCGAGCTCGTTCCAAGGAGGGGTCACATGATATGGTTGTGTTGAAAAAATTTTAATTTGAAAAAAAAAACGATATTTAAAATAATAGATTTTCATATCGTCTGCGTTGGGTCAAGGGTTAAATGGAGACTGACAATATTTACGGTTGAAAGAAGATGCAATATCCTCAACTTGAACAGCGGAGAGATTCGATTCGAGATTCGATTCTATTCAAATTCTGGCGCCTGATTCGATTCAAGATTTGATATTAATCGATTTTATCGGTTGATAACGAATGTCGATACGATACTGTGGATAAGTAACGGTTGTCACGTCGACCTTTTCTAGTAGTTTCCATCAGTTTCTTACCTTCGAATTGAGAACATGTTGGTCTCGTCCCATTCCATGCGCCATCGTGCATACACGCGAGAACTCGTGGTCCAACTAGCTCCATGAAATCTGGTACACATTGAAAAGTCACATGAGTCCCAATTGTCTTGGCTGTAGTGCTGATAACCAGTGTGTCAGACATGTTCACGACTAGGGACGGACACTCTGAATATAAAAAAAACACATCAATTCAATTATGTACAACAGAAGTATCGGTCTTAAAATTTCGATACGTTTTTCAGCAAAACCCACTTTATGATCTCTTAAGTGAAACAAATCCCATAGGGCTTGCTCCAATAAAGAGTTATTAGCTACGATTTCGATGGAAGTTGCATTAAAAAAAGGTTGATTGATTTCCAGGGATACCGGGATGTAGTTGAAGCATGTGGGGCGAAACAGGCGTCAATGGCAGGACACAGGCAGGGCACGAGAGACTGTTGGAGGCTAAGGCAACTGTTTTCATATTGGATCACAACCAACAGCATTTCCTGTTTACGCACGAAGAAATATATACCTAAATTACATACTGGTACTTTATCAGAATTAATGAATTTTCGCATAAAACATCCGTCGTATCTTGCTCTAGATTAAACCACGTGGAAGCATGTTTCATGTACATAGGTTGGAAACCCACATGATGGTAATAACCAATTTAAGAATATCCCTTCCTTTCTTGCCCTGTTCGCATATAATGTGTTAATCATTCAGCGTCTATGAATTGAGTTTTTTATGAAGTAAGATCATGACGTCATTGCGTTCTTGCGCTGTGCATGGCGTAATCTCCATTCATTGTCCTACTTGTACTATCGCCGCTGAAGTTTATAGTAGTGTTTCAGCTGCGTGTTTCTTTGTTTTATTTTTCAAGTTAACGCCTAACAGGCCTGTATTAAAATATTTTCATGGCACACAATGGTCAAGTCTAATTTATTTCGTAAAGCAGGTGATTTATTTATCACTTGATTATTGTTATCAAAACGGTGGTCTCAGCATGTGTAATAACTCAGTGCTAATTAAGTACAGGTAAGAAACGGTGCCAATTGAGTGCAGGTAAAAAAGACTTCTCTTTCTTACCAGACACTAACGCGCATGCATATTTCCTAGCCAGCTTACGGATGCGTACACAAGCTAAACTGATTATCCAAATTTAAAGTGTTCAGGTAGTGGAGTAACTGTGCTATCGAATGTAATAGGTATAAATAGTATTCTGAAGATCACCAAACTTAAATTCGCAAGAGACGGGGAATGGAAATAACAGAGGCCCGAGGCGAGCTTACCGGAAAACAAAGTAAATATATTAAAACATCAAGGTGGTTCAAAGAACAGACCTAGAAAAAAATGGTTAATATTGTAACACGTTGATATATTACGCTATATAGCATGGTGGTAACCTATAATAAAAAACGCTAGTCATGTTTTTTAAGGTCTTAACAGGATCTCCACCGATATAAATCAACAACTAACACGCGATCTCGCCGAAGCGAGATCGCACGTGAGTTGTTGCTATTTATTTTGACGGAAATTCTTGGAAGATGTAAACAGCATGCTATTCCATCCATATGTGGATGCAATACGTACACCTTGAATCGAGATCCTTCCGAAAGATGGTCAAGTCCTTGTGGTAAAACATAAAAGATTAGTATAATAATGCTTTGTTGTAATATATACTATATATGGACACTAAGCTTCAAAAAGTGTGAGGTAGAAGCAGAGTTAACCACGCCAGCGTAACTTTTGTGCAAAGTATAGTATAGCAGAATGTTAACGTTTCGAAAGTAGATACGATAGCAGTGTCAATCATGTGTGTTAAACAATCTCGAGCCTTTATATTCGTCTAAGTCGGGAACACTGCAGACATGCTAAATCAGCTGCGGTTCAGCTCCAATGAAGAATTTTTCCTGCAATATAAACTTTCTTAAATACGTTTCCTAGTTTTCTCCGGGCTGTACCAGTGCCTCAGAATATCTATTGCCGATAACCCTATGGGTTTTTATTCAAACTCTGATCTATTTCTACTGCAAGAGAACAGGTGCTCAACGTGCAGTCTCCGTGTATCACAGGGTAAACTCGAAGTTAAATCATAAGAACTTTTGCAGTTGTTTCTATGCAAGTCTTGGCTGCCTAGGTAGGCAACCAAGACTTTCGTAGAGACAACTGCAAAGCCGCAGGATGCACCGAGTTACAGAAATGTATACAAATCTTCAGGCCTTTCCTATAGTTAAATCATTTCAACAAAATTGGAAACGAAGGCATACAAAACAAACCATACTTTGTGCTAATACCAAACACGAAAAGCAGACGACCGTTACAAACAAAATTCTTGAATAACTAATTTTTTTCATTTTTTGTCTCAAAAACATAGGTTATGACCCCTCATTGGAACGAGCTCGTTCCAAAGAGGGGTCATAACCTATGTTTTTGAGACACAAAATGAAAATATAATGATAATTAATTGGCGATTTTTGTGAATAGCGCTGGACGGTTTTGGCCGTAACGTTGGGTAAAGTGGAAAACTTCTGTAATTTGAGGACACCGTTTATCGGTATTAATTTGTTGGAATTAAAAGACCCGTGTAGGTATCACTGAACTAAATATTTCAATTAGAGTTACTTACCTTGAAATGTCACACTCGAAAATGATGCAATCTCTAAAAAGAAGTAGCCTTGGGAACATATAATAATAAGCGTTTGAAACATTTTATTGGCAACATGCATTGTTGTTGAATATTCCGGATTAATAAAGAGGGTGATTTGATGACTTTTGAACCTAAAAAATACAATTGATTTTTGGTGTGTTTTTGTTGGGAATTCCCTGAAAAATATGTGCACGTGACCGGTACTTCCCTTTCTGTCAGTGTTTCTCTCTTATTTGTTGCATGACCCCTTGTTTTCGGGTCAGAAAGAGTTGTATGAAAGGCTGTTCTTGACAATAATATTTGAATGCCAAAATTAAAGTGATGCGATCATATTATTTTTTTTCGCCCGAACTTTATAATGGTCGCCTATGTGAAAATATTTTGTTCCGTGATACCTATAAGTCAATTTGAGTCGTGCTTGAACTATGATGGCAGTTTAATCAAAGTGACAACAAGACGATACCCTGTGAATCGATCGCTATCGAGGACGCAGAGGAACTTTAACGCAACTGGAGTTCTGGCTTCGGACATCAGATAGTAGCAGACGTCCACTGAAAACATCTACAGAATACAATGAGATAAAGTGGGCCCGAAGATCTGCAAATGTTCTGTTCAATAACTTTTTGAAAATAGTGTAACTATATGTATAACTCACTGACAGTGAATAACATTTCAGATTATTTGTAAATATTTTCAGTGAATCTCGTGATACCCGTTTGATACTAAACTGGTAGAATGCTATATTTTTCTTGACCACAGATTTCCTTTCACCATATATTGCTCTGTTACATTTGATTGGATAGTGTCAATGGGCACTATCCAATCAACTGTTGCTGAGCAAGCTGTCAACAACAAAAATTGATCCCTGCCAAGGTCAATATGAAACCATCATCAGTAGAAGGTGGATGTTATAGTCACAGTCTGGGTATTTATTAAAGCCCAAACATGGGTTTCTAGCACTCTACCAGTTAAAGCCATTGACTCCTTCAGTAGGCTGACAGCCCAAATCAAACACGGATGGCTGGAGTAAGGGCGCGGTATAATAATATCGCACTTGTTTTGACAACAGTCTCTGGGTTCTGACTGCACCTCTCTTTGGTCGTGTACATCTCTCCCATGTAAATCAACCCCTGCCTGTACAAATATAAATATCTATCATCGTTCCCTTCCCACAAAGAGGTTATTGTATCCGACACTAACACTCTGAATTTCAGAGAAAGATATTTTATCTGCGTAATCTACCAGCACACGGTGACATAACAGTCTCGGTTGACAGGAAGTATTCAAAGTTCGCGTTCAACGATCATTATCACCGAATGAAGATGTTACCCTCCGGATATGCGATCACCATCCCTGGCTAATTTTATCAGGAAAGACGACTTTCGATAAAGTTATCTCCCCTGAAATTATCTGAAGGATGAGGAAGGTCCAAATAAGACGCGTGCAATTGTAGACAAAATATCTATGGCATCAGTAGAAAAGCGAAGTTTCCTTCTCTAACCTTTCATAATCGAAAACAACAGACAGCTCACGAACAGGTACTGAGAATGGCAATAATTACCACGCACCCTGCAGATACCCCAAATTGGTCAAGCTGGACGCTCAATACCCCGAATCGGGTACCACAGACTTCCGTCTGTATGACTGACTGAGTGTATGATACAAGACGAAGTAACGAATCTAAGAAAGCACATGCTTGCTGGCGTGAGAGAATTTATATGTTAAAAATGTTCCGACAAGAAAATTTATTAGGGGTGGGTGTCAGCCCTGAACCACCAACCACACCCCTTAGCGACTCCCCTGAATCAACTGAGCTCAGACCTCTCATAACGGGTACAATATAAGACATTTATTAGATGTGATTTTCTCTCCCTGAATTGCACGTTATCAAACTCGGTAGATATGACTTCAAACTCGGCTGATATGACTCCTGCTTCGGCTAATATTAACTAAGCTAGAGTTGTCCCCTTTGATGCATTACTATCCGTTTACAACTAAATCATTTACTGTTATTCGTCGAACGCGATCGGGAAAGTTAGTGTTAGCAGTAATGATGGGGTGATTTGAAACACGGTTTGTGATCGAGGTATTAACCCTTTGGACCCTGGTGATATCTTCCTTGTCAGTTGAATGACAGCAATTGGAAGAGTCCACAATTATTATTTGGGGTTAGACCAATTAATATTTTCAACGTGCAGCCTTAGGGCTGCACGTTGAAAATATTGATTGTTCTACACCACACATTTACCTTGTAGCCATCCCACTTAATGACAGTATGACGTAGCTTGTGGCCTCTGGGGTTCAAAGGGTTACGAAAGGCAATAAGTAAGGATTAGGTGGATGGGGAGAAGAATGAAGAGAGATGTACAGAAAATTAAACGCAAACTAAGATTCCTCGTCGTAAGCGGATATTCACCAAAGTGATAGAAGAAATAATTCAGCTATCCGAACGTCGCGGCTTCCCCGGTGCAGAAGTCGGGACTTTCGGATAGCTGAACTGGGGCAAGAAACTTCGAGCTTTGTGAACACTGTAACAGATCCGTGAACATTTTTTAATTATTTATATTGGTTTAGTAGGTAGAGGTGCAGGCTGCAAGCCGAGAGGTCCTCGGTTCGAATCCCACCTGTGGCAACCGCGTTGTGTCCTTGGGCAAGACACTTCATGTCCATTGCCCGCGTGGGGGCACGATGACGCCGTGTACTAAGGCGTACTGCACGTCGATGGTGCGCATGTCTTCAACCAATCTAACCCTGCCTGTGTGCAGTGTGGAGTTACAATGTTTGGGAGCTGACAGCTCCTCGTCGTTGCTCGGTGGTTCTCTCCAGGTACTCCAGCTTCCACCACCCGTAAAACTGTCACGGTCATGATTAGCCACAGTGCATAAATATGTGACCTTAAACACCAATAAATAAATATTGGGTTAGTAAATAAAGAGGTTATTACTTGGTAGTTTCATATCGGCCGATATATCAGCCCTTAGTAACTTCACATCAGCCTTCGACCTTCGGTTCCCTGTCGGATATGAAGTTACCTCAGGCTGATATTTTTGTCGATAATTATGAAACTAAACAAGTAATAACCTCAAAACATTAGTTCATTGGAGAGCTCTTTCCAACAGTATATCACTACAAAACTTGCCTAAGTAATGACACAAACAAGGATGTAAATTCTAGGGCACTGCAAAGCTTCGAGATTCGATTCCATTTCGAATCTTAAGTTGATATTCGGTTCGATTCGAAATCGGTTGCCAGATTCGTTTCATCTGTAATCTGTTTCATGGGAATATAGCTTAGTATCAATCCTCTGTATTGTTTCACAAAACGTGTATTTCATGATAAGATGGAAATCGTACATAAATAATGTTGAAATAAAAGACTGAGTGGAACTTCCGCTATATTAAAATAAATACTATCTGTACTCATGCCACCAGCCATGCTAATTCCAGCATCACTCTACCACCAGGGCTAAAAATAAGTGGTTTCGCATCGTTATTTGCTATGTAAAACATGCTAAAAGCTACACAATTTTCAATTATGTATAGCATTTTGCGATACAATATATTCAACTCTAGCCTAAAAGCCTGCAGTTGAATATCTTCTATTGCAAAATGTAAAAATGAAAATTTGCAACAAACTTTGCAAGCTAGTTCATTGGTGCTTTACTCCTGATATAAAATTAACTCTCCGTCTCACATTAGCAACTTCATATGTAAAATGAATTTTGTTAGTTTAAATTCATCCTGCATTGTTTCTGAATTTTGCATAAAATACCCAGTCAAAATAACTTTAAGCCCATCAAATTAAGAGATGTTACGCATTTGGAAATATCTAAGTCCATGCAGTTGTTAAAGGCAGTTCAGTTGAAAAACATAGCTAGTGCTTCATGTGTTGCAGCTCATTTGAAAAAGCACAGAAATGGATAGACATTATTCTATCTGCTCAGAAGAATTTAATACAAAACAGTATGCCATAACTCCAGTATACAAGAACTGCTACGCAATTTAAACAAAATGCTATTCATTTTTCGGAAATGTGTAGCATTTTGCTACGCATAGAAAAAAAGGTATTTTGAGCCCTGTCTACCACTGTAAAATGGAAATTTAAAGTTTTCGAGCAATATCGATAATGAACTTAATCCGTACTGGGTAATATTCCAGCTACATCATCAAGGCATGCCTTCCAGGCATGCCTTGATGATGTAGTTGGATTATTTTATCAGTCGGGACTTGATATGATATGATATGACATGTTTATTCATCAGTATACAAAAAAAAAAAAATAATACAGTGTTTACAAATGTACATATACATTTATACAATATTTACATTCAAAAGACAATATAAGCACAAACATGCAAGATCGAATACAATACGTATACTGGCACGGAAAGGCATAGCCAGATTGGCTGTCTCTCTGCCTTCCCATATAGAAGGGGGCGGCGGGGCGCCATCACAGTCGAAACAAACCAGGTTTATAGGCTAGTACCCAACCCCATCGGTTATCTCCAAGACGTCACTAATTCGATTCGATTTCGAATAATAGGCGTGGTTCGATTCGAGATTCGATTCGAAGCGAAAATGTGTGATTCGCAGGGCCCTAGTAAAATTCCAGACGCAAAATGAGTAAGTGCTCAAAGAACAGAAAGCTAGACACAAATCATGATAGTTGAATAAAATAATAAAAGGTTCAGTTTTCAATAGATCGCTTACCGCCATCCATGTCGTAAGTCTTAACTACACAGTCCAGTGACAAACATCAGTTCAAATTTATGAAGTGAAACCAAATCTCGGTAATAACAATCCCTCGAGTCATTACGGGTACATCAAGTTAACAGAAGTGAATCCTCTTTCTCTTCACGCCTTAGGAAAACACAAGCCACATTTTACACTTTCTATTGACCGAACTGTCAACTTCTCCACTCTTAAAACGCAGCAGGACGAAAATGAATTTCCGTTATATCATGAATATATAATTTGGGACGCGAAAGGCACGTGCGTTCTGCACATTAGGTCATTGTGTGTTCTCGAGCGGCAACACAAAGGAAAAACCGATATTCTTAACGCTTTAGAGACGACGATCAAAATTGATTCTTCAGTTCACGCAAAGCATGTCGGCGTGTTAATAATGACAGGCGGATTCTGACCCGCGCAACACAACTTTTTTAATTACTATACTATACTATACTATAATACTATACTATACTATACTATTATACTATACTATACTATTATACTATACTATACTATACTATTATACTATACTATACTATACTATACTATACTATACTATACTATACTATACTATTATACTATACTGTACTATACTATTATACTCTACTATACTATACTATTATACTATACTATTATACTATACTATACTATAATACTATACTATACTATACTATACTATTATACTATACTATACTATTATACTATACTATACTATACTATTATACTATACTATACTATTATACTATACTATACTATACTATTATAATATACTATACTATACTATACTATTATAATATACTATACTATACTATTATACTATACTATACTATTATACCTATACTATACTATACTATTATGCTATACTATACTATTATACTATACTATACTATACTATACTATACTATACTATACTATTATACTATACTATACTATTATACTATACTATACTATTATGCTATACTATACTATTATACTATACTATACTATTATACTATACTATACTATACTATTATACTATACTATACTATTATACTATACTATACTATTATACTATACTATACTATTATACTGTACTATACTATTATACTATACTATACTATACTATACTATACTATACTATTATAATATACTATACTATACTATACTATACTATACTATTATAATATACTATACTATACTATTATACTATACTATACTATTATACTATACTCTACTATACTATACTATACTATACTATTATGCTATACTATACTATTATACTATACTATACTGTACTATACTATTATAATATACTATACTATACTATTATACTATACTATACTATACTATTATACTATACTATAATATACTATACTATACTATTATACTATACTATAATATACTATACTATACTATTATACTATACTCTACTCTACTATACTATACTCTACTATTATACTATACTATTATACTATACTATTATACTATACTATACTATTATACTATACTATACTTATACTATACTATACTATACTATACTATACTATACTATACTATACTATACTATACTATACTGTTTTACTGCATATATTACATATTTATAGGAAGATATTAAAACGAGTGCCTTGGTAAAGTTCGTGTAGCTACCACGAAGAATATGACAGAAGTTCAAAATGTTTAGAGCTTTAACTCTTAACCCAACGAGTGGGGGCCAAAACTCAAAAAAATTACCCAGAACAATAGTTATTGCCATACAATAAACTGTAGGTTTCCCATGCCTGTGTACTGAATAGTACGGGGTACGACACAATTGCCGATTTTCGGAAAAAACGCCAAATATTGACTCCAAACCTGTCGATGTAGTTATATTGGATAGAAATTTTTTACATGACTTTTCCAGGAAATTCCCATCTACAGCAGCACTAAACAATGCGGAAAATTAAAATCCCTTCCGCATATATTTGGGGAACAGAAATCATCGACGAACTATTTTTAAATAGAAGCGAAATTTCACTGGAATTTTCTACAAATCATGCAATGTAATTACAGTAGATAGTTGTCAAATAAATTACTGAGTGTCCGTCTAATAATTCTTTAAAAAGACGGAAAGGCGCGCAATAAACACAGAACGACACGCGCAAGTGAATGGGTTAATCGGTATGGGTATGGCACTTATGCCAGTACGGAAGGGTTCAACTGGAGGCCTTGGACTTCTCGTTTTATCCTTCCGCGCTAGCACTCGTGCCGTATCGATTAACCCATTCACACGTGTGTGTCGTTCTGCGTATGTATGCACCTGTCAAGTTTGAATTTGACTGGACCCGTGGAGTCTGAGGAGATAGGATACATCATGACAAACAGAATAACCTAAATTGTAATATGACAACACACACAATGGATCTCATATGAGAAGAACATGATTACCCCATTTGGTTCCAAATACGAAGCCCTTCCCCCACCCACCCCCATCTCCCTTATTTCTCCTCCAACACCCAGTAACGAACTCTTTTTGGATTTATGATAGCTCATTCTTCCCATTTACACTAATCAGAATAATAATCATGTCCTTTACCCAATAACCATATAGTGTCCCTTCAGGACGGGCCCCGGGCAATGTGTAGAGCGGGCGTCACAGGCCATGCAAGCGCCAAAGGCTTTCAACTTTTTAAAACACCCAAAATACCGTGCCCCTAACGGGGTAGGGTCCCGAGACAGTTACCCTTTACCCCACCCCCACTCTTCGGCGCTAATGCGTCTATTGGGTGGAACAAGGCGCCTGCAGATGGTGCCTTGTTGTACTCAAGAGACAATATTCCTCATTGTCCCATCCCACTTCTCCATTATACTCTCAGTTCACCTTATCATGACAAATTGGTGTTGGGGGATATCCGGGAAGCACACGAACCACACCAATTTCCAACGTGGCCCAGTGGTTACGTATTCGACTTCAAACCTAAAGGTCCCAGGGACCGATCAGGACTATTTAAAATACGCTCTAGCCTCGGAGCCTATTTTTTTTCAATTCATGCGCCAGATTTCAATTTACGGAGTCACACTGCTGTTTGTAACACACACTGCAAGTATGTAATAGCTCTCATCATTTTCATTTAGTACACTATAGCAATCATTAATCTTCACTGTGGTTTCTGATCAAGTCTTGGCTGCCTATTTAGGCAGCCAAGACTTGATCAGAAACCACAGTGAAGATTAATGCTTGGTACTTAAGACTTGAAGTATTAACTTAAGCACTGTACAACAATGATAAATGATAATCATATATATAATACATGTAAGAGTGTCTCTCTCGATTATCCATCGAAAGAATATCAAAATATGATCTGAGTAGTTACGCGCCAACTGAGAAGCCTATTTCTGAGATTTAAGAGCCAGGTCCGGATGTTTCAGAACCAAATACGCACTGGCGCATGCCCAGGTCGGTCACTGGGTCCACGGTGTGGCGCTATATACTAAGGCGTACTGCACGTCGATGGTGCACTTGTATTCAACCAATGCTAACCTTAATTGTGAGGGGTTTGTGCGTTGGGGAGTCTTGACAATTGCTCGCCGCTGCTCGGTAATTGCCTCCGAATACTTCCGCTTCTTCCATACCACCCCTGACTTATCTCGTCAAGAAAATAGACTTTCGATAAAATTATCTCCACTGATTTTATTCGACTGGAGAGGAAGGTCCAATTAAGAAGCATGTTATTGTTGGGAAAAAAAATCTATGACATCAGTAGTAAATAACGCGAAGTTTCCATTTGTTATTTTTAATTAATGAAAACAGCCAACGGCTCTCGTTTAATAAAAGTTACAAAAGGAAACTTAGCTTTTTAAAATAGAAATAATTAAGTAACTGTCAACTTTGGCTTTTTGTTAACCCTTTCAACCCTCGTTTCCTGGAATGGTATCGCCAAAGAGTACACTTAAAGTGAAATGGGTCAGTCTAATATTAATATTTAGAGAGGATAAATAATACCTGCAGTCTGCAGCCGTCTGGCTATATAGTACCCCGTCTGGCTGCAGACTGTAGTTATTATTTTATCGTCAATGCCCCGTGAATAGACCCCTCAAAACAAGACGAAAATGGGACGAAATTATGCCTTGGCCCGAAAAATCGGTCTCACGGGTTCAAAGGGTGTTAAGCGGATGTGTTTTTACAGTAGATTTTTTATTTGTCCCAGGAGAAAATAGCAAATCTTACCTCCTCGACTTTTGCATTAATGGAAAGGATAGTTTCTGTGTAAAGCTGTGTTCTCACTAGAGGTTTTTACCGCACGATTTTTCCAGTAGACGACAAAGTTGGTGTCGATCGACAAAAATCGAAAGTGAGAACGCGCAAGACGGGTGACTTTCTTTCGATTTTTGACAGATACGATTTTTGTCGAAATAATCAAACGCGTTTGATTTCAACTTATTTTATCGAAAGACTCATTCGATTTGTCGAAGGGATTACGGCTGACCAGCCTCCAGAGAAAAATCGTACGACAAAAGTCGAAAGTTAGAACAGCCTTCAGATTTTTGACGTTCGACAAAAATCGATCGACAAATGACGTTCGATAAAAGACGTACAATAATAATCTGTAGAGAAGATAAGATAAGATTTATTCAGTAAATACACCAGAATAAAGGCAGATTGCTACACACAGAATCAACATAAACAGAATCATAAAACACACTAATTCATATGACATACATAAATCATATTACAGATAAGTCCCTCTTGTGAAGGAAAAGCTGGACCGTGTTACAAATAACATTGCATAGCACTGGATTATCAAACTGATTGAGGAAAAAAGCCATGTTGTGTATTTTTATACTGCTATGTCTGAAGTTTGCGAAATAATACGCTCATCGATGATACAACTTCGCAAATATTTCGAAATAGCAATGCTCATACCCTCAGCTCCAAATTTACAGACAAATTTATAAGATTAAGGGGAGCTAACTTTCCTTTCATCTCTTCCAGTGAAGAAAGTTATCAGCCATGCCTAAAACTGTCCGACACAGTGATCCTGGCTGTCAAAAGTATCATTAATCCCTCACTCAGAAAAAAGCAAACATCCATTCCACTGTTCAAAAATGACGGAACTGAATATTTGTTTTTAATATCATTGTTACCCGTATCAGTAGTGAGGTATATTTGAGTTTATGAAGGTTACAAAATTACAGATAGAAAACAAACACATGTGATCTTTTTATTTGACCCTTTACCTACCCTGAAAAGGAGACGACAGTTGCAAAAATAATTCTTGAATAACTAATTTTTTTTTTATTTTTAGTCTCAAAAACATAGGTTATGACCCCTTGTTGGAACGAGCTCGACGAGCTCGTTCCAACGAGGGGTCATAACCTATGTTTTTGAGACAAAAAATGAAAAAAAATAATGAAAATTAATTGGCGATTTTTGAGAATAGCGCTGGCCGGTTTTGGCCGTTACGTTAGGTAAAGGGTTAAATTTTATTTTCGCTGCAGTATACCACACATCGTTTATATTTTCGGCAGTTGATATTCGTAAAAGATTTTTATCATTT